>KB672802.1:2283646-2469444 GCA_000349145.1 Anopheles dirus | reverse complement strand
TACTTACTTACTTACTTACTTACTTACTTACTTACTTACTTACTTACTTACTTACTTACTTACTTACTTACTTACTTACTTACTTACTTACTTACTTACTCACTTACTTACTTACTTACTTACTTACTTACTTACTTACTTACTCACTTACTTACTTACTTACTTACTTACTTACTTACTTACTTACTTACTTACTTACTTACTTACTTACTTACTTACTTACTTACAAAAGCGTTACAAACGCTTCGCGGTCTTCGTTATCTATCCAATTTAGTCTGGGCCTACCACGCTACTCTGTCCATGTCCATGTCTAAAAGGACTTTACTGGCTGGGTCGTTCGGTTTCATTCTATCGACATGTCCAACCTACCGAAGCCTGACGAATCTAAAAGCGCTGCACGATAGTAAGATTAACGAACAGCAATCAAAGCCCTTTTACATGAAGCGCAATTACAAGCACGACTCCAGGCGCAACTCTCAAATAATGTCAAGTTAGCATCGCTTCGTGTAGACACAAAAATTTACAAGGCGTGGGATGGAGCAGACTGTATTTACTTGTTTTTGTTAACTTTTAGCGCTAAATTCACCAAATGAATATTATACAACGACTAAAATACAGTACCCCTGCTACAAACATCTATATTTATAGACAAACTAACTTAAAATGTTTGTTTATATCGAATTGCGCCGGAGTTTCGCTTGCCGAACTCAACAACGATTTTGACAGATAAATGATCAACTCACAGCACTTACAGCCTTTGCGATTGAGGAGTTGCGCTTCATGTAAACAGGCTTTTAGAGCTAGTAGTGCATGTTATTCACCATCGATGAATCAGCTAGATCACGTGCACTCGTTCCCACGTTTTCGCAGACAGTTGTCAGCGAATTCATGAAGCGAATTGGCGTGTGCAATGAGAGTCGCGTGTACAAGCTTCATAGACGACATTCCCACGCGTTAACCCAGCATGCCAATTTTCAAATCGCAGGCATCTCGCCCGACATTTAGAAAAATTAATAAATCGGTTTTTAGTCAACCTTTGAAGATCGATAGTCAGTACTCATAATAAGCGTGGAAAAGATATCACAAGTTTGTCATTGTAGCGGCTCCTCCTTTGTCCTTCCACACATACGGGATCAACAATCTTGCCCTTGAACGAGGGGGAGCTAAGAGGGCTTCGTCAGATTTGGACAGGCTCCATGTCTAAGAGGCGTACTTGAGTACTGGGACTACGAATGTTTTATATAGTTCCAGCTTCGTCCGTCGCTACAGATTTGCTGAGTAGAAAAGTTTGTTTCTGGCTGTACTATGAGCGCTCGGCTTCCAGAAAGAAAGTTGTGCTCCTTTAGCAATTATATCTGGAATATTTTAGTTCCATTGCTTGTTTGTTGTTTATTTCGTTTTCATTTTCATTTGCTGTAATTGTTATTTGATTCATCATAGCCTATTTTCTTTTTAAATATTATTATGTTTTACGTCAACTTTATAACCTCAACTGTGTCTTTTCGTAGAGTTTTGTTGTGTACACCACAATATTTTATTTTTAATTATAATTAATAATAATAAATATTTTTTGTTGCGCTAGTGTTTCTTCCAACGTCCAAGAACCACGTCACGTGATAGTAAACTAAAGTTATCTCCCTATATTTCCAAAGTTTGCAGTTTGTGATCAGCACTCTCGAAATTACCGGAACACTTTCCTTCCCATCCCGGTTTTAAGCCCCGCCGAAAACCTCCAATGCGTCGCGAATTTAATGCGGCCTACTTTGGCTTAATTTCATCTGCAGCCTGGGGTAGTGGTAGTAGCGGCACAAGTTGTACATACACCGTTTCCGGCCTACTCCGCTTCACTGGCCGCGCTATGTACTTATCCCTTCCGTCCCTTGCGCGCACCCGAAGAAGAGCATCCAGGCCAGAGCCGAAGCGGCGGATGAATAAAAATCCCATTTTTTGCCCCGGCTGACCCAAACCCGACCGGCCCTTTTTATTTACTTTGGGATTAAAAAATTATAAAATTACGCAAAGCAGCAGCAGCAGCCAACCACCTTCGCGTTTGCCCGTCCGCAGCACCCGAGCCGTAACGGGGTTGACCTTTTCTGGCCCCTTTCGAATTTCCAAGTTTTCCTTTCGGAGGATGGTTAGGATGTGCTAAGATGGAGCAGCAGGAGCAAAAAAAAAAAGACACGGTCACTGTGATAACATGAAATCCCTTCCCGCGCGCTTCTTGTACATGAGAACTGTGTTTTTTCTTCTCTTCCTCTTCACTTACATCCAGTATCTCACTCTCCCCCCACACTGGGAGGAGCTTGGCCACGCTGGAGGATTCAATAATTTATGTCATCTCAGTTAATGCTAAGGCCGCCATGAAATCTTTTTGTTCTGACGACCTCTCAGGCCCTCAGGACGACACGGCCTCGTGCCGCGGCCTTCAAAGGGGGGACGAGACAGACCATCCGACTGATGAAAAATCTTCAAATTTATTACAAAAACCCCGTGCCGGCGCGCCACCGCGCCCGACGTTACGCCACATTTGCCATTTGCGATTCATTAAATGGTTTCGCTCGCTCCGGCCACTCGGGTGCGATATTTCTCCGATTCGGGTTTGTCACCGGGCCGGACCTTCCGGCCGGCAGCCCGGTGGAAACAGATAAAATGGCTTAAAAATTTACTTCGCGGCCGTACGCCAATTTGTATAGGGCGCCCCCACACCCCCTTTGGGCGATTTCGATTGAGAAGGAAACGCATGGCACGCTGGCGGGCTTTGTGGTTTAACCAATCTCGGTGCGAACGGTGGCTTCAGCGAACCGGCCAGTACTTAATTTCACGCTACATTTGAGCCTTCGATTGCAGGGATGTCGCGAGAGATTCAAGCTCGAATTGGAAACTTTAAATGCCATTCAAGAGTTTTCAAGTATTGAGAAATACTTAGAAAACCAATAAGTAATACTAAACCAATGCTAACATTTACAAAACCAAGTTGATAGAATGGAATGAGAAATAGCAAAAATAAGTTAAGGATAGCTCCGTAACAAAATGTAATCTAATTCTTTAAAAAACATCTTTAAATTAGCATAAAAGAACAAAAAAGTGAATGAGAAAATTACATAAATTAAAAGGTTCATGATAGCTTCGAAGCAAAATGTGTTTGAATTCTTAAATTAGCATAAAAGAAGTATGCATACGCTGTACCTCACTATCTGATTCAGCTCTACAATTCATTAACTCTACTCAAATTATGTTTATTTACAATTTTGTTGTTAAGTTTTTGTTTTTCCTTTGATAAATTTTTATGTTCCTTTCTTTCCAATATTTTGTCTCGGATAGGCAGTTTAGTATGATTTAACTCTGATTTAACTCTCTGCTTTAAAATTATTTGATTGTATTTGTTAATTTCGTATTTGGATGTTGTATTCATGTTTTATTTTAAACAGTTTCAAGTTAGTTTCTGTTATTTCTGAATTATGAATCTTTGTATAATTTGTATATCAGAGTTAGGTTTCCTTCTTTTCAAAACTCCTTGTGTTAGTTTCATATTGTTGAAGTTTATCAACTGTTTGCTCTAATGACTAAAATTGTTATAACTTTTAAATGAGTTCTTTTTTTGTTCACTTTAGTATCTTTATTTATATAAAAAGAACAATACTTTTTAATTTCTTTTACGTATTTATGCACCTTTATACACAGTATATCGACGTTTTACACTACTTTTTTCTGACTACAAATCACTCTAATGGCCGCCTGCTCGTGCTGGTCCAAATTTAGTCATTAACCAGCGAAAGCGGGTATGCTCAGGTGGCTTTTGGTCCTTTCAATGAGAACTCATTCGCCACCACCACCACCAAAGGCTGTTTTTGCCTTCCGGCTTTTCTTCCGTGCCACCACGCATCCTTTCCGCGGGTCGGTTCTGTACATAAACCGAGAGTCGCGCCACGAGCGGCGCGCGCGAAAGGGAAAGGAAACGGCGACGCCGACAAAAAAGGGAGCGATTTTCATTTCATTTTAATACCAAATTGCTATCTCTCGAAGAAAGCCCCCTTTTTTCGCGGCAGCTTTGCCTGTGTGTGTGTGCTTGGCGAGTACGCGGCCAGTACCATCTTCTCCCACCGTGCCATCCACTCCACCCATGTCTTGGGGCTGATAAATTAGGGGTAGGTATTTTCCCCGGTTCAGAATGAGGGGGGGGGGGGATTTTTTTTTATGTTCGGGTGAACCCGAAGCCTTTCAGCCATTTTTAGGCTTTCATTTTAAGGCCCCGCGTTGTAAGCATCTCTTTCCTTCAGTTCCCCCGTCTGTTCGGAGGCTCACTCTCACTTAAAAACTCTGCCATGGCCGGCGGGACATTAAAACCGACCGAAAGCGCCAACTGCTGCTGCCGCCGGAGGTGCGAAGAAAACGGAAGACCACCAGAGAGCAGGAAGGATAGGCAGGCGAAAAATAAAAAGGGACACAGAAACAAACGAGCGGCGGAAGCTCGGCACCGGGCGGGAAACTCGGTGAAAGTGTTGTGTGCCGCTGTGTTGGTGCGTGTGTCGACGATTAAATGGCAAACTGTGTTCGCGAGGGGGGAGGAGGCGCCTCTGGCGGCTACGGTGGGGAGAGTTGAAGAAAATTGGCGAACTCGTGGGGCGAAAGGAAGCAAAGAACAAAACAACGCAGCAGCAGGAAAAGGATAGCAACCGAAAAGAGGGGGGCGATGGGGAGATACGGAAACGGGATGCTGCGGAGAGGATGGTGGAAACGGCCGAGAGGGGACGTGAAAAATAATTTCCAGAATATTTAACCGTGAGGGGGTTGATTTTTTGTACTTTACGCCTTGTACTGTTTTTTAACCCACCCCCGCGTGGACACACGCAAGCACGCACTTTGTTCGTTCGAGTCGTTTCCTGATCCTTTTTTCGCTGGCACGGTGGGGGCGATTAGGACTAAATGATCGGTGCGGAGTTTCATATTTTTGTTGTTGTTTTATTTAAACTGTGTTATTTAGGATATTATCTTGGTTTAGACTTTCAGACTCTCTCTATTGAGTGATATTTTTAATAAATTGTGAAAATTGCAAGAATAATAATATTCTGGTAGTATGTGTTAGTCTTCAAAACTTCGATCTCTGTACACATAATCCACAGAGACTTTTCAGATATCTACATTAAACTAAAAGATATTCAACCTATTCCAATAAATCTTTTTACGACACACTTATCTCTGTGAGGATAAAAGCTTTAAAACATAAAAAAAACACATCTCAAGACTGATACATGGTTTCTATGATTACTTTGATTACTTTGATGAAGGTTTACTCTATTTTTATTAACATTTTATCGCCTATTATCCAGTTTTTAGAGGTTTTATTCAAATCAGGTCGATCTCTTTTATTCCAACGTTCTTACTTTCATATAGTCGTTATTATTGTTATACTTTATTGTTGGTTTGTTTTATGCATTGGCTTTTTTTACGATTGTTTATATCAATCTAGTTCTGGTACGTTCATATATTTATGTTTTTTTTCTCTTTGTATGCCTGTAAAGGACGCACCTCGTATTACAACTCACCCAGCAAAATAATGCTTTTGTCGAAGATAAAAATCAAATAATTCGGTAAAAATAACATTAGAACTATAACGTTGCTGAAATTATACACAAACTGTTACTAGTAATTAAGTAGGCTATAAGTATATGAAATAAAGAATTGTACAACTGTTTGAGAAAAAAATGTTATGCTTTATGAATTATGTAAAATAATTGAAGTAACAATTAATTTGACTGGAACTGGCAAAAGCGTAAAGTGTGCTTGTGTTTACTCATGTTGCAGTCACACATTTATACGAAAAAAATGGATGTATGACCATCATTTTCCCAACGTGTACAACCCACCTATCGCGCCAGCCTCCCCGACCAATTTTTCGTGGACTCTTCATCAGGGTAGAGGGTTTTTTTTCTGCTGCGCTGCTGTTGATGTATCCACTACCCCTCGCTTCGAGTGCCGTTACCGTCAACATCGAACTTCGAACGCAACAACAGCCAAAAAAGAAGCCAAATATCCAAGGCAACAGGATTTTTTGGCCACCGGCCGATCGGCGCGGATGGCGCGGGAAATGAAATTTGCATTTTAAAGGAAAGTTTTGAGAGTATTTGCCGGTGCCGGGCCTACGGCGGGAGGTCGAGGAGTCGCAGCTAAGATAGCATAAATTTACGTTCATTTTTAATGACGGTAGTTTGTTTCGGGAAGGATGTTTTTTTTTCCGCGCACACACCGAACCGGCACCGCGCGGTGGAAGTTGAAGTGGCAGGCTAGACCCGCAGTGCAATGAAGATCTAAGCAGCTCAAGGAGCAAAAAAGGGGGAATTAGTGCGCAGAGAAGGAACGGACAGGAGCAAAAAAAAAACACTCTCCCCGTACGCCGAATGACAATCCCAGAAGGCGATGGAAGAAGCTGCAGCGTAGGAGCAGATGAAAAAAATCATATCCCTCGTTCGTTCCAATCGGAATGAGCAAAGGAAAAAACCAACGTCCTTCCTAGTTTTAAAAATACTGCAGATGGAAATGTCTTTAATTAATGTTGGAATGTTTATTGCCACTTGTTTTAATTGATTGTAATTAACTTTTGAATAATTCTTTTCTTCCCGGCGTGGTTAACAAGCCAACAAGAGGGACGCGTGGCGTGAGATAAGGATTAAGCACAAGCAAGCAAGCCAGAAAAAACGAGAAAAGGCGGCCACTATTGTGTTCGCTGTGTGATTTATTTGCGAAGAATTATGAATTTTAAGTTGCAATTTATCGTGCCCTACGACGGGGTTGGATTGGTGAATGAAAACGATCGCGTTTTTTTTCTACAAAAAAAAACTCGCTAACACATGGTTGGAGGTAATAAAAGGGAGAACCAGATGGGGTATTTGTGTCCCGATTGGTCGAATATTAATCAGATTTTTTTCGCATAAAAACGCTTGTTGATTGGCTAGCATCAATAGAACAATTTGAAAACATCAAATAGGAATTACATATTTCTCTCATCAATCAAATGCTACTGAAGCAATTAACGCAAGAGATCACATACATTTAGGCGCAAATTATCTCATTCAGATGAAAAATTGCATTTCGGATGGCAGAATGTTTTTGCAATGCTATATTACTAGTCTATTTGATGAAGCTTGCCTACTGAGTAATTTTGATGTCAAGCTTCCTACAATATTCTACTAATATTCGATCAATACTAGGAAAAGCATATGTATTTTCCTCTTTTCAAATTTGCGCCCAAAGTAGGCAATCCGCATTACGTTACATATTCGAATTTAAAATTGGTATTGTACGGGTACACTTTACAACAAATATTATCGTATGGCGGCTGTTAGAAATATCCTAATGACATAGACAATTATTCAGTCCAAATAGTTGTACGTTATATTAATTTTTATTATGTGCAAATATATTTTAATTAAAATAATGCTAAGCAGGCGATCACGATTAAAACCCTTGCACACTCCAATACTTTCAATATTCTTCTAAAAATGTATACGCTGTGCAGTGTTTCAGACGTTATAACGACATCTTGCTATCACGATTGCCATGGTTTCTCGCTTCCGTTTCCGGTCGATCAGACGAATGAATCAGACGTTTCATCGTACTACCATCAATTGAGCGACAGGATGGAAAGAAGCAAGGGATAAGTCTAACTTCGCTCGATAGACGCCTCTATTAGTTTTCACTAGTGTAAAAGTGAGAGTATCCCTGTTCATGTCTGGCCACTTCCTCTTGTCGTTCTCATCTCCTTGGGATAGGCAGTATAAACTTTATTCTTCTTGGGTGAAAAGCTTGGGTGGACATTTTGGGTGAAATGCTTAGATACTAGGTAATTCAACAATTTAGAATGTTTTGATTTGAATCTGAGTCAAGGATGAAGTTTAGGTTTGAAAATTGTTTTTTTTTTGTATTATTATATTTTGAAGTTATTATTTCTTTCCTGTGTTGCTTTCGTTCCAAGAAGAAAGACTTTTACAAGTAAAACTATTTAATTTATTATAAATAAACACTTAAACATTCAAATACTGCCTCTTAATAAGCTAAATCAGCTAACGTTCTTTTTTTTTCTAGTGTGGGTGGATGTTTAAGCGGCACAGTGGAGGAAGACGAACGAAGAGAACCATTTTTCAGCCGAGGATAAAATCATGGCTACCTTGGATACGGGATGGCGCGAATAAAAAAACAGCTCGCGCGAAATGAAGGGCCGGATATGCCGCCAACACGGCGCAGCACATTAAGCAAACACGACGACGACGACGACGGCAAGGACAACGGCGTCTCTCGTGGCGGTTCCGAGTGGGTTGAATTTATTTTCGCGCCCTCTCGCAGCGCGCGCGCGTTCTTGTGCGTTCTTCTGATAAGAATTAAGCAGAATTTTTTTACTCCGAACAAGGCGAGAAAACGAGTACCCGGGGCGGGTAGTTTCGTGTTTCGAGAAGAGTTTCCCCCGTAGGAAACATTTTTTTTTGTGCTTGGTAAAGGAAATGCGAAGCTTTCTCTTCGAGGAGAAGAAGGGTTTTTTTATGTCGTCAGCTAGCGACGGTCGCTTTTTGAGATGAGCGCTGCAAAAATAAAGTGAAGAAGAAAAAAAAAAAACTGGTGAAACAGTGAAATCCGTCCACGAGGATGGAAACGAGAAACGGGGCACGAAAGTTGTGTACTTTGCGTTTTAATTTTATCGTCGTTTTGGTCGTTGCTTCTGTTCTTTCAGTTTTTCTTCTGGCTGTTTCTTCGCTCCTTGGTTGCTGTAGACACTCATTTCTTCGATCCATTTTTGTTTTACTCCAGCGTGCGGAGCTTCTTCTGTCCTTTGTGCTAACTTGCACTCTCCCTTTCTATCTTTTCGGTTTTAGTTACTCGTTGGTTTTTACCTTTTTATCACATTTTTTTGCTACTACCATTATGCTTGCTTGTGTTTGTGTGTTTGAGCGGTAGAAACTCTTTCCGAGTTTCTCTCCGTCGCTTTGAAGGAATTTGCCGTTTGGGGCTTTTGCTAACCGGACACCGGACAAGTGGGTGAACAGAAAAGTTATATAAGGAAACATACAACCAAATTATAAAATTATGAAAAAACGAAAAATTAATAAAAGTGTGCAAAAATATATAAAAATGAACAGCTACTTTACAATGAATGAAAATCAAATAAATGTTTTTTAATAACAAATCCAAGTGTGAATATGACACTAGGCTAATTTGAGTGAATAGAAAGATTGAAACTGTTTTAGTTAAAAATCACAAAAAATATATACAGGGTGTTCGAGGTAAATTTGACAGTAAAGAAGAAAAAAAAAACATTTTTGTGAAAAAATAATGATTTATGAATATTTCTTTTCGTACAAATGATTGTTTACCATTATATTTATGAAAATAATTCGAAATATCCCCCGATTTGAGATACATGAGGAATAAAAACGATAAAAATCATAGTATTTTTATTTTATGATTATGATTTATGATGGAGGTTACGATTTTTGGTAAAACGTAATGTAAAATGTATAATATAATGTGTAATATCATTCAATTTTTGTCATTTTTTAGTCTTCAGTTTAATTCTTCAGAACATTGCGAGCAGCTCGGTGAAGCTTCTCGCGCCCGCAGCAGAGCAAACCAAAGCTTTCACTTTCACTGCTCCCACTCAATCTGCTCTCACTGTTCGTTTTTTATTCCTTTTTTAAACAAGAATGAAAAACTCTTCATGTCCACGCCGTGCCGTCGAGTAAACTGCTTGCCATCATCGAAGAGGCAGCGTTTGCCTGCGTTTGCTTCCATTGCTGGAGGATAGAAGGTGGCAGAGAAAATTGGATTGGTGGAAAACATCGACGGCGGGCATTCTTCATTCCACC
Source organism: Anopheles dirus (assembly GCA_000349145.1). Taxonomy (NCBI): domain Eukaryota; kingdom Metazoa; phylum Arthropoda; class Insecta; order Diptera; family Culicidae; genus Anopheles; species Anopheles dirus. The sequence goes on along the minus strand of KB672802.1, from coordinate 2,459,593 downwards.
TGCCGCCTCCCGCCGAGGGGGCGGCAGTGACCAGCTAAGAAGCCGTGCAAATGAATTCCCCCGCAGAAGGGTGATTTTACGACCGGTGTACGACTGGTGTCGCAGCGGATGCAGCACAAGCGGCCGTTTCAAGTGCAAATGGCCGCTATCGTTCAATTGGAGGTGGAAGTGGCACAACTACGCCTTATTTCTTTCTTTTCCTAGAGCTGCAGTGGCTATCCTTCGTTGGTCGACGCCGGAAAACATAAAACGATGTGAAGGTGGAACGAGAAGTAATTTAAATGTAATTAGAAGCGGCTGAGTTTGAGCGTTATGAACGGGAGACGGCTTGCAGTGAGATGTTGGATTTGTACAAGTAAGAGAAGATCGATTAATTAAGTCATATTCGTCAATAGATAAAACTAAAGTCGTTGAATGCATTAGCAAGTTTTACATTGAAAACAAGAACCAAGACTTGAGTTTATGTTTGCTAAATATATTTTCTTCAGGACTGTCGAATCTAGTCTCGAATTATGGCAGTACAAAGCAACAGAGGCTCTAGCGGCACGTAAACGGAACGTTCCCGCACATGACATAATTAGAAAAAAATGTTTAATTCATTTACACAAGCGGCTATGGCATTTTAATCGCGCGCACGTCACATTTCGTTTGGATCGCTTTCAATTTTTCCGCACACATTTTCTCCCACCTCATCCGGGAAAGCCGCGTGCGATGGCCGAAAACGTCGAAATTATTTATTCGAAATTAATAAAATTCATTGCTCGCTCTCCGCCGCGGATCCCGCTCGGCCAAACCCGGACGGTGTTAATTATCATCCCATTAAACCGTCGGATGGTATTTCGCCATCCCGAACCTGTGCCGTCAACGCAAGGCACGAGAGATAATGATGAATATGCAGTATGAGGTAAGGACGGCATTTGTGTGTTTTTATTTATGCGTTTTGTTTTTGCTGCTGCTACCGGGAAGGTTCATATTTGTGGAATTCTTCGAACATTCGCCATCGCCGAATAATTATATCGTCACGCGGAACAAAAACAAATTGGAAAACACTTGAAGCGCGGGACAGGGAGGGGGGGGGGGGGGGGCGGAATAAGAGAACTTTTTTTTCTTTCATAATACATTAATTTGCTATCATACTTTGAACATTGAAAATCGCGCTTTCAGCATCCAGCATTTCGTTGGGCTGGAATGTTTGTCCGGATGTGTTGGACTGAGCTAAAACCGAGCTCCGGCTACCGGCCTACTTGATGAATGTTGGTGTAGTAATGGAATGGCAAAACGTCAAACATTTTAATGAGCTTCATCGGCCGCTCGTCTCGTTCTGCGGTGAAAAGTTTGATGAATGTAAGGAATTGGCGCGTAGGAAATTGTAATCGTGCAATTATCGGCAACGATCGATGCAGAAAGTGTTTTAGTGTAGGTCAATTGAATGACCAGCACCTGACATTACAGGTTCTTAATGCATACTACCTTATTCTTTTTACACACTTTCTTATTGTACTCCTTCTTATCTCATAATACCTTAGATTGTCTGTTGTCATTTTGCAGCTTTTGGTGTTTGTTTATGAGCTTTTTTATAGTATCCCTTTTATATACTATTCCATGTTAATTCTTTCATGGTTTAATAGTATACTCAAACAATTTTATTCTCGTTCTTTACAATTTTCAATTTTTAATTCCTTATTTACAGTTTTGCAACAAAAATGTTTTAATCCGCCAAATTTGAGGTTGTATTGCCATTTATTGTTTTCGAATGTTATTTAACTTTATTTTATTTCATTATTTCATCAATCAGAACATATTTGAGAAAGAAACAAGCATAACAAGAGCGAAATAAAGAGTAAATAATGCACATAAAAATATGGTTTGAATACATTTTAAGATGAGGATGGCTTACTTTTGAGGAGGATAAGATGAGGATTGCTTTTAACCAACATGCGCCGCAAGGTATGCAATCAGACCGTTTAATTGTTACCATTTATTGTTGTTCAATTGTTGTTTAACTTTATTTTATTTTATTTCATTATTTGCTCAGTTAGAATATATTTGAGAAAGAAACAAGCTTATGCAGGAACAAAATAAAGAGTAAATAATGCACATCAAAATATGGTTTGCATATATTTTGAGATTAAGATTGCATACTTTTGGCGTTTAAACCAACATGCGCCGCAAGGTATGCAATCAGGCAGTGCAATAACTTCACAAACGTGCTTTTTTGCATAATTACGAGTGAATAATCTTGATGTGTAAGAAAAACTGCACGTGAAATGTTTTTAAATTGTTTTTGCATCTTGGAACACCTTTTTATTGCAATTCTACAACTTAAGCTAATAAAAAATCGAATGAAAGCTACCGGACATACGGTATAAATTACAAGCTGTACAAAAATATAGCATTAAAGTTCAGTAGAACGAAAATGATGACACACGCAAATGCTGAGTTAATAAATAAAATAATAAATAGATTATAAAAAGTATGCACTTTTATTTATGGAATAAATTAAACAAATAAACAAATAATTACATAATCAAAATCAAATAAGTTTTACGTTTTCTTTCGAAATATTGGTTCAGTTCTGCCAGCGACAGCTATGCAAATGTTCATCGACAACCCCGAGTGCGAATGAAATGCCGATCACCTTCGCCTGATTCGCATCACTTCCGATACAGTTAACCTCAAGCAGGCTTAAGCTTCCACTTGTCCGAAGCTTCGAATGCGCGTGTATGCGAGCACATGCAAACTACCGGTCAAACTTTTTCTACCCCTCCAAAACATAATTCGCCACTTGATGCTTATCGCATCTCTCTTACGCCCTGTCAACCTTGACCGAACTATCCCCGGAAGTCGGTGGGAAATGGGAGTGAAAAAAAAACCAACGGCAGCAGATATAGGCATAGGAGGCGGTGCTAAATCATCGAAACGATTGTCATCAAATCAAAACCAAATCAAATTCAACTTTTTTCCCCACTCTCCCGGCCCTTGATCCTTCTGTTGTTGTCAAAATTTCTGTTGAAATCGCCGCAAGCACGCAACACCGCGTCGCCGTGCCGCACTTCCCTTTTCTAGTGTGTTTCCCTTTTCGGCTGCCGGAGGTGACGCTAGGGGATCCCGATGTCCGATTCTTTTCCTTCCTCCGGCAACCGTAAAGGACGAAAAAGGCAAATGTGGTAACGGTCCCTTTCCGTACGGTCATTGAAATCCTTCTCCAAGTAGGTTTGCGTTCCGATCCACATATGCTGATGGCGACGGGTTGGGTGGGATAAAGCGTCCCTCGGCCGAAGGATAATCCGGCCCGAATGGGCTCTCATCGATTCTAACCAAAAAAAAAAAAACGAGAGAGAGCAAAGAAACACGACAATTGATCTTTGCAACGGACATTCGAACCGGAATGGAAATCATCCCGTTTACGGTTTCTTTTTCTTCCGGCCCTGTTGGGTTAATATTTTCCACTTCTCTTGGGTTAATATTTCCCCTCTCGTCTTCCGTTTTGTGGGCTCCTCCTCAAAGGTTCAGCTTCCTATTGCGTATCCTTTCGACGTTGACGACTGTCCGAGGAGATGGCGTGCGTGCGAATTGCGTCCCTCGGTGGCACATCAGGAGCAGAAGTGTCCGGAACAGTGTCCATCCAGCCGTGCTCCGCGATGATGACACACTTTGTGTTTGAATGGAAATCTGTTTACGCCTCACCTTTTAACCTTTCTGTTCGATTTAAATAACACTTGAACGATTTCCGTCCTCCCCACGAGGTGGGGATTGTGAGACATTTTCGATTAGAGAGAAGAAGAAAAAAAAAAAAAACAACAGGAAACTGAGTGCAGGAAGAGGTGGTACGATCCAAAGTACCTTTTATGCTTTAAACTGTCAGTTCTGTCAAAAAGCAAGATAAGACAGAAGCAATTTGGCTGAGAGTGAGCTTAAATGTGTGTTTTTTCTTCCCGTCTAGGACGAAATCGTCCCCGCGTTGGCGCATGGAGCGCCCAAATTATGAAAAATTAAACTGTTTTAAGTGTCGAATTAAGATCAGCTATCCGCTGATTAAATGGCAGAGACAAAGCGAAAGACAACGACAGTGGGAGTAAATGGGCGCGTTATGGAATTGCTTGAAAGGACATTGTTGAGCAGGAGGAAACTGATTATCAAAACGGGAAATATTAGAGTAGAATAAACGCGAGCGGTTATGTTATTGTGAAATAACAGATGATGAAAAAATAGAAACGATTTATTCAATTTTTTAACAAGTATTATTTGATTTTACGTATCTCGTTAGACAGATTGCCTACATTTTGGCGCAAAATAAATTATTCGAAGATTGGATATTTTATGGCGAGTGTGCAAATTTGCGCCAAAATGTAGGCAATCACAGCAAAAATATGATTTATTATAAATCAAATCATTTAAAAAATGAGTATTATTGGATTGTGTTTTTTTTTAAATAGGTAACAAATAGCAAATGACCACAGATTGAAATGTGAAAATCGTGTGCATTCCTGTAAACAGGTTCTTAATGCATACTATCTTATTCTTTTTGTACATTTTGCTATTGTTCTCTTTCGTGTCTCATAATACCTTAGATTGTCTGCTGTCATTTTGCAGCTTTTGGTTTTTATTATTAAGCATTTTTAAAAGTATGCCTTTTTATATACTATTCCGTGTTAATACTTTCACGATTGAACAGTATACTCAAACAATTTTACTCGCGTTCTTTACAGTTTTTAGTTTTTAAATCTTAATCTTAATTAAAATGTAGGCAATAGCAAAAATATGATTTATCATTTAAAAAATGAGTATTATTGGAATGTGGTTTTAAAAATGTTTTGTTTTTTTTTCAATAGGTAACAAATAGCAAATGACCACAAATTGAAATGTGAAAATCGTGTACATTCCTGTAAACAGGAAAAAAAGTTAACATCAAAAACCATTCCCAGAAGACAGTCGTGTGCAGTAAAAACTTTACAACTGATTCTAAAACAAGCCATTTGCAGCCTTCTGAACGTGAAGGTTCTAAAAAATTTTATCGGAACCATTTTGCCATTTAGCACACAGGTAAGGAAAAGAGAAAACCGACCACCTAACAGACACTTAGCGAGTCACCCATGGAAAACAACATAATTAATGAGTGTAATTTAATAAGTGTACGCGGTAAAATAAAAACAAAGCGACCGTCCGAACGACCGAATCTTTGCCGCCCCGTGGGCGGGCGAGGCTACGTTCCGCGCACCGGAAACGATACGGGACTATCTATAAAAATGAAAACAATTTTCTTTACGCGGATGAGCCCGGCGAATCACTCCGACAAATCTGCATCCACCTTCCGGGCGGGGCCGGGTGTTTGCGTAAGGTGCGCGCGTACGTAATTTGAGAAATTTAACGATATTAATTGTTGCTTTTTAACGTTCCGAGTTGGGCCGCTCGCCGGTCGCTCTTGGCCGGTGAGTGGCCACATACCTGCGCCCGAATATGACGGTCGAGTGGTCGTTTCACTTAAATGGTCCATTTGGTGGCTTTCGCTGTGTGTGTGTGTGCGTTTTTTTTTGTTCCGGTGTCCATTTTAGTACATCCCCCGACCACCGGTTTCGTCGCCCGGATATACTCATTCTAGATCAAACATCTCACAAAATCGTTTCGGGCCCGTTTGACGCCCGAAGGAACGGTGACTTCCTCGTGCCGGGCTGGGGCTGACGCATAATCACCCACACTGGCTAGGTGTTTCCTAATCGCTGGGCCGCTTCCACGAACACTCGCCACTCGGAAAGGCATTAAAGGGAATCCGGGAAGCGAGGCGCAGAAGGTGGGGGTAGATATTTTAATGAAAATTTAAATTTTAATATCTCTTCACAAGCGGGTGCACGCGAGAGCCCCACCTGAGAGAGTCTTGGGTTGGGGCAAAGATTTTTTTTGCATTTTTTTTTTCTCCCGAGGTACAGGCACTTCCTTTAGCGAGATAAAAAGTGCCATTTCAGTGACCGCGTGAATAAAAGGTGAGTACGCGATTTTTTCGTCCCTCCCCCCACGTTGGGAAGTGGAACGAATTTATTATAATTCCGCATTGCCAACGGGCGTCAGAGCAAACACGGCGGCTCCATTTTGGGCCAATTTTTTACGTTGCTTGAAGAAGTTTCGCCAATATTTGACGAAGGTAAAAAGCTGTCAGCGAGCGATTTTGTGACGGGTAACAATGGTCATTTCGGTAGCGCGATAAGTGCCCCCATCGAACACGCATCAATTGATAGTTAATGAACTGGGCCCGCGACGAGTTGAGTGTTTCAAAGTGTGAGACCAGGACAAAACCGGCTCGTTCGGCGTGTTGACAGGCCGCTTTGTTTCTGCCGCGGTGGGTCAAATTTGTGTAGAACAATGGTGTCATTCGGGCGATAAAGTTTGACAGTTTCCAACAGTGGGTAGTAACGGTCACACGGCTGAAGGATGACAACATGAGCACGAAAAAAGGCTCACACATCAATTTTGGCGCAATTTCCCTACAGACTTTTGATTTCTATTTGTGTGAGTTAGGCCGCGTTTGTGGGTTTCTTGTTATTGTGTTTGCTTCCTGGGACACTTTTACGTTTCACCTTTCACTTTCTAATGAGCAGTTTGGCAGCTTTTCGATGACAGGCAAATGCTAACTAGATTGAAAGCTGGGTAATTCATAGATGAGGGTGACTGAATCTGGAGAGATGGTTTGTGATTGTAAATGTGGGTATGATTGTAGTTGTAGCATTCGTATACACGTTGTTTATGGTTAGAAACATAAAATGTTTTTATAATAAATTTTAGAATAAAAATTACATCGTCATTGTTCTGATTGTTGTTGTGTCTTCAATAACGATGATCCGCCTTAAAATCGAGTCATTTAAAGATGAAGATGATTTACTAATATTTTTTTTAACTTATACATCAATTAATGATATGGATGAAAAAACTGAAAACTATAACAGTTTTTTTCATCCATATGTAAATAAAATGGTTGACTTTCAAATGATGTTTTTTTACTTTAGTGTCTCTGGTGGCTAAGCAGAGAATCTTCTTATTAAATTACTGAGAGGATATAAGAAACAGATCTCCAATTAAACTATGCAGTTGAACTAGCGCTAATTGCAGTTAAACTTGCATTTGCAATTGCAGTTAATAGGTCAACTAGTACTAAAGAAATATTATGTGCTAATTGTGGATTTGAAAAATGACGATTTTTTTACAAATGTATGTAATGTTTTTGGGATCATCCTGTAACTATGCAATCAGCACGACAAATGAATTAGTGTTGCTTTAACAGATTATTCTGACTGGGCTATTATAGTAAAATACTAATCAGTGTATTCGCGATCATTTGTCAGCTTTTATTGCAATTTATGACTGTTTATTATCATATTTTTCAGATAACTTCTTTAAGAAAGATATCTCAAAGAGTGATTTATTAAACAAGGATATCTTTCAATAGAAATAAAGTATAATACTATTTAGAATATTTGAAGACTCGATATTTCTAAACAAACATAATTTCATAGTTCTCCAAAACATGCAGATAAAAGTAGATGTATTTGACTAGCATAATTTTTAGGCGCAATTAAAAGGTAAAATCTGACACTTTTTCAAAAAAAATCTACTCTACACCTATGTGCACATTGAAAAACATTCTGTTTACCCATCGAAGCTGATCAGCTGCCTGCCGCGGTACAATCGAAACCGCAATGTACACGCGTAGCAATCGACACAACCAATCAACCCAAATCGCTTGTAGGGGACGCGGACACGGCTACTTTCACCCGGGGCATATGTGTCGCGGCACCGCGTGCGTAACGCGCCAACGTTCGTTTAGGGGTTTCCCGAATGAGAATGCTTGTATGTGTGCGGGTTGTTTTTTTTTTCGTTCGCTCACTTCCCCCCTCAACGGTTTGTGGAACGTATGCATATAAAGGAGGCGTTAATTCTGACTTATTGACAGCATCATCGGATGTACCGGTGTGATCGGAGACGGCTATTCGCACGATTCTTCGAAAGGCAATTTCTCGCGAGATCTGGCGAGGCTGTCAACGGCATCAACACGGTGCGTCCCCGTTGGTGCGAATGGTTCCCACTGGACCCTGGAGTGGTTCGCGAGACGGTTTGCGGTTTGCTCAAACTTTTCACCCAGCGTACATCGGCCCAGCGTGGTTGAAGGATTCCTGCATACACCCTGGTTAGCCGTTACGCACTAATGTCCACACTTTTCACCGGCTCTGGAGACGATTCTTCTGGGAAATCATCATGCACATGGCGAGGCTTTCGTCTCACGTCGAGGCGAACACCGAGGTGCGATTTTGACGGTGTCGAAAATGGGAAACCATTGTGACATTGAAGTGCAATTTGGGACGATATGTTACGCCGCGACAAACACCCGAGTCCGAGCGAAAAGTTCGTTTGATGGTTTTCTTGGGGCGAGAGAAAAAAAGTACAGCGGTTTTTGCCGCTGATTATTAGAGGTTATGGTTGACGGTTTTCGGATCGTCGCGCGATATTTCCATGCGTCATGTCATTCCGCCACCGCTCACACGCCTATCGAGTATGATACACTTTGATGCGTTTGCAATGTTTGTGTCTTGGCGAACTTGTTGGACGAATAAATCCACATCGCACCAGAAATGTTTGGGCGTGTCATAAAATATTTAAATGACTCGTATAAAAGTTGTGGTAGAATAGGGTGTGATTTTACGTTTTGGCAGGTACGTGACGAAACAAGCGGCCGCGGTCAATGTATAAAACGCTTTGTGGTGGATTTTGTCGTTTCATGACCACAACAGACAGTTGTAAAATTGTCCCAACTCGAGCCACTTACCTAACGCTAAAACGATTCTACACAAACGATGCGGATATCAACAATGAAGTGGGCACAGAAATCGCAACAGGACTGTACAGATTTATGTATGTAAATGCACAGAAGGTAGAGTTTCATGTTTTGTAATGTGTTGATACAAACAATTTGTTTAATGAGCGACCTCGTATCGAGATAATTCTTAATCATACCTTGATAGGCACGTCAAACGCCTAAAAGTATGCAGAAGGATTTTATACGAACCAGACACTAATGTTCATCTGCTTGGTCAAGACTTGTTCAATAATGTGCAAATTATGCTTTAATAAACTTTAATAAACATTCTGCGCCATTAGATGCGCAACTAGCGTTCCACCAGTTGTGTATTCATTAACAGTTTATAAGGCATTTTGACATAAAATAGAGCCTGAAAGTATGCAATCTGTAATATCGAATTTGCTCAACCAATCTGAAAACATTATAACACAATATTATAATCGGAAAATATTATAAAATATTATTTCCACAGTTTTAATTACGCTAGCGTGCGTGGAAATGTATCAAACGCCTACAAGTATGCAACTTTTTGCAAACTGTCCGTGTTACCCGTAGGCTTCCGAAAAATGGCTTTTAGCGGCAATCTACAAGCGTTATGTCTCTCAAAATTATCTTTTCCATGCCTAGAATAATCTTTTCCACATCTATCCGGTTTCCTAGCACACTCGCTGAGCGAAAGTTTTACGATTGAAATGTGATAAGGCACACCCACACGCTTCGCTTGCTCGGCGCGGTTCTACTTTTCTCGGGTCGGCTGAACAAAGCTGCAGTCAAAGTAATACAACGTGGAAGCCTTTCCGAGCATTGCAAACGGATAACACCCGGTATGTGCCAGTGTCTCACTCTCTCTCTCTCTCTTCATTCCACGCCACTAACCCCTTTGGGATAATAAGACCGTTTCGGTGTTTTAAGCGATCTTTTAAAAATTTATTTGCATCTCATCTCGTGCTCGGGCCTGGGCCTGGGTTTCGGTCGGAAAAAGGGGTCCACGGGAGCAAAGTAGAGCGAGCAGTGAACGAACCGTGCTGGAGTGCCTCTAGTAATGGGAACGTAATAGCGAAACCGGGGCAATTCGCGAGGCAATGAAGCGAGCGTACGAGGAAAGCGTCGGGAAGTAGAACGAACCAAAAAAAAAATGAGGGGGTTACATTATGCAAATTTTTTTATTCCCTCATTCCGGATCCGGCTTCCTCGCGACGCACCCCGAGCAACACGTCCCCGGGACCACGTCCGTGGCTGTGTGAGTGTTGTTTTTTCATTCATTTGCCCGAGTTTTCCCTGCGGAGCCTTTGAAGCGTGTCACGCGAGCTGCGACGGTGGTGGTGACGACGGTGTTGGGTTGTGTGTTTTTGCGTACGGCATTAACCCCTTGTAATTGTGAGATGACGTACGACGGGGCTGCGCCGTCGCCCGTGTGTAATGTAATTTCTGCGCCTCCGAGGAGGATTTATTGCGTGCTTTGTGATTTTTCATCCGAATAGATAGCGCACAGCCGGGCGCCGTGCTGTATGTATTATTGCAAGCAGAAACGAGGGCTGACTTGCGCTCTTTCACTCTCTGCCACCCTCACACGGTGTACTTTCACGGTTGATTTTTGTTAAAAATTTCTAATTTACACTTCGATCGGGGAAACGCTTTCTTCGAAAAAGCCGGTGGCATCGTCTTCCTGATCGTCTCCATAGCAACGGCATCCCTTTGCATTTTCGCTGCTTGCTTTCGCGCCTGCTTGCTAAGATTAAGAGTGTTGCTGTCGCAAGTGAGCGAAAAATAAATTACACGACCCCATTTCGCCAACGGCCGGGACGACGGGACGAAACAAAAGCCAACGCGTCTTCTCGCAGGACAATGTTTTTTGTTTTCCAATTTTTGTGCGAAGCAAAGCCAAAAAAGGATGAAATATGGACGGGTTTATAAAGGAATTACAAACCGAGTTGCTTCAGCGGGCGGTTAGGTTATCCTGGGTCGATTTGTTATGCACTCCTGTAATTCGGCCTTAATTTGAAGGCTTAACGAGCACTCTACTGGGGAGCAGGGGTTTTTTTTCGTTGGTGTTTTTGCTTACGGAATCCTGGAAATTGATGAAATGAAGAAAAATAACGAATTAGCCGACTGATGGATTACGCTGTGGCAAGGGGCGCTGGAAGAACCGGAGTTTTACTACAGGCAGTTTGAAATGAGTATGAATGTTTAATTTTTAATTTAAAATAATGGGTGTCAGAAACCATTAGAAAATGTTTCATTGTATTTTCAAAACGTTTTTTACTTTGATGTTCCTAAAAAAGTTTTCATGAATTATGTGTTTCCGTTTTAACTAGATCTTTGATTGTCTAAATATAATTTTAAAACACATTTTACTGATCTTTTACAGATAGTAGATCTTTGATTGTCTAAAATTTATTTTAAAACATATTTTACTGACCAAAACAAATCAATACGAATGCCAAAACGATGGATTGCATACTTTTGGGCGTTAATACTTATCTTAAGCATTATACCACAAATGAAATGTTGTTTTGAAAATTCATGGATATATATATTTAAAAAAAATATAACAAAACTTTGATGCAGATTGCATAGTTTTAGGGGTTTTTCTTGATTGATCATGTCAAAAGTAAGGTATATTCCCCAATCAAATGCTCTATTAACGTTTCTGTTTAGAACAGCGACACTTCCATTTTGTAGCGTTGGCAGCTCCAACTGCATTAATCTCGAGCGCCATTTTAAAATCTTCGAAGCCGGTCTACGCTTGACCAACCAAGCCAAACCATTCAAAAAAGGGTTAAAAATGGAAAATATAAATAAAAAATACACCCGATCTAACCCTTTCACAAAGAGGTAACCACCGATAGGGTAGCGAAGCAGACAACAACAAAAAACTGACCCAAATATGGCCGTCCGGTGCGACCGGAGCTCCTTCATTAATTGGTCGAGAAACAAAGGGACATAAAAAACGCGAACCTCAACACTCACCTTCATTCGCTGAAAACCGGTTTAACCCGTTCACTCTGCGGAAAGAACCGAGACACGCACACACACACACAGACAGGGAAATGGGTGCGGAACTACCCCTTTTCTTGTGCGCGTGTCGACGCTTGCGAAGGGTACGCGTGCGTGCGTATGCAAATGAGATCGCTCTTGCTTTGGTGTGCGTTTGCCGCGTTCGCTTCATCCAGGTTCCAGGGGTTTACTTTTAATCGGAACGCACACAAACTTACGCAGGAGAAAAAAAAAAACGCGACATTAACGCACCAGCTGGCCCACCCGGGGCCTCTGGCTGGAAAGCGCATGTCCGCCTACGTGCCGAGGACGAGGGGATGGATTTCTCGTTTAAGCTCCCGCTTCTGCCCATTAAAAACCCAACGGCAGCGTGGCGTGGTGGTGGTGATGATGGGCAATCGGAGGAGGCGTTGGGTTAAAAACGAGAAGCGAGCGCAAGGCGAACGGCAAAGGGGTGCGCCCGTTTGCTATCTCTTTCTTTCTCGCCGTACGGCTGTTTTTCTTTTTGGTTGCGTGCTGCTTAAATACGCAAGGATTCTCATTAATGGGTTGTGCGGGCGCAACAGCAGCGGTGCGCCTTTTCTCCCGGCGTAATCGATTTTTATTTCCCAGAGCAGTCCCGGTGCGTCTGTTGTGCGTGTAGCCTACCTTTCGGGCGCACCGCGTGGAGGCTGCAAAATGAGACTGACCGCTTGCCGTACAGCGCGCGGCCCGGTAGAGGTGCCCGTTTGTTTAGGAGGGAGCATTCTTTTGAAGCCTTCCTTTTCATCCGTTACCGGTTTCGCTGCTGCTGCTGCTTCTTTATGTATAAATACGCCACTCGTTTCCCCCACGGGAGAAAGGCTTTCTGGTCGGTGTGTTTGTGTGTGTGGCTGCGTGTGTCTGTGTTTTTCCTTTCATTGCCTTCCAGTAAATGGGTCTGCCTTTTCTCTTATCTCGCCGAGGCGGGCGGGATTTTAAAGCGAATTTGCGGAAATAACCCGAAACGCGGCGCACAAAACACGCCGGCTATCTGTTGGGGGATCGGATTTGTGCTCGATTCGCTCGGGCTACCGCGATTGCTTTGCGTCCTTCCGGGCGTCCGTAAATGAGCGGCGCGTGGGGGTGGGACGAGGCCTTCAGGCTGGAGGGCATGCAAAACTCGCCGGTTAAATGAAACGAAAAGGACGGCAGCCGGGGACGAGCGAAGCCGGCGGGGACGGTGCGTAGCGATTCCATTAGCGAAGCCCACCCTTTTTTGCTGCTGCTGCTGCTACTGTTGCCGTCGATTGTACATAAAATTTTACTTTCTCCGATAAAGCGTGGGGTTTGCGGGTGGGTGGGGGTGGCGGGAAGCGGATCCGCGGATCCGAGCGCCAAGGGTTGTTGCTCTAAAACCGAAGCCATTAGAAATGAATGCCCGTTCGGTGGTGGTGGGGGGAATGAACGGTAGGAAAGGTAATGGAGGCGATCTATCCACCGCGAGAGTGATGCGAAGAGGAAAAGTTAATCTTAATTACTTTGCTATCGAGGTTTTACTCTGTTCCTTAAGTTTCATTTTTGTTAAGTCGTTTGACAATTAAAAATATTTTTGATTAAGTTTGTTCATTTTTTGAAAGCAGAATAACCATATATGTAAGATTTCATACTCATATTTATTGTATGATTTATATTTTACTTTATGCTGTTTAACTTTTTAACATAACAATTTTACCCATAATTTGTACATGCATTTTTTTAATATTTATCTTATAATCGTACCTCATTTTTCTTAATTGCATAATCTTAATTACTTATTTGCAAACATATTTGATTATAAACTTTTTTCTCATCAAGAAAGATTTATTTATATTTTGTTCTCATTGTATATGTTTTGTTTTTCATGTAGATGGTTGTTTATGTTTCCTATTCTATGCTATTTCTTATATTTTCTTTTCTATGTTATTTATTGAATTTTTCGATTCTATGTATTTTCTATGTTATTATTTAATGACAATTTTAATGATTGAACTTTTTATGAAGGATCTTTTTTTAAGTTTTACCTTTGATTTAGGTTGTTCATAATCTTCATTGTTTTATTCATTTTCTTGTCTTCATTTTCTACATGTTTTTTTTCTAATTCGGAGTATTTTATTTATATTGTTTTTCTTTCTTTTTTTAACTCTTCCAAGACATTTTTTATGCTTTATTACTTAACGCATTTGCTTGCTACTCAACTCTTTTATGAGCTCTTTTATGTAATAATATTTCTTTTATATAACAAACAATTGATTATTATTTTTACATGAAACTATGACAGTTTACAGCAAGGAAACACGCTTATATATAATTACTATCACTTGAAAATGGTTAAATTACTCCGTTCTGTCCGTTGTACGGCAAATTACTTCCCTTCGTCACCACCCGCCGCATATCATCCCGCGTTCTTCACCGTTCCGCAGTTTTAAAACATCCTCCCCGTGCTCTTGGCAAGATGCTGTTGTTCTTTCCGCTTATTTCCTTTCACAATCAGCGCGAGCCCGCCGCCACCACCCGTTCCATCGGAACCCGCCGTTTCTGTTGTTGCTTTCTTAACAGTCGCCTTTCCGGCAAGATGACGCTCATTTTCCCTTTTTTCTCGAACTCCCCCACCCGTGACCCTGCGCTTAGGCGGGCTGCTCTTGTTGCTTTTCACCTTTTTCATTACACGCAAGTGGGAGGGAAAGCCTGCCCGCGCCTGCCCGACCGTTGCGCGGGTCGTTTTAGAACGTGCCGCGGGAAAATCGTTTCCCGAAATGCCTATATACTGGGCGATACAATTTCTAAGCCCTTGTGTCCCGCGTGCGCCTGGCCGCGCCATAAATTTAGGCCGGGTCTTCTCAGCCGTCCGGCGGGATAGGGCGATGGTGGACAGTGGTGCGAAGTTTTCGAAAGGCAGCAGCAGCAGCAGCAGCACCCTTCCAACCGAGCGGAGGCTGGCCACGAGGGAGAAGCGCTTTCCCGAACCGGTTCGCGATGGCTTCGTTCGCGGACTCGAAATCTATCGTTCGCTGTGTTTCGTCGCAGACCGTCATGGGTTTTCGCGGAATTTTTCCGTATTCAAATGTCGGACATCAAGCGTAGAAATGGTACACATCCTGCGGGCAGCTCATTCCAGTTTTGCGAGTCCACGCGTTTCTTTCTCGTTTTCTTCCGCTAATGCTGCGTTCTATTCAGTTCGTTTTACCTTTATCTTCTTTTTTTAATTTCGACTCAAAAATTGGTTTCATCAGTCGAGCGTGATGCTGGACCAGCAGTTATGGCGAGGAAAAATAAACGCGGCTTGGAGCGAAAATTACAGCGTATTCTATGAAGGGTGCAATGCATTAACGGATAAATAATGTCGATTGGGCTCGAGAATATTTCGTATTTATCGTGAATAATATATAGTTTTTGTTTAAAAACAAGTCAACCTTTCATACCAAGAGATATGGAAATGTAACGAATTTTCGTTGGAAAAAATCAGTACAAAACGATCGTAGTTAAGATTATCATCGAAAAATACAAGCTCGACACGAATCAGAAACCGATTTGACATTTTGCCGATCATCCTCAGTAGGCCGTTTGCACAAATTTCCAGACGTGCCATCCGTACGGCCTACCTTGCAGGCTCAACAAAAAAAAGATCATTTAAAGTGGATGCTCATTTTAAAATTCCCACATGAAGTGCCGGAACGAACCGCACGCGTACACGCTCCGTAATAAGGCTCTGGTGCGACTCTGGTATTGCAGTCACGTCATTAACTTGCCTGTGGGCTTTTTACCACAAACACACACACACGCACAGGCTCAAAATGCACAACTGCCCCTTGGTACGCTGGAAACGGTGTCACGTTTCTGGTTCACGGCGCTAGACTTGACTGTTTTTAAAAATTTAATGACACTCTAAGAGGGGCTGCTATAACGCGGAGACTCTCCATGTGTCTCGCGCTCTAGAATGTGGTATGGCATGAATGAGCCAAATGTGACAAAGTGTTAGCGAGCACGGAATTACCAATGAGTACAGCTCGCACGAGGACACGCGGCCTCCCTCCATCGCACCATGCAGAAGTCAACTTTATTATTACATTAGCACCGCTTCGGGGATGGGAGATGGGTGCCACCGACAACCCCCCTTCTAACTCCCACCATCCTCGCGATGTGACGCCAGAGATTCGAGAGTAGTAAATATTTTATGATCCATGATGTTTTGCTTTTTTCGTTTGCTTTTTTAAAGCTCGCGTAAACATGGTTTTGGGCTTTTCGCGTGCGTACGACACCTTTCCACGGCGCCGTGTGGGCTTCTGGGCATCGCCACACCACACGGTGCAACCGCATTCACCCGCTTCATCCATCCACCCGCTTGCTGATAAGCTCAACTTGAAACAGAAACGTACCGGAAACGCACAGTACCGCGGTGGTGAGCTGCAGGAGAATAAAAACGAAACACGAACAAGGTGACAAGCCGTCCGCGTGAAGGACGGTACAAATTTTTCACATTTGTATGATAATAAACCAGCACTCCGCCGTGCTGTCTATGGCTCAATAGAGGAGAGTTCGGCGGGGAAGTGAATCAGTGGAGAAAGAAACCGATTCAGACGCGCCGTGGCGGGGTGGTTGGTTGGGTTGCATACCTTTCAGGCGCACAAATCCCTCTCCCAGTCACCGTTCGGGGGGATGTGGTACGGTTTGTGCGTGCGTGAGTGCGTGTGTTGGTGGTAAAAGTGAAAGTTTTTATTGCTTCCTGCGGAAAAAGGATGCATCATACACCGGCACAGTGGGTCAGTTGCGTCTATTGGACGGACATGGCATTAAAGTCTGCATCTAAGTAGGCATTGAAGTATGAAGAGAAAATTTCCAGGACTTTGGTGAACATTGCATTTTTTAGGCGTAAATTTGTCCAATCTGCCCCAAAGTAGTGTAATTTTCATGCATTTAATGCAAAGATTTTTGTTTTCAGATTTTCCGTCTAATTTAGTAATAATTGAAATTGTAATATTTATTTAACTGGCTATGGAAACGATTATGCTGCGTTAAGAAAGTGTCACTGTAGTGCACTTGACACACTTTTTGGTGTCAAAATGCTGTATCTTTCTCGAATGTATGCTTTATACACTACTGATTTTAGACGTATTAACATATTATGAACACTTTATTCGCTCAGACCTATAAAAGTTCGCAATATTACACAAGAGGGGCTGCTGATATCAGCTGACAGGGACAATTCAATTCAATTTAATATCAATATAACAACTAACTAAAGAAAAGTGCATGAACCGAAACGAGTGCTAATTGAAATGACGAAATAAGCATTGAAACTATGCTATGAAACTTGAATATATCTAAATGAAACAATGTAGCTAGCAAGTTTGGCCATCTTTGTAAAACATGATGCTTTACTAATACGTTCGTTGTGAAGACTTTTCACAAGGAAGGATTTGACGGATTTTTTGAAGCTTTTTAATTTTGCATTTAAAGGATTTAAATGCAAAATAACGCCTAAAGTTATGTCATGTGTGTTACACATACTCTATAAAATAAATTTAACATAAATTACACTGCAGTTTTTATGCATTCTTGAACAATTCCCAGAGCTACATGAATTCGTTTCAACCAGTCTTGAATTCGTCTTACCCATTCTTGAAGTGGTTATTATGTGTAGTTCAAAGATCGACCTCGAGCAAGTCGATACAATTCCGTAATTGATAGTGGTCAATCTGACACGTCAAACAATGTGTGGCAGCCGTGCGAGAGAAATGACATTTCAAGACTGGATGAAAAATACTTCAAATAGAATATAATACATATATTTTTTATACCAAACGTCCTCCCTCAAACCATAGTGCCACGAGGCTGCGACACGGCACGCAAAATGATGGAATTTTGCGTATTGTGAAAGTTTCTGTCTTCACTCCGTCACTCCGTCACTCCGTTTTATGATGTTCGGTGAGTGCATTTTGCACCTCACGCAGCTGACAGCACGGACAGGATGTGCCGCTTAATGGAGGAACGTAATATTGACTACACTCCACTCCAATCCAGCGATGACGCAGCGCACCCGTCACAATCCGAAGCAACCGGCAAACTTCGTGTACTACTAGGTGCCATCTTTTGACGTTTTGATACGTTTGTTTGACATTTATCAGATCGTTAAAGCGACTCTCGTGTTGCTGCAGAAGGAGAATGTGTTCCCATTTGGGGGGGCAAAACATGGTGATCCAAATATTCCTCAAACGAATGATCCTTGTTTACAGTGCAAGGAAAGACCGTACGAAAGTGCGTTTAATCCGTTGGGCTAGTTTATCTACAGCCGTGGAATCTTTCGTACGATGGTACGGATGCTGCAAATATTTATGGCCGGAATTTGTTGCTGAAAATTTGCATTTCGGCATACATTTTGAGCATACCTGACTCCCTCCCCATTAGTCACGAAGCTCAGGGTAATCAGGTCGGGTTCGAGATCAAGTCAGCGATATAGGAACGTCATAAAGCAACCGAAGGAGCATTTAAAAAAGAGATTTTTTGCTACCTCGAGAAAATCTTACGTTGGTGTGTGTGCGCCGGTTTCTTCTCTGGAAGGCCTTACGGGGAGGACTTTGTTTAATCTCGTGCAGACCACCCTACCCACCCCACTCCGTGAAGGGCTGCTTCACCAGCTTAACCCGGGCGAACCCGGTTTTGGGGTCGACCGAACCGGTTTTGCTTACATCTCTGTCCTGCTCGGGTCAAACTTCACCGGAGCGGGGAGCTCGGTGAGGGGCGAAAGGCAAAAAAACAGACATTATCCATTTTAATCAGAAGCGTAAAGGACACGCGAGCGCAAAGTGCCTTGCACGGAGTGGGGTGGTGTGGGCCAGTTTTCGGGCGTTTTTGTAGTCCACCGTTTCCCTTTTTGGGGAAGGAAAGCCGGGCGAGAGCGGAGGCAGCCGGCATCCAGCCGCCGGGTAAAGGTAAAGTTATGGTGGCGGAGTTTCAGCGCGCCTCGACCGCGTGGAATTTTGCATGAAGCTCCGAACCGCTCTGGTCAGCAGGAATGAGTTGGTTTGCTTTTCGAACACCCCCGAACCGAACCGAACCGTCGACTGCAAAAATGTAAATCCGTTGTACAGCTTTAGCGGAGCCTCGCAGGCGTATCTGTGTGTGTGTGTGTGTGTGTGCGGGCGCCCTCGTGCACGGAGGTCAAACAGTGGAAGTAACAAAACATCCAGGCCCGCAGGGTTGATGCGTTTTCTTTTCCGTTGCCTCTCGCCCGGTTTTCGGGCCCGGCCCGGCGAGAACGAAACTCCCGGGTCTCGGGTCCCATTATTTTATCGCAAAGGAAGGCGAAGGCAAAATATTTAATCTTACAATTTTTCTTCCAGCAATCATAAATTTCTAATTCATTTCGACTGTTGTTATCTGCGGGAGCGTGGGGGTTTTTCGGGGAGCTGTTGGGTTCGTCTGATGCTGCCCGGAAAAAAGGAGGATGCTGGAGAGAGAGAGAGAGAGAGAGAGAGAGAGAGAGAGTAAGAGAGAAGGAGAGAGATGAAAGAATTGTTGAATTGTTTTTAAGAACAGGTTTTAAAAAGGGGATTCCCACGGGATTGGTTTCAAGCATGTGGCATTACGTATGAAGGTTTGAGGCGATATTTAAAAATAAATGACGTGGATCATTGTTCCTCGCACTACGCAAAGATGTAGCTATTCTAAGAGTACAGAGTAGTGCACAATCGTTTAGGCTATGGCAATAACAAAAAAAAAGTTTTTTTTAATTGCAGTAGTCGTCAAAAGATGGCGTCACTATTTGCTACTTAATTTGATATTTCCTTCCAATACTTTTTGACTATACTTACTGTAAAATCAATTGAATAAATTGATGAGATAGTCAACTTAATTGCTGTTGAATAAAAGACGTACGATGCTTGAGAAGAAAGATTTATTGTACATGCAAACATTCATATAAAAATGGCTATATTTATTTCTCATAATTATTATGGTTTGGATGAAGCTAAGAAGATGAACTCTTCTATCTATTTACCTACTATTACTATTACTAACTACTAGCTTACAATGGCAACTATATAATACTCTTCAATATTTCGAATTTATCTACTTGTAGGAATATTACCCAGCATACCCAGTGTAAAACATATTTAGCATATTGCATACTTTTAGGCGCTTACTTCATGTATCGGCCCGAATGTATGCAATTCGTGTCACATACTTTTCATCCAGCTCATTTCAGCTCTTGATTGGCCCATTCTTAGCTAAACTTGCAGAAAAATTTCTCTAAATGTTGAAGGAACAATAGGAAAGCCAGAAACTAAAGATTACTTGATATCCGTGTTGCAATAAAAAAGAACAAATGAACAAATAAAAGTATGAAAAATTAAAATTTCTGCACACAACATTGATAATAAAAATAAAGAGAATGATAGTAGGTAAGCAGGATTTAAACCATAAAAAAGCTAAATTTTACCTAAACCTGTGTTTTATTCCTTCTCAACCCCCTGGGTCATCTTCTACGTCCGAATCCACTCACTCACTCACGTTTGTTTGAAATTCCATCAAACACAACCGCGGGGCCTCGTCCTCCCGCGTCTCCCACCCACCTGCCCAGTTTACCCAGTTGGCAACACGATTTGTGTTTGACCGGGGCGGGTCGGCTCGTGCACCAGGACGGAGGCGCTGTTTAAAATTCAGAGATGAATAAAATTAAAATTTCCCCATCACCGGCACGCGAGACGCTCCGCGACAGGAAGCCGACGATGAAGTAATTTCGCTACGCCGTGCCCGAGCTAGCCCGAAGGTGTTTATCAATGTTTTCCGCTGGAGAAAATCTTCATTTTGCATCGGCGCGGGGAAAACAACAACGAACGAAAGAAAAAAAAAACAGCCGAACCCGGCCGGGAGATAAGCGGCAAACTTTTCCGCGAAAAACGGATGAAATGAGTGGCCGCGAGCGAATCGGGTGGAGGGCGCCATCCTCGCCAAACCTTTTGAACCGCTTGCAGAAGATGGCGAAATTGCTGCAAAATTTCCGGGGGTTTTGCAACCATTTTCCAAACCACTTTTGCCGAACTGAACTACTCGGGCGGCTTCGAGAAGGGAGCCAGAGAGAGAGAGAGAGAAAAAAAAACTGGGGAGTTAATCATGCACACTGATAGCAGGCAGTTCAATTTTTCTACCCACAAGAGGCGTTCAATCTGTTCCGCCAGCGTGTTTCCCAGAGGGCGAAACAATGTATCGGGAAAATTTGCATTAATTAAAACACTCTTCAGGGGACTGTCGAGGCTGTCAAGTGGAGTGGAGATAGGGGGTAAAAAACGCGACCGATTGCAACAATCTGCTCCTGACAAACCGATAATGAGCCGAGACAAGTTTCGGTGGCCTGTGTGGCCGGTGGGGGGAAAATTAATGAATTCATGCCACTGTCCCTGTCACTATCGGCATTCAATCGACGCACATGACAGCGCGTACAGGCAGCTGTATCCACGCCATTCCCCCGTCCATTTCCACGCCATTTTTTGTTCGATTTCGCTGCTTTAATTGTTAGAGCTGGTGGCTAACAGTGTGAGGGATGTTTTTTTGCGTTTCGCTGCAAATTATCATCCGTACACTGTATTGTCGTCTGCCTCGATGATAGATAGCAAGTGGATTAAGAAGGTGGAAAAAAAGCGAAAACACACCAGCACCGTTGTAATGCAAACGCAATGTCCGTTCGGATGGAAAAAGGGAAATTTGTCATTGACAGAAATTAATTGCTGCGCGTTGCCTGGCGGTGGGTCGGCAACTGCAGGCGAGAAGTGCAGTATGCTTCTGGTTCAAGGTTGATTGCTTCGCCAGGAGGATCGGAGGATAATCGGATTCGCGGTCGGTCGTTTTTTTTCTGCTGGTTGCTGGTGGTTGTAATAAATCTTTCTTTTTCAAATTGGTAAGTGATCGTTTTGTAAGATTTTATTGCAAAGAAATCATTGCTCTAGGAAGTGTATAGCGTATTGCATGAATTTAGGGGTGTTATGAATACGATTATCTCTCAAGATGTGAACCAAATCACAATACTGATGATTTCTTACAAAACTGACAAACTCTTGCATATTTATCCGCTAAATTTAGCCATTCCATATACTTTTGAAATACATTCAATTTTGAAATTGCAGCTGATAGTAGGCAATTCGTTTAAAAATTACGTTGACAGTTGTTATAGATATATCTTTTTGAGATTATGTTATTTTAATGATTGCATACCTCTAGGCGGCACACTAAAATATCCCAGTAAGAAAGTGTTAATAAGACAAAATAAATAGCACGTTAGTAATGGTAGGGGTCTGTTATTCATATTCACTAATCACAGACCAAATATGTTTATTTACGCCAAAAAGTATGCAATCGATGGTTCAAACTGCAATATTAATGCTTTGTTACCGCAAGATCTAGCAGTTTACCGAATATTCAGCACTACGCCGTCAAGGTTAAGAAGATTCTTAATAAAATAGAAATGATGTAATAGAAATAAGTCTTACATAACGGATATTGATAATTAAATGTCATAAAGTACACACATTTTGCGCTGACCAAACTGCATTAAAATGCCAATCATAGATTAGCTGGCCATATATGAAACAAGATCAAAAGAATAGCCCTGTGACTTATTTAAAACAATTTAGCAAATATCTATTCCATTGCCCCGCTTGTCCCGAAGGAGAATCGCCTTCAAAAGGAAGTATAGGCAATAATTCAATATTTCTGCACCCTTTTGATATGGATAACGTATTTATCCCACCGCCTCTATCATCGGCTGGCTACGAGGTGTCAACGTTAACGAGCTGTGTTTTTCGGAAAGAATTCCGATTTTTTTCACGCACCATTTGAAAACCCCTGTTTGTTGCTTGTGTGAATGGGAACATTTCGGAGTCCGTCCCCATCACTCCTTTCCAGTGGGTTAAGTGGGGCCAATCCTTTGATATATCGATACCACCTAGTAGGAAGGACAATCGCTCCCCTTTACCAGAAGGTTCCCAGTGAGATGAGATCAGAGATCAATTGACTTCCACATGTGGTTCCTCGATGTGCTTCTCGGTGTGGAAGGACGTGTGAAAGGATGTGTTTATGAAGTCAAGAAAGCGTAAACACGCATTCTTTCCGAACGGTCTTCTCTTGTGTAACTGATAAAGGGTAAAAAGGTTTCCTAATTCGACCAATTTGATGCTGGTTTCTTTTGATCTTTCTATTTGCCGCGCGTGTGTGGCGTTTTGGGTGACATTGGGTAACAACATTAGGATGCTGAAGCTATTTGGATGCGATGGAAAGATGATACGTCTGACCTTGGTGCTTCAAGAGATGTTAGGTTAGGTTGTTAGGTGAGTGAATAGTGTTTTTTTAAAGCTCGTATTAAAACGCTTGTAGCTTCCAAGAACACTCAGAGTTGAATAACGGTTGTGGTAAATACAATTTCAAATTAATTAACCATTAAACCGAGCGTTAATCAAACAAACGCCTCTACGGCTCAATGTGCGGGAACCCCTATAGGTCCGTCCGGGAACTCTTACCTATCAAACGGTCCCTGTTTTCGGCGTTTTTTCCGGACCTCAGCTAATCGTCCGAACCCTTTTATTTCTGCTGCAGCGGTTGGCACTCCTAAACAATCGATAAATAATAAAGCCATTAATATTGTGTCCGAGTGAAAGCTGTTGTTCACGCAATCGATCCGTCCGAAGGCAGCGCGAAAGGGGTGCAGAAGGCTCCGATAGGGCATTATTGAGTTTCGGTTCCTTGTGGACGATTGAACGGACCACCACAGGGGGCGAAACGACGGAGCCCTTGTTTCGATCATGGAAGGTCCGGGCAATTAATCCGAAACATTGTACGTGAATTGAACGGTAAGCCAATGCTTACAATGAATTTTTTTGACTAAAAAGGGATGGACATTGTCCTTTGAATTGATACAATTGATTGAAGGCATCACAATAAACAAATTTAAATGTGATTGTATATATTCTAGTTAAAACAATTTGAATGATATTTCCTAATATTTTAAGGACACGATAATTAGTTTGATAAATCGTTTTCTAATTAAAAATTCCATACTATTTTGTGCAGATTGCATACTTTGAGGCGTAAACTTGTTCAAACGTTCTGAAAGTATGCTTTCATCACGAAAAATACATTATTAGCGCAATGCATTCAATTCATTTGATTTGTCCTATTATATTAATTTCCCCTATTTGCACAATAATGAAAAAAAAAAAGTTTAAGCCCTTTAAATCACAACGAAACTATTCGTTTGCTACGTTCTTGCTAGGGCTCCTCAAGAAAACAATACTTCTCCTCCACGCAACTCGCTCGCCGGAGCAGTAATTGAAAACTGTTTCTCCCGCGTGCAACCAATAATGGCGCAAAATTCGTTCCGTTTGTGTTTTTATGTTCCATATTCCACGTTCCACCCCGAAAAACATTCATCTTCCTGACACCGTGGCTCACCCATTTCGCGGACGTTGAATGAATGGCCCGGCCCGAACGAGTTCAACGCGTGTGGCATGTGCGGTGAGAAGCGAAAGCGCCTGGCGGGTATGCATGTGTTTGTGCGCGCCCCGGATTGCATATGTGTGCTTTCGATGCTTTTAACTCAGCTCCCTGCCAGCTGGCAGCGCAGCACAGTCGGTGGTAAACAACGATCAGCTGCTTGACGAGGAGTTCGTGCCCGCTGCCTTCCCACCACGACCAACCAACACATACGAGCGGCGTGCTTACGGAGGGGTTTGTTTATGGTAGGAAAAAGGCACCATATCACCGACACACACACAAACACATACACACACTCCCCGCCGGGGGGACAACGCCGCGTGACCCGCGAGAGAAAGTTCGTCGTTGCCGTCCTGTAACCATATGTGACGCGAAAGGCTGCTCTCGTGGCTGGCTCGTGGATACGTGCGCTTCGGGCTGTTCGGGTTGTGCTGCGAAAGGATTCTGCTGGTTTTCTCTCGCGACTGGCAGCAGGAAGCATGTGCTTGTTGCATGAGCTTTCTTGCGAGGAGTAAGAAAGAAAAGAGAGACAAAAAGAGAGAGAGAAAGTGAAAGTAGATTTTACATAGGAACACCACGTGGTCCGTGCATGGTGCGGAATGTTTACGTTCCTTCCTGCTTTCCTGCCTATCCTTCCTTGCTTGCTTCCGCATCGTTCCGAGCGTGACGTTTTACTTGATCGGCTCCGAGATCGAACACGTGCCGCGCGCCGGAGAAGGTTCGTAATATGCATGAAATAAAACCCGGAAGAACTCCCCGGCACGCATACTCTCTTCATCGAGAAGGAGAAGAATAGAAAAAAACCTCACGGCTTGGAAAGGGTTTTTACGCACGCTATGATCCTGTTTCATGCCGCACCGCCGAGCACCGTTTCCGTGTGCCGTGTGCGTCTCAATCCACAGCCCACCGGGGCAGGCTGTGGGGTGAATCGATTTTTTTTCTTTCCATTTCCCACCACGGTGTGGTGCGTGATTCTCTACCCATGGTGAAGGGGTTGAGTAGGACGAAATAAAAAAAGGAATACGGAACGATATTTAAAACGAGCGCTGAAACGTCCTCAATCGAAAAAAGGGTTGCCAGGGGTGGTTTTGTGAGGGATGACTGTAGATTTTTTTTCATGCCTCATTCCATCCTCGTGCACCGCTCACTAGATTACTGTTTTTTTATACCGCCTTTTTTATTCCTCAAACAAAAAAAAAACGCCGCCGAGGTTTACGGTGACGAATGCAAAGCTGGGACGCTTTTTAATGTGCGCTGATGATGGTGACGATGTGAGGAATCGCACACGTTCGTGTTGCATACATTTGAATACTAATGAGAATCCTTTCGTGGCTTGACGGATGCGTCAGAGTGTGAGGAAGCAGGAAGCAGAATGGTTGGATTGTGAAGTTTGTTTGGATGGTAGTGTGCGTTTTTTTACTGATTTTAATTTTTGATTAAGACGAACATTTAATATGGTGATCAGAAGTGATGATTTTCAAGATATTTTTTATATAAGCCAATGCTTATCATATGTCATTTTTTATATTATTGTCACGCGTAAAGTATACCTTTCAGGTGTAGTTACGTAATCTCAAACCAATTTCATATTGCATGTAGCGCATGTTGCATACATTTTGGCGAAAAGATGCTTCATCAGCGACAAAAATTGCTTTATTAACACTTAATAAAGAATAAATTAAGAAAAAATTGGAGTGGATTGCATACTTTGTGAAGAAAATATTATTTATCAGCCTGAAAGTATGCAGTAGAAATAGCACAGTAAAGAATATCACCTGTTTAAGTTTTATTTATTACCTTGATGTGTATTTTTCTCTACATTGGTTTTGAGATTTAATCTTTTTTATACTGTTTGTTTTGATAAATGTTTTGTTCATTCTTACATTTCATACATTTTTTTAGCTCTACTTACTTATACTCTACTTATATTTATGTTCCTTTTATGAAGAGATGGTTTAAATAAAATACAACAATTTTCAAAATTAACTCCAGTAAATATGTAAGTCCAGTAACGATTAATCCTTAGGAAGCTGCTGAAAAACATGACCCGATCGATATTTAGTCCCGCGCGCGCTAATGGTGGTGGACGTGCGGAATATTCTTTCTTAGCAGCGTAGTAAAAGCACCAGCAACTTTTTCCACAACACAGCAGTGGCGGAAGCGTGGCTGGCGAAATCAGCTCCGGCTCAAATTTTGCGCCTTCGGTACCGAGAAAATGAAAACTCTTCGGACGAAATTTGAACCCACTGCCATACCACGAAAGGATTCGTTTCCATGGAGGTGGCGGTGGTGGCGTTGGCGGTGGCGATGGTGGATGGAAATGGATCAATCCTTCACCTGACACTTTCGGGCGTCAAGCAAAAAAAAAAAAAATGGCACGAAACGTTAAAGTGAAAGTACGGAAAAGAGGGAAAGAAAGTTTCAGCGAGAAGCATGCCAAAAGTGAAGCACGAGAAGGAGAAAAAAACCCCGGCGTGAGCCAAAACACGATCCGGAGAAAGCAACCGAGAGTAATAAACAGCTAGTTAAGCACGCGGCAACAAGGAGCATGAAACGCACCCGACGCCAGCAGGCGCTGGCGAGAAGTTGCCATGGCAACTCATTATTCTTAAGGATAAATTACCCGAGGCTTCCTTCCTACGGTGTTGCGCTTCGCTTTATTTTGTGCGTGGGGTTTCTTTTGGCGTTCTGTTCCACGCAGAAACGGCTACGCAAGCAGTCAGTGTACGCGAACGTTCTTCATCATCACTCGGCGCTCGGGGTAGCGGGAGTTGCGGAAGGTGTGTGGCGGAGGTGTGGCGGCGTCGTGAGCTGTACATAATAAGGAGCAAGAACCGGAAGCGCCCGACATCGTGTCGTGTGTTTTCTGCCCTGCCCCGTCCCACCTCGCTCCGCGCGTTCTTGTCTTTTTGGCTTTTGAGTTTCATTTTCTTGCGCCGTGGCATGCCCCCACCTCCTCCTCCCCGAAAGGATGGTTCTTATGTACATAATTCACCCTCTTAAAATCGAACAAGATGCAAAGTAAGATGGTGTAATAAAAAAAAACTCCTCCGCCGATGGGTTGGCAGGTGGTGGTGCGGGTGGTGGCATCGACTAAGACTAAAATGTAAAATACGTCTTCTTGCTGCTGTGGGCGGGATTGGAGGAGTGGGTGTTCGTGCGCGAGTGCGCTACCGTGCTGCTGGATGGATCAATATTAACTCTTTCGCTGTGGTGGTGCTTGAAGATTGCTTGCGAAGCAGGCCCGCGCAAACGATCAAAGATGGTTGCGAGAGGCTTGAAGATAATTGCGTTTTCGATGAAATGCTTCGTTTTAAAGAACGCCGTGTTTTATACTTTATCATTTATTCGATTATACTGTTAAGGGTTTGTTCAATATTTAAATATGAACTGAAATTACTTTGTTCACATATATCTGGTATTTTTATTTTCATTAGAAAATGCTGGGAATTAGTAATTGAAAGCGTTCATTTTAAGTAAATTGCATACATTAAGGCGTAAATTTGCTTCATCAATCCACATTCAATCTTTGTTGTTACGAGTGTAACGTGCCGATGCACCTCGTGGGGGTTTTGACAGGAGCAGTTATATAAACAATGTGTAAACCTTGCGCATATTCGGACAGCGATTCGAAGTAGAAGAAGAAGAAGGAGATTCGGTGTTCGAATTCAAGAGGGCAATGAACGGAAAAAGCGGAAAAAAACGACCATTGCAAGACGGCCATAAAACGTTTAATCGGATGAAGCTACACTGCGTTTTTTAAAAACCTTACAATTCAGAACTTACGTCTTACGTTCAAACGCTCTAACGTTTCGCGACCAACGAGTGAATAAATTGTATGTTATTTGAACAGTTCTAGTTTCATTCCGAGTTGCATTCGCAACATTTGTGATAGTCGGTTTATGAACGATTCTTTTTGTTTAATTTTATTGAAGATTACCTGGTGAGATGTTCTCAACATCTAATTGATGACATACTTTTTAACTGACACATAAATGGTTAATAATCCATTGAATAAGATATTTTGCAGTGCAGGTTGCATACTTCTAGGCACTAATTTGCAATTACGCTCATAAACCAGCAACAGAAATAACTTTTTAACTCATTTTCAACGCTTTACTTACCCAGTCTTATTCACAAAGTTAGTAAATATGTTATTATGATCTTATTGAAAAATCAATAAGGATATGTTATATTTATCTGAGCAGATAGTGTACTGTTTTCATCCAAGTTCATTGTTAAAGACACATTTTAGTTATACATGCGCTAATTAATCTAAGTAATGCAAATCTCGAGTTTAAAAAGCTTAATTATTGTAATTTCCGCCTAAAAACATGCAATCTTTTATTCGAATGCGTTCGTTACTCCTGGCTTAGATAGTTTGTTGAATATCTTTCACAGTATTAAGCGTTTGTCAAGATTATTTCACATAAATACCATTTCCGTTCCTGCTCGGTCTACCAAACACTGTGTTTACAATGCAAAATTTTTCAGTCGCGTTCTGGTCGGTTTGTAATTCGATCGGGCAATAACCTTGAGCCGAAACCGATGGAACACATGCCAACTGCAATCGAGCGTACCCAGCTCGCTTGGCATGCAAAAACGGCGCGGCGAACGGGTTGCCCGATCAACCACCGGCTGCGTGGATAGATGGGATGCACGGACGGAATGTTTCCAGGCAGCGCACTGCTTCCCAAAACCGGCCAGACGCGACGCATTTCTACCCCACAGTGGCTGTGAATCAGCGCACGAGCTGAAAACTTTGTTCAGAACGCAGACGAAAAAAATGTGAGGGGTGCGTATTTTTTTTAACTTCAACCCCTTTTTTCAACCCTTTGACCGTGAGCTGAGGAAACCTATGCGGGGTAACGATGGCAACCCAGGCGCAGAATGCCAGACGACTCGGCGTTTTTTTACCCTTGCTCGATGTTTTAAAGTCTTTTTTTGACTCAATTCCCCAGGGATTGGGGAAGGAGGGGGTACGATGCGAGGGGTGGTGGCGGTCGACCGGGAAAGGATTCGATAAAAACGATATGCAAATGACAGGGTGAAGTCGGGAAGATTCCGGGCTGGTTTTTTTTCTCTTCCCTACTCTGCCGTACTATTCATCCACAGCTTACTATTACCCTCATCTGTGAGGCGTAGTTTTTTTCTGCTTCCTCTTCTGCGTGTGATGCTGCCGCTCCGTGGTCGTTATCATGGCATGCTGTATGAAAAAATAAATTATAGAAGAGAGCAGGACGAAAAAAAAACATCCACACAGCAAAACATTCGAATGAATTCGAACGAATTTAAAACCATGAAGCCGGCTCTCGGGTCCTGCAGGAGTTGCCGGAAGGTTTATTTGCATCCGCGAGTGCGCGCGTGTACTTCGGTTTCGGTTTCCGGGCACTCGCAAGGATCTTCCCTACGGCCGAAAGGAAGCCAGCCGTTCAGAATTGAAATTTCTCCTGCACGAGTAATGTAATAAATTACAATAATTGCAATTAAATTTCCATCCCCTGCGGAGGGAAAGGATTTGATTAAACAAAAAAAAGAGTGTCCCCGTGAGAGGATAACGTCGGAAGGAAGTCTCCGGCAGACGGCACCAACAGGCGCACGCTTCACAGTCTGACCGTGAGGCAGCTGAAAGGATAGAATAAAAAACGAAAGGGGTATGATTTTTTTGTCTCTCTAGTGCGTCTCTCTGGGCACATCCAGCACATCTGTCTGACCCTGAGGCGTTTTTTTTTGTTTCGTTCAGTTTTATCCGGTCGCGTTTTGATTTAGCCGGTGGACGGAATTTATATTTTTTTCACTTTCGTTTCTTCCGCTTCTACACCGTCCTTTCGGGAGCTAAAGCTAAGTGACAGATAGAAGATTACGCACCGTGGCTCGTGGCGAGCGTAGAGTGGAGTTCGTTGAGTGAGTCCTTTCGTGAGCAAGGGTTGAAAAGGGTTGAGCTTTTAACATTCCTGTAAGAAGGTAAGCCTATACGTATGATTCATGTGCGCGGCGTTCGGGTTCGGGCGGAGGGATTTGATTTATTACATTTTTAATGCAGTCGATAAAGGTTGGCGACGTGGGTTGAGGTTTTAGTTTGTGTGTAAGGTGCCCAACAAAAGGCTCAAGTGCGTCATTTAAATAAAGGAAATGTATTTTAATATTATTTGAAAAGTTTGATTAGATGATAAATTCAGAACGATAAAAAATATAAATAGCAAAAAATAATTTTTAACTAAGCATTTAGGGCGTTTTATCTATACACAATGCACGTTTAAAAGACGACCAGTTGATAGAAATTGAGTTAAAAAAAAATACTATCTGCACCTTCAAACGCTTCATTAACGCTTCATTAAGGCCATCTTTTATTAGATTTTCTCAATTCTGCTGGCCTTGATGAGGTAAACATATAAATAAAATTGAAACAACCAGATTTAGTAGTGTTCAACGAGATATTCATTTGGAGATATTTTTTAATATTTAAACTTTTAAACTCGATAATATAAAAATAGTGATCTAATTGAACTCTCCTTTACCGATAATTTAGAAAAGATATTAATTTATTTAAAAAATGCTTTCTATATCATGATTTAAATTGGTGGCCCAGCCGAAATGCTTGATTAAAAATGAATAAATAAGGCGATTGTGAATAATTAGAGCCGATTTTCATGCGTTTTGCATACATTCGCACTGATTAAGAAATTTTACTGATTAAGAGTGTATGAAATGTTCATTGAACGTCATGGTTTAAAAACATTTTATTGAGATTTTATTTGACTGTTTAATTAATATTTCTCACCGGGGAATTACCCCAACTAAAGCCTATATTATTTAAAAAATCACACAAAAGGCCAGGCGCCTCCATTTGGCTGTTCTCCACGTCTTCACGAAGAATAAAAAAAAACACAATCTCTGTTTTAAATGTCAAACCTGCTTCTTTCGCCGGAGCCCGCTCATTGCCCTCGCATCCTTTCACTTCTGCGGTAAGCCCCCTGGCAACCGAAACCGAAACGGTCGCTAGGGGTAACGGAGCGGCGCCTGCAGGATCGTTTGTTTTTCTGGCGTTTCGATTTCCGTTTCGGCCCCTTTCCGTTTCCCCCCAGATGGGATGGCCAGATGCGAACGCAAATGCGTGCCAAAGGCGCGCGCGCACAGCGGCGGGCGATATCAAAGTGTTTGTGAAAAGGACTGCCTGCCGGACTGGCTTCCCATCCCGAGATGGGGACGGGTTGGAAATAAAAATATTTCAAAGGAAAATCGAACCACCGGGCTTTGATTGGCTATTAAAAAACTTTTGTAATTTAACTTTGTCTCGCGCCGTGCCGCATGCGACGGGCCACCGGAATCGGACACCGGAAGTCACCCGTTGCCTCGGAGCTTCTTGGCGAGGGCATAATGTAAAGTAGTTAGAAACGCAACTGCACACCGCACTCGTGGACGCATTTTCCGAGCGATACAAGCAACGAATACGAGAGCCGCAAACTGTAGCTCTATCGCTGAGAGAGCTCGGTGTTGTGGGGCATTATAATTCGTCGTTGGGAATGAATGCAAAGGAAAAAACAAAACTCGCAACCAAAGAAAAAAAACGGAAGCGCGCATTGAAGTTGTTTGCCTCCACCGTCGGCAAAGGTCACAACCCTATTTGATCGCGTCGAAGGTTTCGACCACCGCCGGTGGCCATTTGATACAAAGTTGAAATGAAATCGTGGAAAATTAAAAGGAATTCTTGCACTCAACCCCGCCGTCGGAGAGGCTCGCCCGCGCGCGCGCTATCTTCACTTTCCATTTTATGCTTGCGCACTTGCGAATGCTGTTTGAACGTTGTTGAACGCCCACCAGCCAGCGAATACTTGAGCGGATTTCACCATTTTTTTTTCTTCGGGCTGCATTAGCTGCCGTTTATTTTGTTTCGACTTCAACTGTTCCCTGTTATCAACAGCAACAACAACAACAACAACAAAAAACAGAACGTTTGTTGAAACAGAACGAAAAATTGCTATGAAGTTGTGTGTTTTGTTTTTCGCTCCACTCGCCAAAACCATTCAAACTGATTGGATGGTTCTTGTAGGCTTCGCAGGGCGTTCGGCCGGGGGCGTCGTTACGCGTAAACTTTCGCCCGGTGCAAACCGGTGAAAACGGGTGGTAGCAACACAAAATGGGCTAATTAAAACGCACCCGAAACGAGAGAAAACGAGTTGTTGCCCCCGGAGATGCGCATGGGAAGATTTGATTTAATTGCTTCCGTTGAATGTAACGCGATCGGGTGCGATCGACCCGATTGCACCTTCTAATTAGCGGATTTCAATTGGTATTACTTTGGTATTGGTATTACAGCGTCTTATTTCAATTGGTATTACTTTAAAGTCTGCTGCTAAGGGGCTCAGATTTATGTGTCGGAGTGTTTCTTCAAATTGTTTTAATTGGACGATTTGGTCGTTAGTCGAAATCGATTATCGCTGTCGAACGTAACTTAATCTCTAGTCATCTAATCACGTCTCAGAGTCAAAGAAAACAAAATATCTTAGTGAGAAATGGTATTGCAAGAAAAATTAATTTTAATTTTTTAGATTAATTGCCCAGTTTCTATGAATGTATCGAATTCGAGTGTTTACAGCTCTTCACTGCAAGATGCTTAGATGGGCGCTTGGAGAAGATTTGTTTGTAAGTTTGAAATATAATAATTGATATGAATTAGACTCTTATGACTTAATTGTATTTCTACCCTCTTTGCTTAGCGTAGTGAATGCTCGTTTATTGGGTGGCTTAACGCCTAAATGTATGCAATGATTTTTATTTCCTCGTAACAAGTTGTTACGCGAATCTTTTCAATGCTATTTTGTCTTAAATTTAGCGTCAAATAAGTGAATGTTATTCTTGAATGTGATTGATCGTTTCATCTCAAACATTCGCGAAAAGGAATAGAAAATACTTTAATCCCAACAGTGCATAAACATTTACACTAATTGTTGGGCAAAAATATAGCTGATAGTTTAAAAATCTCAGAAACACTTGTTTCAGTTGGCTCTTCATTGCCTTATTTATGCCTTGGTTTTAATGTCGCCTTTCAAATATACGGAAAATTGATATATGCAATGAAAGTAAAATAACTCTGTACGAATCATATCTATTGCATACCTTAAGGAGTAAAATCATCAGGGACACAAACCACCGATCTAAGGAGAGGGAGGCTATGTATTTTTACCATATCTTCATAAATTCACTTTATTCGATTATTCTATTGAAAAGGCGATAACTGTGCTACAGAACCATGTAAACCACAAAATGATGTACGTATTGAAAATATAAATTATTCGTTCATTTGAAATCTTTGACAATTTTTTTATACATGACAGATTCAATGGATACTAACCTTTAAAAGCACTGTGTTATCCTTCCCCAGTGAACTGGGAAAAAAACCTAAGAAAAAAGCCTTGCTAGCAGATTCCACTCTTTACTTTTCATCAGCCTCGTTTCGACAACATTTTAAGAACGGCAAACATTCCCCATCTTTTAAAGGCTTTGTCATCCTTTCTTATACCTCGCAGGAACAAGTGCATCTGTTGGGCAAATATGAGCGCTATGATGATATCCTATCCTTCCATTCCAACCGTGCGCCTCCAATCTGCAAACAACCGTTCCCGGAGGCATCGCGTCAAACCGGATGCAGTTTACATCGTGGTCTAAAACTTCGGATCACTCCGGTGCTGCTTAATCCATCTTTTTCAAACATTTGGAATGGGACTCTATAACAAATAATAAAAAAAACCCTAACCTTTTAACGGCTCACGGTGACAATCGTAGCAGGCCCTGGATGGAGAAAAAAACTTCTAACCCTCACGTGCGCTAGGGTGACTACAGACGGTGCCTTTCACGCAGCGATCCAGCGACAGACCGCCAACTTGCCCTAACGAAAGGGGTGAAGTTTTTTTTCCCACTTCTACCTATTTATTTGAGGGCACCGGTTCGGAACTCACGCGGCACGTGGAACGAGACCGACAGGAACAACGAAAAAATGACGAGGGTCGCGTTTTTAACCCGTTTTTTTCTTGTCCCGGCGCCTACTTTGCCTAGGCTCACGTTTCCCCACGGGTGAGAGGGTGAGCCGGAAAAAGGGTTCGTTTTTTTTGTTCGCGAGGTTTTTGAATATTCAGAAAAAAAACTCTCGCAATATTTTTTTCTGCCTGTACAAGAGATCCGTTTTCGCTGTTTTAATTGTATCAGGAAAAGCTTGAAAGCTATTCCTTCTATTAGGGATGCGATTGTTCAAGCTGAGGGAAAACCTTAAAGGAAGCCGAGCGACAAACATTTTTTTCTTTTATGGAGTATTTCTGTGGAGTTGCTTTTTTCACATTTGTTGGCTCAGATGAGCGAAGTTTGGTTAGCTTTGGCTTAATTGAGTGGAGTTGAGCCCTAACCTGCACAGGAATAATGACGGAGCGCACGGCCTTGTTTGTAATGCAAAAAAGACGAATTCGGGAGGAGCTGGTTTGAATTTCGGATTGGCTGCTGGTGGGATGCAACGCTTTTTTCCCTTTCGAGTAATTTCCTAAACCGCCTCAAGGTGGTTGTTGATTGGGGCAGTTTTTCGCCGTTGTTTGCTTCCGGAGTCATGTTTTAACCCGTTTTTTCTTCAAAAGAACGAAAAAACTGACCGTCGAGGTTTATTTCACCCTCCGAGTGCTGCGTGTGTGCTTTGTTGTTTTTTTCTTGCTTTATTAAAGGATAAGTTTTTTTATGCACTGCACGCATTCAATTTCACGATACGATGCGACTTTTCGGGACAGGAAATTGCAGCCGCGTGGCGTCAACGGTAGAATTGGATTATGCCAAGCAGCTGTTGACAATTTTTAGCAGCAGTGGAACCGTACAACAGTGGAACCGTAAGCTGATAAAGATTGTGGCAAAGGTTTTTTTTTGTAGAGAAAAACAAAGCCTAATGTTTTAAAATCAATTTAAAACAATTTGTTTTGTTTCTATGTGCTGGAAATGAATTGTAACACAAATTGCATTCTTTCGAGCTGAATAGGTTAATTTGCGCCTAAAAGGTATGCAATCCGTACTACACCGTTGTGTTATTAATGTTTCAAGTAGGTTTCAGTTCTCATATCAAACATATCTAAATTATATTGGGAAATAAAGAGAGACTGGTAGCATTTACTGAGCACTATTACTTCCCAACCTATTCTGATTACTTACTCTTTCCTTAAATTGGCTGGCTTAAATATAGTCAAAACATGCATAACCCTAGTTATGTAACTTAAAATAGGTTCAATAGTCTTGGAGTTTCGTTCACTTTTAATCTAGTTTATTAGCCCATAGTGACGAATCCCAAGCAGTTCTTAGAATGAATGAAGCTCAGTTTGCCAAATAAACAACCAACTGAACGTGTGCCGTAACTTGCGGGCATGGGCAAAAATAAACAGTCAGCTGCAAGCAGCTTCGCAAAATACAGTAAAAATGCGGAAAAAGATACCGTAATCGATGACAGCTGTCAAAATGCTGTGCCAAACGGTACGCGGATGGATCGCCTCGGTACAGGTGAACGAAGAGGCGGCCAATTAGAGACCCCGAAGAAGGGATCGTTTGTGGAAACAGAAGAAAATGTCTCCTAAGCCAATCTTGTCCTTTAGCAGACAATTGTGACAAAAATGCTTGAATCAAACCAGGAAGCGACCCAGAAAGGATAATCCTAGAGCATAATTGAAGAGTAAAGAATAAGATTTCATTCTTTTTGAGTTTTATTTTCTACAAGAAAAAAAAGCTTCCTCTATCTTCTATGCCCTGGACTGTAAGGTATTTATTCAAGTGTACGAATTCAGTTCCAGGCTAGCCTTACGACCGCCAAACAAACAGTGATGCAGGCTTCACCCGGCATAACAACACTCTCTCTCACACACACACACACACGCATCAAGCATGCAAGCGGGAAAACAGCGAATGATGAAATTATAGAGCGATATCGTAAAATTTGATGCTGATATGGGATGTGCTCGCTCGGCGACCGTGGTACCAACAAAAAAAGGGGGAAAACACACCCGAATTTGGTTATGCGGTACCATTTTACTAGCACGGCAACGGCGAGGGTGTGAGGATGTGTGTCACGAGTTTCATCGCGTCTACGGTGGGCCATACGTTATCTCGTACGGTGGGATGTAACCGTCCTCCCCGGGCGCCTTCAGTGGCTTTATTTGAATTGATGTTGAGGGTGTTGCCCGTAATGATGTGTTAAAGATGCTTATGTGGAGAAGTGTAGGGGGTACGGTTCGTCCGGATGATGGGAAAGTGTTGTGATCTGGATGAAAGAATGTGGTGATACATCTAAAATGATTTTATTCTGTTTGTGCGGTCGATATGATATGAATACGATCGTTTCGATAATTATCAAACTCTTTACTTCTTAAACACTTTCACACAACAACATGAAAATGTTCCTAGTGGGAAAATATTAATAATTGGCAAATAAAGCTATTAAAAGATATTGATGTAGAGCGAATTGCATAATTCTTGGCGCAAATTCGAGATAACAGCCTTAAAGTATACTTTTTTCCTGACAAAAAAAGTATACTTTCACTGACTTCTTCCAAGTACTTTCAAGTTAAAGCTGATGGTTTGATGAAAAAATATGCATTCTATGCAATTTTTAACAACAATTTCTATGCTAGAAAATGGGAAATCAAAAACAGCTTTTTAATCGACCGGAAATTATTTAAAGAAATACTCAAGCTCATCTTAAAATAGATTAATAGTCCGCTATCTATATTACGCAATTCATAGAATTACCTGTTTTGATAACAAATACAACCATAAGAAAATCATCCTCTCATCCTCTAGGTGGATTCGACGCACCCTCGAAACGCCCGAACGCTCGCATGAAAACGCTTGTATTTGGTTACGATTATGATCGACCAAAACCAGACAGGATGGATGGACGACCAACAACAAACACACCAAAACGACACCAACACGCTCAGCATCACTGGCCCATCACCATCACTGGCCGGAGTTTGTGACCGCAGCAATAACTTATGGATTGGTGGTGGGCAATTCGCGTCCCGTCCCCAGGTGTGGTCCCCGAATGGTCGTTCGGAAGAGTTAAGGACGGACGGCAACTCCTTCCGAGGCATGGGAACGATTTGCATCCCCTCTGTTGGCCGTAAGGCCCTTCCTCGGGGCGCACCGTGGAGGATGTGTCGCCTCTCCAATGGGTTGTAAAACTGAATGTCTTACACAATGCGGACGGCGCCGCTTTCCCACCTGAGCATCAGCGGCAAGATTGCATGAGTTAAGCGCGTGTAAAAGCGGTGAGAATTTGTAATCTTCGTTTAGCGCTGCGTTTAGGGATTGCGCGACTTAAATGGTACTTTCGCCGGAGGCACTCACTGTAAACTGATCGGTGGTGACTTTGACGGTAAAGAATGGAATATCTTAAGGACGAAGGACGTCGCGGTGGTGGTGCCAGACGTGTCAGATGCGCGCTTAACGACGGTCCATTAGGAGTCCATTAGTCCGGCCACGGGGATATGTACCACGGTTTAAATTTACCTGTGCTGTTTTCATACTTTTGAGTTTCGGATTTAGTGTGTTTTGAAGTAAACAGGGACATTACTTTAAGTGTGTTTTTTAATATTGGAAAACAGTACTCAAGGTTGGATTAAAATTAAGAAAAAATATCTACAAATATCTTCATATCAAAAAACGACATCCCGTCAAAGACACATGCTCAGGTCCTGAGAAGAACGCAACATGCGAGCGGAAGAATATCGCATACAAACGCAACGCGTGCTCTAATCATCTCGCAAAGGCGCGTATAAATAACGACAGGTGTTAATCGCATTTGGACGTACGCCTGCTTGCTTGTTGTAGCGCTTGTTTTGAAAGAGAATTGCCCACAAATGAGGAAACTGTGGTTTCACGTCTACCTGGCTTACAGGATATAGGCGGTGCGGAACTTTCAAGCCCAGAAAGGACCCTGAAAAGAGAGAGGAGACGAGAGCGCATTCTTCGCATGCTTTGTGACCTCGGCAATCAGTCTCCAGCTGGATTTGTGTCTCGACATCACACACGTTCCAAAGATAGGAAAGCTGGAAGAGCGTAAAACACATAGTAGGAAGATGCAGAAGACACCGCTAATAGTGGTAATGAAGTTTTGCAAATAATCTACACCAAACTTTGTCTTCCAAAAATGGGTAACGATGAATGTGCTCACCAGCACTATTCTTTTTCTCTCACTCCTTACTCAAGATCCGATGGGATGGTTCGGCACAGGCTCTGTTAATCCATGATAGGGTTGGTTTCCATCATGCATTAATAGGATTACGGTGGTTAATCCTTCTACAAATTGGTTGCAAACGTTTCGAAAACCGTGTTGGGTGGTATCGGAATGCCGGCAGTCGGAACCGTTTTATGTTATGCGTGCCTCGAAACCGTTTGAACGATTGTGCAGCATTTGATAAAATATACAGAATCCTCTGAGGGATCATTGCTTAGGCTGACCGATGGACGGTTGAGAATGAAAATGCGTTTTGCGTACTATTGTGCTTAGTAACATTCATCTTATATATTTAACAGAACCCCAACGGAAAATATTTATTAAACCGACCAATGAGACATTATTAAAGCATTTAAAGCCCAATTTGTACATCATATTGCACACTTTTAGGTGCAATATAATTTAATTTCATATATTATGACTGCAAGTAGATGCGGAGAGCCTTCTTTTGTGATAAATTAAATTCTCACAAAATGCGTTCATAAAACATTGTCGTGCAATGCATACATGTAGGAGTTAATGAAGTGCTCGTAAAGCGGATATTTAATTTAAATTTTGATTTAATTTAATAACAACCATTGAGTTAGAGTTTCATACTGTTATTGTTTATATATATAAACTCTTAAGCAAAATTCAATTATCTAAGACCTGTCAGTGTTTTTCTTAAATTATTCAGTTAATCAACCTAGTCTTAATGTAATATAAAACGTTTAGTAATAAAAACAAGTAAAAGCAAGAATATTTCAAGAAGAATAGTTAATAAAAACGAGGAAATATTGTGAACAGCTCTTCTGGGCTTGTTATCAAGCCAGCTGTCAAACCTCGTGCCGGTGAGTCGATAATACTCATAATATATCACCCAGCTCAAGACCCCTTTCCAGTGGAGAACCCCTTTAATGCGCAGAAAAACCGTTGGTTTGTCTATTTGGACATTTTGACAAAACGACACAAACATCGGCTCTAACAAGCCGTTTGACAGCGACTAACTGTCAACCCACACAC
This sequence comes from Anopheles dirus, assembly GCA_000349145.1. Classification (NCBI taxonomy): domain Eukaryota; kingdom Metazoa; phylum Arthropoda; class Insecta; order Diptera; family Culicidae; genus Anopheles; species Anopheles dirus. Next base: position 2,420,024 of record KB672802.1, on the reverse strand, counting down.
TCAGCCACAGCCACTGCTTAACCCCACATCAATCCGACAACGTGGTAGACATAGTGGTAGCCTTTCGAACTCCATCCAAGTACACGGTGACGTCTAATTAACCGCGGCATGCGCGGGAATGAAAAATTGTTCATCTAACCCCCTTTTCCCGGGTGCGGCAATTCCTTGGCGTCTCGTGGCGGAAAATTAACGGCATCACTCACGCGCGTTCCGGCGGGTCGGGGCAACAACAAATCACGGCCCGTGAAAGTCCCGAAGACGTCTGTCACGCAGGGCGAAGGGTTCGAGCGCAGCCCGATCAACTGCCGATCGCGTGCCGCGGCCGAAGTTGAATCATCGACGACGGCTCCTGCATCTGTGCCTGCGTTGGGAGGATGCACCGGGAGTCATGTTTATTGTTGTAACCGGTCCTCGCGGCTGATTAAGACGGGGCATCTTAAAAGCCACTTAAGCGGTTACTTTACACACAAACACGCGCAGGATATTGTGTTTCTTAGGGTCTAGGCGCGATACGTGGGACCCCTTTCGCGGTTGAGCATGCGCCAGAGGTTTTACGATGGGTGCCCGGGGTAGTTTTTTGTCTGTCTGCATTTTTCCCCCTGGATGGTACGCTTAACCCGGCACACGGGTTCGGGTTAAGTGTGCGCTCTAAGGCATGGAAAGGAGCGTTTTTTTCTCTCACACTCTCTCTTACTCTGTAGCACGTCTTACAAGAAAGAGCTTCCTGTTTTTACCCTTCCTTACGGAAAAGGGGTCCCAAAGAGGTGTGTTTCGGGGTTTCACTTACGATTGTAATAGAGTTTTTTATGTAGCTAGTTGTATTTATGAGGCGCCAGAGGATGTTTTTTTTCTCCTCAAACAGAATGTGTTTGACACGCGCCAGAGCTATCGACGCGTTTGGATTATTATTGTCGGTTTTTTATCTGAGTGCGTTCTTTATTACAGGCGTTTATTTGGAAAGGGATCGCTCTCGGAAGGGTTAGGATCAGTTAATGTGTTTATTGAAAGCGCTGTTTGATTAATTTACGAGCTCTGCTTGATTGCTTTACGGGTCAGCGTGCGTGTTAATTGACTCAGCACGTTTTGAGCTTTTTTCTATCCAAGTTAATAATGATATTGATCTATTATGGCGATCTATTATGGCTAGGAAATATTGGGCGAAACGTTACAAAGGACATGTTTATAAATAGAACTTATTATACATAAGCTTTCAAAGAACAAAACTGACACATTTGACACTAACTCAAACAATTCAGTCGTAGAGAACATCACAAAAATAGGTAGAGAAATATTTTTTTCCAAATCTCTTGCTTTCTTTCTAGTTTCGTTTCGTGTGCCCCTTTCAAATCTTTGCGTCCGTACCGAAACCGTGCAGGCTGTATCCATTTCCTTCGCCCCTTAACCGAGCGGTAACACGCAATCAATCAACCGCAAATCAAACCGATCCTTTCCAATCCGAACCTGCCGGGTCCTGCGCCGGGAACACATGTTAACGATGAATGAGCGTAAAAGGTGCTGTAAACATCCTTTCCTGCATGATCTTGTGTGTGTGTGATTTTGTTCGTCTTCTCTACTGCTTTGCGGCGTGAATGGGACTGTTGAATCTTTCGCTCTTTTTTATTGCGTATCGCGAAGAATTTTTTTTGATGAAAATAGAAAACCGTTCAATCGGCGTAACGGACAAAAAATGAACATCTTCTGAATCCTTATGGCTGTGAGGGAACCCGAAAACCAACGGATCCAGAAGGTGTAATATTAATCCTTCAGTTTGCAGTTGCAGTGGCTAGCGGCCACATTTTGGTTAGTGTAAAAAGATACACAGCACCGGTTCAGGATGTGAAGGATTAGTTTTTTTTTCGTTTGCGTGGTTTAAGATTAAAAACGGATTTTCTTTATAACTGTTGTTGTTGCAACATCTTCAGACGAATTGATGTAAACTTTACCGGAAAGGATCCCGGGAGGACCCCGGTTGAATGCGGAAGGTTCCGTTAGGTGCTGAAAGTGTAAGCATTCACTCAGGTAACGATTCTAACGTAACGGTTTAATATTTGTTGAAATGTCGAAGAGTTTTTTCTGCGATGTAAGTGGATATTTTTCTATGAAATATTTGCGATGATATGAACATAAGTGAATTATTCTTTAACTGGGCTTAGATAACTAACGAAAGCTGATTGTTGATCGACAATGAGCTGCTGATACAGCAAAAGATAAAAATAAACTATTTGAGTGTGTTTGCATGAAAAAATTAAAACCAAATGATAAAGATCAGAAAGCGATACGATGCAAACATACAACATGTAAATAAACATCAATTTTGTATAACACCAGTAGAAACAGTTCAACAAACTGTAAACAGCAGAACAACAGTAGAAGAACAGTAGAACAAACTGTATGCAAACATGAAACAGTTAGATAAACTATATCTATCGGAACATGAATTTAAAACAAAACAAAAAATTATGTTCATGTGAATTAAAAGGTACCAAACAAACAAAACAAGAATTCATTAGGCTGTTTTCAACGTATTTAAAGAGATGAGATATGCTAATAAAATGATTAAAAAACATATAAAAAATAGAAGAAAATGTATAAACAAATGAAAAACAGTAATTGATTAAGAAAATGAAAGAATACATTTAATCATAATGCATAAAACGGTTTACACGATACGGATAACTTGTCTAACAAATTGTTTAAACAATCAGATAAGCTAAATAAAATTTGTTATAATACGTGCTTAATGATATCTCTTTCGAATGTAATATAAAAGTCTTCGAAATGCGTTCCAAAAGCAATAAAAATGGGGTTGTAAAATTAAAACTTTATGAACAATCCAAGAAGCGACTCACCAGAAATGAACACATTTAAAAGCGTTCAAAACCACACGGCTTGCAGCCACCGTTCGGTGTCTAATATTAAAAAGGGGTATAAATGACGGAAGGCCCAAGATGACGATGATGAAGAGCGTCAGTTGGGGAATATACGAGCGAGCATGGAAAACGCCCGCCAAGCGCACCAAGCTGTTACCATCCGGGTGGCGTACCGACATTCCAACCTCCGTTGCCGGGAATGATTACGTTTACGTTTAAGCGATACCAAAAGAATTTGCAGCGCACAGAGGGAGATAGAATGAGAGTGAGATAGAGAGAACGAAAAAGAAAATGATAAAAACGACAAAAAAAATCGTTTCCACACACAACCGAAAAAGGGGTTTTCCTGCAGTTCCCGAGCCCGCGAAGGCGGCGTGATACTTTGCATACACGCGAGGTTTTCTTTTTTCCTTCAACATCTCCCGCCCCAAGGGAGGTTGGCTTGAGTACCCTTCCTCGGTTTACGTTTAGCGTGGGAGCGTCGAAAGAGGGGCAGGGCAGGACGCACCAGAGAAAAAAAATGTATCAAAAGTAAGATTTATGGTTATTAATTTTGCCAGTTAAATAAAAAAAACCCACACACACACACACTCGCGTGTTTGTTATTTGCCGTTGGGCGTAGCTGACAGGCCCAACGGGGGTGGGTGGGTGAAAAAGTTCGGAACAAGGAAAAGCCCTTTCGGACGGGAGACAGAAGGTGGCCCAGCAGGAAGCATCGCAGACAGACGGCACAGAGACACAAACGCGCGCTCGTTCGCGGCATCCGGGGACGGGGCGGCTTATTGCCGGCGAGGGGAGCCCGCGGCGGGGACGAGGCCGGCGAGTCGGGTGGGTGACAGCATAAATCGATGTTTATTTAGACAAAATGGAAGATCTCAACCCGATGGCGGGCGCGGGCGTTCCATACCGACAGGTTGTTTTTTTTCATGCAGGGGGTCTCGAGTGTGTAAAGTGTCCTGCCTGTCGCGGGAGGAAAGGACGGATTAAAGCATAAGGGAGAATCGCATTCTAAATGAGAACCGAGCCGGTGTGTGTGTGTGTGTGTGCGGTTTTTCACCTACGTGGCTTCGATTGCATTCGAAACGGAGAAGCATTTAAAAATTAAATATTGATATTCGAAAATAAATAAAAATTCATATTTTAAATCACTTGTAGACCAGCTTTTAACAGAATTTTATAACGGTTGAACATAATTTTATGTTTCTTGCTTCAATTTTTTTTCTTCTATTTTTGTAATTGAAGGTTTTACAAACAAAATGCTATGGTTTCCTTCACAGAATGGGAGTTTAAGTGCTCTTAGTATCTTAGTATGTTTACCATAATCTTTAGTCAAACGAGGAGAGGATCAAGTTTTGACGAGTTTCGAAACCCAAACGTGTCGTTGGTTGGATTTTAAAATTGATTATGGTTTCAACAGATGATTACTCCCTTTAATCTTTCAATGTATTTTCAATTTGTCTTTAATCGTTCAAAGGAGAGAAGAATTGCATGTTTAAAACAGTATTTTTGGATTAAAACCATTCTTTTAAACTAATGTTGTATTGCAAGCAATCAAATTTTCTTCGACATTTCATTGGCTGGAGGTTTTAGAAATGATTACTTCATTGAAAAAATAAACCCATTATGCTTATTCCTGTCGATTATATTTCACTCAAAAAAGAGTCGCTTCATTTGCTCCTTTTTTGTGAAACCAAAACGGCGAACACCGAATTCCTTTCAGCGGCCAAAACAACGCTGAACCGACGATCCGATGCAACGCCACTCGCGCCACTGTTCGATTGTCTTTTTCCGCGATTTAATGACGCTGTTGCATGTGAAGCGGCCGTGTATCGTGTTCGCGCGCCCACCACCACGCGGCCACTTTGCCTCTTTTCCGCCGGTCGCTCTAAAGTGGAACGGACGAGCGGGAACACAGAAAAAGAAACACGCGAAGATTCACACCAATTCGAAGCGCGAGCAATAAAAAGCAATGAAAACACGAAATTGGTTTCCGAGAGTTGTTTTCGTTCGGCCGTGGGTGGGAGCTGGAGCGCTGGAGGTGACGCCGGTGACGGACCGACAATAGGAAGCGGAAATGGCCGGCCACTCTTTCCCGCGCAAAATGCCCCAAACTGGAGGGCAGATGAAAAGGAAAAAAAAACGAAATAGGTGAACGGAAAAGTTCCGTTCGCTTTTGCAACAGGAGCAGGCTGTGAAGTTTGGTTCGTTTTTATAATGAAATTATTTCAAGGCATACTTTGTGCGAGTGAGATAGAGGCTTGCGGCAGAAAACGTCAAATCTCTCCTCCGGTGTAATCGGTGGTATTTTATTCCGGTCAGGGCTGCTCGGAAACAAGACAAAAAATATCGACAAAAACACAACACAACGAAAAGGAAAGCACAGAACCCGTCCCCCGGGGTGGGTTTTGGAAATTCGTCCCAGCATCCTTTCATTTTCCCGGTGCGCCCATGCGCCCCTGCTCATTTGCATACCCTTTTTCCCCTTTTCTTCCCGCGTCTTCTTCCCGCGGATGCTTCGTCCCTTTCTGCCGCGCGCCGAACGCGAGCCGGAAAGCTGCCGTGCGGCGGGGTTTTCGTTTTAATTTCAGCCAGCTCGCCTCGCTTTCATTTTCGCGGATGCTGCGCACTCAAACTGGCAGCGCTCGAACCAACCCACACCACTCACCCCATCCACCCACGATCCCACCCCGGCCGGAGATTTTCCCGGGGAGAACGCGCGCGCGAAGAGGAACGGTTAAGAAATAAGGGGTTGTTGCTTCTGGTCGGGCATGTTTTTCGCGTAATTTCAAGCGTTTTCTTCTTCTTCTTCTTCGTTTTCTCGGTGTGCTGATGGTACTGTCCGATGGTGGCGTACACGCACACTCTTACAGCGGTGGTTATGTTTTTTAAGAGTTTCGGAATTTTTCGGCCCATGCTGCTCGTTAATGTGCGTACAGCGGGCACTAGAGGGCTGGTCTGGCTGGACTGGTCCTCGTGCCGTGGGCCGTGGGTGGTCACGGTGTTACGAAAGTCCTTGACGAGGACGAAAGGATGAGCTGTTCGGTTCGGCCGATGGTGAATATTTTTTCGTACGGCTTGAACATTTGTATCCGTTTCTTTGTTGTGTTTCAAGAGGTTTAAATAAATTTCAATATTGCTTTTAATCTGATCTATATACTTAATCTATTGAATTTGATTGGAAAGTATAACACACATAAATCAGTTAAACTACTATTGGTTGTTTTAACAACAATTTCGAGAAAATTTTAAGTATGAAGTGAACTTATGATCAACCCTGCTCCAGACAGTCAACATTTCATTTCACTTCATTTCATTTCATATATTTTTGTCATGCCGTGTTTTTTACCAAGGTTATTAGAGATTTTAAACGCTCATAAAAGTTTGATTCCACTTCAAAAATGTTATATTACAACCCAGCTGTACAAAAGCATATGCAGTTCAGAACTCCTTCTTCGGGAAGTTTTCCATTTCAAAGAGATAAAAAATGTGTAAAAAAGGCAAGGATCGTCTAAAATGTCCATCTTGGATAAACTACCTAACTAACGGTATTTTAGAAATAACTATATAGTCTCATTCTCTTTAAACTTTGCTAATATTTAACTTAAACTAAGACTTATTTATCATTTTATTTCGAATAAATAAAGCTAATATGAACAAATTATCGAACAAGCTGTTCTTCACTTAATTAAAACACGTTGAATCAACTTCGAGATTCAAATATTATCGTATACTGTAGTCATGGCCAAAAATATGACCCAAACACTATCAAAACAGAAATATTTACTAGTAGAATCGAATAAAAATTCGTTTATTTTCCCAATTAAATTAAAGTTTCCATCCATTCTTTCTAGGGGATTTTATACCTTTCACAAAAAGTTAAAGTTTCCCATGCAACTATTTGCCAAGAGTAGAGTTAATATTTGCATTAAAACGCAACAATTGCAAAAAACAACGCTTGCAATAACAAATTAGGACTATTAAGTTATCAATAACTTAAAGATAACATATTTATAATAATTTAAACTGAATAAATAAATTTAAGCTTACGATTAAATTGCACGATAAATAACTCACAGCAGTTAACTTTATACTGGATGTTTGAATTACGAAGTTTTCCAATAATTATCAAAATTTATTAGATTTTTATTGAATGAATTGCGAATATTGATGGAATTGTGAAAAAAACAGATTAAATGTTGATAATCGAACACGGATTATTATTTTTTTAATTTTATTTTCGCAACCACTTTATTTCGTTCTTTAAAATATTTGTTAAAACATTTTTCATATGTTTGTGGACAAAAAGCTGGTTATAGTAGCATATTTTCAATACGGAATCTACGACCGTCATACCGCTAAATAAATAAATCAGCACATTTTCAGATTTTAAACTGCAATGAATAACGTATGCAAAGTTTCTACCAGTGTTAAACCCTTGCTAACGAATGGAGTCACATTCGAACAAGATGGAGTCCGGGAAAATCTAAACCTAGTACTGAAACGATTGCGAATGCACTTAGCAATAGTGCACCAATAAAATACAATATTATCGCTACGCTTTTACCCTTATCAGTTCGTAGTAATATTTCATTTAATTATGTTTCCAATTGCAACAATGCGGGAAGGTTCTCGCAGTACTAAATGCAGGAATGAACCGGCAGGAATGAAACAAACAACACAATAAGATCCTACCTTCCACACTGCTGCAAGCCACTCCGGCAGCTTCGACCAATACACTTAGCGGCGCGGCGCAACACGCGAAATGTGTTTCTTTTTTTTTCTCCAGCACCGTCCTTGATGGTGCTTAATTTTCTGCCCTCTCTTCCGCTCCATCACACTCCACTCTCGCCCGGTTTTAGTCCCGGAAGGTGCGTTACCTCTTCTTCTGGCAGTTATTTTTAAGATGCTCCGTTCGTGCCGTTCGCTCGCTGCCAATTTTCCCTCACTGGCGGGGTTTCGGGCTTATGTACTTTGCTTTTAACCGGAGTTAAAAGCCATCCATTCCGGGTGGCCGGGTGAAAAACTGTGTCGGTATGCGTGGCTCCAATTCGAATGCTCCGTCTCGCTCGTGCCGTCGCTTTCCCGTCGTCATCAATCGGGTCGCGCTCTCCCTGTCTCGCTCGCTATGTGCAGGGCGCGCTCGCGTTGGCGGGAAAAATAACCCCAAATGGAAGGTTTAAATTTTCAGTACATAATTGCGAGCGTCGGGCCGGGATGGTTGGCGAGAAATGAAAAGGACACAACACTCGACAGGATCGCTCGCGCTCGCGTCCCCGCGCTTCGCTCGCTCGGTACGTTTTGTTATCCTTAATTTACGTTGGGTTACATTAAAAATTCTAATAAAACTGAAACGCGATAAGACGAATTAAAACACGAGAAAGAGAAAGGGATGGTTCCCGTTGCGCGTTTCGCGTTCCCTTTCGAACGGCTCGCAAACGGAATGTAGGAGCGCACAACATCAATCCCTTTACGGCGAACGCTGGCACGCTAATGGAACAGGGACGAGCGACATGGCGACACCCGCACGTGAGCCACGGGAGCTTCTTCCTGCGGAACAGAGATATAGCGCACACTCACACACACACACACACAGAAGAAGAAGAAGAAACAAACGACAGCCTCAGGAGCTGCCACAGGGAATGGTTTGCGCCATGGGAGCATAAAACCCGGCCGACATCGTCATCATCGTCATCATCATCGTTCATCGTTCATCCCTTTCGGTTCACTTTGACGGGCTCCCAATTACCGGGCCGGGCACACTACCACACAGACAAAGGACGCACTCTTTTCGGGTGCCGGGGTGGTTTCGCTCATCCCCCGGGCCGGCTTTCGGAGTGGGGTGGTAATTTTGTGGGGGAGGTGAAGTTTTAGTACGCTTTAGTACGCGCCTCACACTTCTTTAATTTAAATTTTTAATGCTTCCACGTGAATGCGTGATTAGATTTCGGGGTGGTGTACGCGTACCCGGCGTCGTAGTCGCTCGGTTGGGAGGAATACTGGTGGGGGAGGGAACGGAAGGCACATTCATAGATCGCTAGTAGGCTTGAAGTGTTTTTACTCTTCGCTCGATTGCGATGGGATGAACATTTACATCGAATGAGTTTTTGTTTTGAGATTATGTCGAGCGATGGTGGTTTCAGCAGGCATTTAAAACTTTTAGAAGGAATCGATTTTGTTGCTGAGTAAAAAATACTACAACTAACATATTGCTACGAGCCAATTTCTATAGATCAAACGATTAAAAAGCTTTTTAAGTTCAGCTTTATCAAGATTGGTTATTTAACATTTAAAACACATTTTTAAATGTGTTTTAAAGGCGTTTCATTAGTTCGGTATACCTCATTTGAAATATGTAACTAGTATAAAGCACAATAAAATGTGCCAGACGCCTGAATGTATGCAAAGTGTTGTTCGAATCGAGGTAAATTTTGGTTGCAAGTAGAATGTTAACTCTACTTCGCATAAACTCATAAAAAAACACGAACACGTATGCAAATTTAGACAAAACATTCAAACCTTTACCTTGTTCGACATAATGCTATCGATCTGTAGGAGCAAATCCCTTCCCTTTCATCATTAATTCCCCATTTTGGGGATGGTCTTCTGGTACGGTATTTGATTAATTTCCACCTGCCGCCTGCGGCGTTTGCGACCCGCTACCAAAGAAGCACGCCTTGCTGGCTGCCAGGAATTGAATATCCCTCTCGCCTGGTGGTGGGGATTATCCTTCTCCACCTTTCGACCGAGCGGTCTTTCTTCCATTTAATGGCAGCTTTACCCGTTTACGTTTCGCGCGCTTCCAGACGCACAGCAAGATCTGTGACTTGCGCGTGGTGGTGCGCCCCGAGACGATTTTTAATGAGTGCAATTTCTAGTTATTCCCTCTTAAAGCCTGCTCCGTACGTGAAACGATCGGGCTGGAGCGGGAGAATCGCAAGAAAGGAGTAGCTGCCGGTGAGCTAAAATCCGAGAAAACCGGGAAGCCTCTTCCTGGTTGAAGATTCGTGCACCGAACACGAAATGCCATAGAGAGGGTGAGAGAGATAGAGAGAGAGAGAGAGATAGAGAGAGAGAGAGAAGCGGAAGGATGGAAAACAAAAATTTGAATACGCTCCTTTATCGTTCATCCAAGCAGGCCGGGTTTCTTTTTTCCCCCACGCGAACGAGTTTCAGTGGCATTGGAGGGTGCGTAGTAGGCGGAAAGGATGAAACAAGCTTCGCGTAAGCGTAATGAGAGAAGGTGCGCTTCCACACAGCACAAAGCTGCACCAGAAAGAAGGAAGAAAGAAAGAGAGAGAGAGAGCGAGAGAATGAAAACGAAAATCCTATCTTAATTCCGCTTCCAGAACAAGTCGCAAAGAAAAGACGAACGACTTAAGACGCACCACCACCTTCATCCCAGCAGTGGCGAAGAAGTAAGCACAGAAAAAACACGGTTGGAAAAATCAAAAGGATACTCCGTTTCGTCCAGGACAAAAAAAAGTGAGAGAAAGAGATAGAGCGAGAGAGCGCGCACAGGAGGGTTGAACAAAAGAAAATGAAACACGCGAAGGGGTGGGTGGGCGCGGGTGGGTAAAGAGTTTTCATCTCATTTACATCTCTCGGGCAATAGCCGGGCGCAGGCTGCGCTGGTGTAATTGCGCGCGTAGTAGTAACACTTTCTGGTCGCTGGCTGGCGCTTTTGCCTACCATACCGTACCGTGGGGCGCTTTTATGTACCGAGGGGTGACGTTAAAATGTCGGTGTATGTGTGTGTGTGTGTGGGTGCGTTTTATTTTTCAGCGGTTTTTATTACACCCGAATAACCGCCCGAGCGCCAAGAAATTGAGCCATGTACGGCGCGCTGAAAGGGGTGTATTTACTTTTCATTAGAGGGAGTAACTGGCTTTTTCGTTTGTTTTTCAAAGGAACGATTGTATAAATGGGAGAAAAAAAAAGAAATCTCCAGCTGAACAAGATATAAAAGCGTCGTGAAAGAGAAAGCAGCATTGATATAAAATGTAGAAAAGGATATGAAACACTCATACAGCCACGAGACGGGCGGCTATAAAGGAGATAACGCGAGGAGCGAATGAAAGGAGGAAAAAAAAACGCCACCCGAAACAGATTGCCCAATTTTAATTCCTTCACTTTCGCGCAAAATTGATAAATGTGTCCTTCTTGGCCGGTGTGTGGGTGTGTGCGTGGGTGTTGTTATTGTTTTAAGGCGCCCTATGTACACGCAACCGGTTGCGAGCGTTCACCAAAACAGAGGCAAAGGGGCCGCGCGCGAATAAAACCATTCCCGCCCCGATGCGTTGGCACGAGACGCGACACGGTAATCAAAGAGTGATGATAAAAGGGATGCGCGATGGCGCCGCGTTCCACGGTGCGCGTGTGTAAGAGAGAGAGAGAGAGAGCGCGCGTGAAAGAGTGAATGAGAGCTCCCCCTCGCCCCGTTCAACATTAATCTCATTAACGGCAGCCTCTCAGCTCACTCTCACTTTCACTTGCTCACCATGACGACGGCCGGGTGCCTTGAAGTTCGCGGATTATTGTAGACGGTGCGTGTATTGGTGTGCCATGCCCGGCTCGCGCTAACACTAATGAAGAGGACGAGCCGCAGGCGTAAACAAAGGAGAGAATGAAGAGCAACATAGAAGAAGAAAAAAAAACACACATAAAACCACATCAAAAACCAGCGTACCCTTCGGAAAAAAGGATAATTCTTCAACTCCAACGCACCCCACTCTCACACACACCCTTAATGGAAGGGTAGAGTGTGTAAGAGAGAAAGAAAGAGAGAGATAGAGAGAGAGAGAGCGATAGACACGCACATCCACACAGGTGAGAGTGGCTGTGTGTTTGTGTGTGTAGTCATTAAAATTAAATGGCTGCCACTCGCGGACGCCTCGCGTTCTGCGCTCTCTTTGTTTTTACCATTTAATCCGTTCGTGGCGTCTCTTTTCTGCTTCCGCGAAACGAGGTTTATCCTTTTAGCGCGCATTTACATGCACACGGCTACACACCCACACACCTACGTCTCTGGTTACCGAACCAACCCGTAAAGGGCATCGGCATACGTAACGGTAGCGACACGCAAAACGGTATCACACCAGACACAGCAGGCTAGCCTGCCTTTCTCTTGCTCTTCTTTTTCACCGTCATTATCTGCTTTCGGGTGCGCAGGTATGGCTTTCTGTTTCGTTCTGTTCTTTTACAGCGGCTTTATTTTCATTGTATCTGTTTTGCCTACTTTTCTGGTTGTCTTCTTTCGGTTGAGTAATTCACTTTCCCGTTTGTTGTATTGTGTATGCTATAGAGTACGCTTTTATTTCGTTCCTTCAGGTTAAAATTCATTTAATTTCGCATAGTATCGATCTCTTAACACATTTTATCGTTTGCACAGTTTGTGTGTTTTTGTCTGTTTTCTTCTTTTTTGTTACGAGTTACGATCTCTCTGAGGTAGTTCCATTTTCATCGTCTGCTTCCGCATAAGTTCATTATAGGTTGCACAGTGTTTTTGTTGTTGCTGTTGTTATATAGGTTTTTTAATTGGCTTACGAATACAATGACACGGGTTGGTTTCTTTGTTTCTTTTTTTTCATTCTTCTGTGATTTTTTTTTCTAGAGCAAAATTTGTACTATGGTCGTAGGAGTTTTCTGATCCGATCTTCTGATGTACTGATCTGGCCCGGGGATATATGCATATATTGGTAACAATTTCGAGCTCACTTCAAACCACTCTGTCTGCCGTATGAACATCGCTAACCAACCAACATCTATCCATTACAAGACGATACACATTTATATAAGGTGAGAATTTGCCGTTTTTGTGCTCCTCCTTCGTTTTCTTCTCATTTTGTTTCTGTTCGTTCGCTCGAGTGAGGCTTTGCTTTGGGAAGGTTTCGAGAATTCTTTTACAAAAATCAGACACAGTTTTCCTTTCTTTGTGCTTCCGTTTTCGCTAAGTATCAATTAAGTTCAACAACAACTAATAGAAAATAAAATCACTACTAGGTTTTTGATTACTTTCGCAAAAGGTGAAAACAAAAACAAGTAAAAACAGTTTAAAATTGCACATGCGTTATCCGTTTTTCATCCTAGATCGCTTTCTTGTTTGATTCTTGTCTGTTTTTTTTTTGCATTGAGTTTCTCTTAAGGAGGGACACAGTTGAGTGTTTTGGCATTCAATCTTACTTACATTTATCTACCTTTGTTATTACATTAACATTAACAGTAATAGTCGGTCCACAAACACATCGAGCGCTTAACTTGTACCACTGTGTGTGTGTTTTGTATTCTTCTCTTTTAATTTTCGACTAAAATAGCACAGACACCGACACTAGAGGAATATTAATTTGGCGTTACTATTTACAGCTACACAGGGGATTTTGACGTATGAGGCGTGAGGAATTCTGGGATTCGTTTCTTCGAGGTGGAACGTCTGGACTCAGGAACGGCAGCGGGAAGAATCGGGCCTGCGCTACCTGACACAGCGACGAGTGACACAACACAACAGCCACGATCTCTGCACGCCGTATGTTTGGTCCAGTTTAAATGCATGTAATTATTTAATGTCCCACAACCGGAGTCCCTGGGTGCGTCCTTCAAGGACGCAACGAGACACATCGGAGCTATAAAAACCAGAACAGCACGGAACGGTCTGCACAGGAAGAAAGGACCGGGAAGGTCCAGAGACTCCCTCCGGGCGGGTTTTGGTAGTCCGGATTGCTTTATGGTTTATTTTGTCGATATTTATGGCCACAATTGGAGCGGACGGTGAGGTCCTTCAGGGCGATGGCACTCGGTACGATGTGCGAATCCGAGTTTGGTCGATCCGTGTTTGTGGGCAAGGGGACAAAATCTAAACCCTTGGCCTTGGTTTTTGCGGCAGAGGAAATTTTTGCCATACTTTTTCTGTTCTCCACTGTTCGGAGCTTGGGAAAGACCGAACGTTTGCTTTTGTGCTTCCGACGAATATGTCCCTGAGATAAGGGGCTTTGAGATGGGTCAAAGAGACGTTCCAAATGTGTGCGTGTATGTATTTGTTTTTCCACTCGCATCGATTCGTTGAGGTGGAAATGAAGTTTTCTTGAAATAAAGAAGAAAAAACCCTCATCGAGCTATTATTAACCTTTATCAAATCGGTTCTCTCTAAATCGGCCTCTCCAAATCAACCCTATCCGCCATTCCTAGGAGTTGAAAGTGGACTCTAATTGCATTGCAATCGCGTCAAAATCGCCTGCCCCGTGTCCATCGTGTCAAAATCCACCCCGTTCCGTGGCGAAAAGGGTGTAAATTACGCCTAATTCACACGCACCCTTATCAAGTGGGAAAACCCTTTTTTCCAAACATGTTTGCGACTTTCCCCACGGTCCCAGGGGCGGAAACTTCCAAATCCACCCGGATCCCGCGCTCGATTGCAAATTGTTATTTTATTGAATGAAAATCACGGCACCCGGCAAAAGCCCGGAAAAAGGAATTTATGCCGTGCCATGTGCGAAAATCCCTCAACGTGGGGGTGGAAGACAACACTCCTGGGTCAAGCGGATGTATGTAAAACATGTCCTTAATCGACCCACCTCCCCGGGGGTCGCGTGGATCGCCGGACGAGAGGAATTTATGGGCTGCGAATCGAAGAATTCGGCTCACGGGAAGGGTTGACCGGACCTGCTTTATAGTGCTCCCGGAGGCTGGACAAGGAATTTGGGGTTGAACATCAGGCATCAGGATGCCTTTTTTGCGGGTGTTGTTTTGGGCTGAATTTGATGATGCGGGAAAAGATTCCGATGGCGATATAAAGGGGATGGAAAGAGATTTTCCCCACTCCGGAACGAAGACAACTGTTGATATGCTATCCTGTTTTTTGGGCCTTTTTTGGATTTTTTTTACAGGAGGAAGGAAAAAAGATGTTTGAAACATTGAATAAAACTTGAAAGAATTTGAGTATTCGATGATAGTTTAAACATAGGAAAAGATACGAAAGTAATCTGAGAAAACAAGCTTCAACAGATTAGAATAGATACTTGAAAAAATGACGAATAAATTGATAGTAAATTATAATTTTAATACAGAATCTTTTTGCATAAGATCAAAATAATCCGGAAAAAGTTTCAAAATACCTAATAGCATACAAATAAAATCGAATAACCTCGAAAATAATGGGTAGCAAACGAAATAAATAATTTAATGAAGACGAAAACTCACATAAATGAGAAAACAAATGAAGAAACGAAGAAACTTGACCGAAGTGGTTCGGAATTATAATTAAAACGAAAGAAAACCCAAGAAACATGCGAAAAAGAAACAAAAAACTATTCAAATCGAACAAACAATTCCTTACGAACTAATAAATAAAACAAAACACAAGAAACCCAATGGTTTCGAAAATTAATTTTGCGCTTTCTTTTTTCTATTAAAAAAAACGTTTAAATATGCTTTTTATTTTCGAAATAAAGAGAAAAAATAATAATGTTAATAATATAACCGCACCATTATTTTGCTGGCCACTTCGTCTTGGGACCGCGCTACTTAAACCGCTACTTACGACTCAAAAACCGCGCCCCCGGAACCCTGGATGTTTGTTTGTTGTCTTCATATAATAATAATAAAAAAAAACCTAAACTTTTTTTCCCCGACCTTAACTAGAAACGAATTTTGATTTTGCTGCCGTTTGCGAGTGCTAAAAATTATAAAAACAGTATCTTTGTTGCCGCGTGCTATGCGAACTACGAACTAAGCGAAGAGATTTGGCACTTTCGTTGACGAGCACTGGCACTGCACTTGTGCCGGGTGTTTTTTGTTGTTCTAATTTCCCTACACACGCTATAAAAATCAGTCGGAAGGCTCTTACGGAACTAGGTGGAAACATTCCATCGGACGAAATCAACGGAGAAAATTTCACTACGACGGTTTTTACTTCTTTTTTTTTTTTTGGTTTAACACTTCCGTCCCTCGACGAAACGATCCCAGATCGATCCTCAAACGATCTTCTGCAAAACGGAGGACTGCAGGAATTGCAACAGGGTGGTTTCTACCACTCCGCCCCAAAAACCCGCACATTCCCGCATTTTTGATTCGCGCTTTCCCTCGACTTGCCGACGGCCGACTATTTGCGACTATTGTGGAGGAACTTGTATACCAAAAATCAAGCCGTACCCGCGGACCCGCAAAAGGCTCAAGCCGGCTTGATCGAAACGAAACGAAATGTGTGTTTGTGTACCGATCGTGTGTTGTGTTGCGTTTGAGTACGGTGTGTTTCGATTGCACGCAAAAATACTAACACAACACAAGAGATAACGTCCCGTCCCGGTATTGTAAAACAACATGCCTAAATAGGTGCGCCTAAGATGTGATTTCTTTGTTTGCCCCTGTCGTTAAGCTCCCTGAACTTGAGCGCGCGTGTGTGTGTGTTTGTGTGAGCATGTGTGTGTATAAGAATGAGACAGACACAGAAGGAGAAAGAGAGATAGATGTTTTTAAACATATTATTTTGTACAACAGATTTCAGGGACGACAGAGGGATCCATACATTAATATATACAACATTGGAAAGGATCTTTCTCTCTTACTCACCTCACATACACACACGGGCATCCGCACAAACACACGGGCATCCACACACACACACATGTTTCCCCCCACATCCGGAAAAGAAACGCACCCGAAACTAACCCCCGAACTCCTATAAATTCTCCTATAATAACCGGTGTATAGAGGGCGCCACTATCGCTCCAGTGAGCAGTAGCGGCTGTTAGTAATCTAGGTATCTACTAGATATTAGAGTTGGCATCTTGAGGTGTACATGTGGGTGTGGTTGTGTAGGTGAGTGTGTGTTTGCTTTCAAGGTTCACTTTACAGCTCCATCCCGTGGTGGTGCTGCTGTTGGAACAGCTGCTGCTGGCGCTGCTTGAGGTAGAGGGTGGCCGCATCGTCCAGCTCGTCCAGCTCCTCCATCGAGACGGGCGAGCGGGGCGAGTGCATGCTGAGATCTTCCGGTTCCGTCTGCTCCGGCAGTTCGCTCTTGATGTGCACGATCTGCTGGGGCGTGCGCGATCGGCTCGTCGCCCGGAGATCCATCGCCGCCGCGGCGGCGGCGGTGGAGGTGGCCGGGCTGGTCGGCGAATCCACCGACACCGAGTCCGCCGTCGGCAGTGGGCCGAAGCTGAGCGGGAGCGTCAGGCCCGGGAACTTCTGGTGCAGCAGCATGCCCGGCGTGGTCGGGATCTTCGAGATGCCGTCCAGCGACAGGCCGTCGCTCGACTCCGACCCGCCGCAGACGGATTTGGCGTGATCGGAGAGGTGATCGACGCCACTGGCGGCGGGACTTACCGCGGGTGTCGGTGGGCTCGGCAGGCCACACTTGTGGTGGAGCAGATGGTGTCGCCGCCGGTAGCTCGAGTTGCACCTATCACAGTGGAACGGCTTCTGGCCGCTGTGGCTGAGCATGTGCGCCTTCAGCTGGTTGGAGTCGCTGAACTTCTGCTCGCACATCTCGCACTCGTACGGCTTCTCGCCGGTGTGCACTCGCAGATGCCGCCGGAGGTTGGCGACCTGCACGAACTGCCGGTCGCAGTGCGTGCAGGAGTACGGCTTCTCGCCCGTGTGCAGCCGCATGTGCGTCTTGAGGTGGTGATCGCGCGTGAAGCGCTTGTGACACTCGGGACACTCGAACGGCTTCTCGCCGGTGTGCGTTCGCTCGTGGTTCTGCAGGACGTGCTTATAGCCGAACGAGCGGCTGCAGATCTTGCACGTGAACACCTTGTCGCGCGACGGATCCCGCGACGCCACCGACGAGCAGGACGTGGAGGAGGACGAGTTGTTGATGCTGTTGGAGGTAGTGGTGGTGATCGTGGTCGGAAGTTCCACACTCCCGTTCGACTGCGGGGACGAGCCGGACGTGGGCGGAGAGATCGGTCCCGGGCTCACCGGGATGTCGACCGGGATCGTAAGGTGGTGATGCGAGTGACTCGGCGAACGCATCAGACTGTGGAAGTGGTGATGGTGGTGTTGCTGCTGCTGCTGCTGCTGTTGCGACTCCTTCCGCGATGACGCCTGAAGCTTGCGCTTGCTCACCTTCTTCGTCTGCGGCACGATCTCCGACGTGGTCGACACGATGTGGTTGTTGTTCGTGCTGCTACTGTTGTTGTTGTTGTTGGCGGCCGCACTCAGCTTCAGCGACTTGGAGCTCTTGTGGCTCAGGGCCGGCGAGATCGGACTCTGAGGCGGTGGTGGACTGCTGTTGTTGCTGGTCGGCGTTGGTGGTGCCCACGCACCGAACAGTGCGGCATGCGGTGGGAACAATCCCGTCGCCAGTTGGGCCCGCAGTGACATGGGCAGGCCGGCGGCCATTAGGGCGGCGGCGGCCGTCTGATTCGCGGCCAGCAGCTGCGGGGCGAGCATCCCCATGGCGGAGGCGGTCGCCGGGTGGAAGCCACCGTACAGGGAAGGTGTGTGCTGGAAGTTCATGGCGAGATGGTGCTGCTGGCGTTGGCCGGTGAGCGGTGGCGAGACCGACAGGCTGCGTTCCTCCTCACGTTTCATACCTTGCAACGTACGGACGGTGACTAATCCTGCGTGAACGAGCGGGGAGAAATGAAGAAACGCAACTTGTTAGTGAGATGCACCAAGAAAGAAGAACTTCACTTAGGAAAATCCTATATGGTATAAGTGTTATGAAAGTGATGGTTTGAAAAAGTTTTTTTTCAATTTACGGAAAATAGCTTTGTTCTAGGTTTTCATAAGAATAAATAGCATAAGAGAGTAGAATTTACGGCAAGTAGAAGAGAAATATCGGATTATTGGTTTCACGTCATCACATCTTCGATCCAGGAACATAATTTGTTTTCAAGGTCTAGGAAGATTCGAACAATATTCCAAAACTCATGATGTCACTGCATGAAGATCAATTATGAGATATGTATCTGCAATAGTTTATACTATGTCCAAACATCTTATGTTCCAAAATGGTTGTGTAAATATTCATTTATAAGCACGAGCTCATTTCTTCAAGTACGAAGCGTTTCAAAGACCAATATGCAACATCGTGTATCAAGGTCGTGAAGATCTACTACAGCATTGAACGACTACATCAAGGATTCTATAGCATCTTCTCTGTTAAGTAATTAATGTTAAAGATCTTGCAGGTGATAGGTAAATGTCCAGAAGTTCTTTTTGTAGCAGCCTTTTTACGAATATATTCTTTTAACTTAAAGACCACCTTTGGAATACATTATAATTTCTATCTATGTAGCAATTTCTACAAATAACACATCACATGAAGACAGCACAAACCTTCATTTTTGACGACTTTCATTGGAACAAATTTTGGCACACATTAGACCTTGTCCCACTCTCCTAAGGCGAGAGGAGCTGTCAGATCCGCCGCAAAAATGTCTAAATATAGCCGCGCTGCACTCCAAATCTTCGCGCGAAACGTGCGGCGGTAGTAAAAACCACCCCCTTTGGTGAAAACACACCGGCACCGGCAAGAACGCCGGCTCTCGCATGTGAGATTTTCCGACGGAGTGGAAAAAAAGACCGGAAGCACACACAGCCTTACTCTCCTACGTGAACGAGTTGCTCCAAGCACGTACACATGCACACACTGGAGGACTCCCCGTTTCGTGTGGAGCACTCGTGTGCTGGAAAAGGATTCGGATTGCTTCGATCTTCGTCAAGCATGTGTGTGTGCTCGTATATGTCTTGCGAGGAGGGGGCGAACTGTTGAGCAAAACAAAACCCCACCGACTGCGCCGGTCCCACCCCGTCCTCCCAGGCCCGCACGATGACGTCGGCGCTGGCGTCTCGGGCGTTCGTCCTTGCCGAACGCCACACCGTCGAGCCCGTGGCGAGACGGATTGAATGGGTTTTCCTGCCTCCTCGTCCGTGCCTCCATAACCTTTCGCCCCAAAAGGGGTGGCTGTTGCGCGGGTAAACACAACAAACCACACACGTGGTTTGGTGTAGGGCTCCGTCTCCAGCGCGCCATGTGTGTGAGTGTGCGAGGACGAACGTGTGCGCACGTTTTGGCGCGTTTCGGAACTTAATCCTTTATTTATAGCTCCGCTCGCTCACACACCCTTATCACACACGTTTTTGGGGTGTGTGTGCGCGAGTCTTTGTATTGATTGTTTACGTACGAGTTTGTTTGTGTTTCGCTTTTCGCAGTCGTCGCAAAATTAGACCCCGGCCGAGCGGACGATTAGGAGACGATCGGGAAAGAGTTCGCGAAATGGTGCGCCGTAGTGTGGCCGGAACCCTTTACAAGAGTTATTTGTTTCGTTTTCTACCTTCCCTTTCCACTTTTGTTGCGTTCTTTTGCGTTCTCTCCGCCGCCTGCTTGATTGAGTTTCGTTTCGATTTTTCTCTCCGGTTTGCCGTCTTTGTTTGCTTCGTTTATTCAAGGATCAGGAAGTGAAATTATTACTTGTGTTTGCGCAAGCTTTATTTATTTGCTCCTTTGCCGAGCGGTGTAGTTTGATTAGATTTTATTTGGCCGAAAGCTGATATGGCCCAACGCAGAAGGGATGCCGTCGGTGTTTGCGAAAGTTCGCAAAGATTTAATTTCAAGTGGCGAGAAATATTTGAAAACGATTCATTTCACAGAAAATTGTGTTAAGAACTGAAAACTTAATAAAAAGATTCTAAAAGTTGATAGTTGAGTTGAGCGAAAGCAAGCTGTACTAATTACAAGCAAACTTTAACGGCCTCGAACAAAAGCCCAAACGGAGAAATTAATGACATCCCCTCCATTGCCTTCGTTTGGTGTAAAATTTGCTTCACAAGCAACATTTTCGCATACACCTATCTGCCTTCGAACAAAACGAAAAAAAACCATCCCTGGCCGGTTTCAAGGTTCACGGGATGCAGGAAAGCGGACGGAAATGACCTCCGAAGTGCGCGTATGTCTGTGTGATCATTTCGAAAGTGTGAATGAAAAGTGAAAGCCGAAGACGGAATCGGTGAATATCCTTGCTGTGCCGTAGTACATAAGCGAGAGCCTCGGCCTTGCCTTGTACTGCGCATGCAGCGCCGCGCGCGCGATAAGATGTCTAATGAAGAGACCGGAGCAGCAAGCAGCAGGCAGCATCAGTTTCACTTTCATTCACCGCAACTCGCTCCGCTCTCGCTTGACCCGTACGGGGGTTTTAAATTGAATCAATTAAAAGTACAAGCCGTGTACAACCCTTCGTGTTGTCCGTTTTTTTTGTCTCTCTCGCTTTTGTGTGAAGTTGAAGTTGATTAGTGAGCGGAAGTCTCTTACCTCTTGCTGTTTGGGCGTCCTGCAGAAGCGACAAAGCCATTACTGCCTTGTCGCTCGCTGGGTCCGTAGTGTACCGTTTGCCGGTGTATGATTTGCGTCGCTCGGAGTCACTTCACTAAGCACTGGGGTCTTCGGGATATAGTTGGCCGCTTGCCTAGACTTGCTAGACTTCACTGCTCCAACCATGCACACACTGGGCTACTCTTTGTGGGAAATTCGTTTGCCAGCACACTTGCAAAATAGAATACACTTTCACTTCCTAGTGTCTCACTGCTCCCTAGAACGCTTGCATTCGCATGGGTTTCTGCCAGAAACTGCCGAAAAATCTTCTTCAAAACTCAATCACTTTCCGCCACTTCACTCACGCTTCGAGTTTTAAATCACACGCGTGCGTTTCGTGACTCCTGCGGTTGACTCCTTTGACGGCCGGGAACACCCGGGATGCTGCGAGGTACTGCACGACCGGATTCGTGAATGGACACGGCACGACTGACACACCGACACTCCTTTCGTTCCCGCCGAGCACCACCACTGGAATGTTCTTGGCTCTCTGGAAGCGTTTTTTTTTTTTGTTTGTTACTCTGCTCAGCCCGCCAGCCCCGCGAAAACCCGAGCCGTCTGTGTGTTTCTGTGGCCTGCTCCTGTCCAGGCACCGGAGCGCAGCGCAACCGTCGGCTTTGAGTGATCTTTGAAAAATAAATTTGAAAATCATAGAACATCGCGTATGCCGCGAGGGAAAACGGCCTGCTCGGCGTGTGAGGTGCATGGCCCACGCACACATTGAAGCGTTTTTTGTTTTTGGTTCTCAATTCGACTGCTCACGGGTCGGTCCGTCCCGCTCTCACTCACGGTTGTGTGGTGCAGTCGAAGCATGCGTTGTGCTCACTCTCGCTGTGGTAAACAGAGCCGCTTGTTCGCTCTTGTCGGGTGCGCTTTCTCGCTCTCGCTACCTGCTCGCAAGCAAGGTTCGTTTGTGTGCGTGCCCGAAATTTAGAGCGAACTTTAGAAAAGAGCACACAAAAGAGGAACTTCGCCTTTCGCCGCTTGGAGAAGGGACCGAAGTTCTCTTTTCTTCCCCTGCGATGCTCTCGCTCTCGCCTGTTCTCTCTTTCCGCCTTTTGTGATGCACGGGCAGAATGGAGAGGATTTCGTTTCGATTAGAAACTTGCTGACCTAGCACAACATGCTTAGTCCTTTGTTTGATAGTGTGTGTGTCTGCTTTTAGGCATATTTAGGCAAATTTAAGTTAAATTTTATATCCAAACAAGTCTTCTCCATCCATTAATCTCCCAAACATCTCTTCCTGCTGTGATCCTTACCTAATAACAAAAAGGATCCTGTGCTCGTGATCCTTTTCTTCCCCTACCTGCCGGTTCACCAACACACCTACAAAACCCTGCGCACCCATACACGAGCGGTAAACCTTTCGCTCCGGAGAGAACAAGCCTTGCCGTGCGTGAAGTTCTTTTTTCCGGCCCGATTTTCCGGACTTTTTCGTCGAAGCCCGAAGGGTTCGCCGTAACCCCGAGGAAGCCGGTCGGTTGCATAAGCACAACCGGTTGTCCTGCTTCGACGTACGCGCGGTACGCACTTTATCCCCACTACTGCGAGCGAGCCCGCCGAAAGGATCCGCTGGACGATGTTTTAATTTTCGCCACGCTTTAACTCGGTGTCGGAAGTCCTCTGAGTTGTGGGTGTGCGAGGGAGATGGTGTCGTCCTTTCTAGATCGGCAGGGATTCAAATTTTAATTGCTCTCGTTGTGAATCTTCCCGAGCGAGGCTGGTGCGGGAGACGATGACCGCGAGGACGCTACCTGAGCGCGTTTTGGACGTTTGTGTTCTTCCCCATGCTCAAGATGAAGCCTAGATGATCTTGTCTTCTGCACGAAGCCTCGTGTGCCTTTCAGGTGATTGAGCCACTCTTCGGGCAACGCAATGGCAACGAACGTAACGAGTCACACACTCCAGTAGGTTAGGAATGTTACATCACGCTCAGGGCGAAGTGTGCCCCAACGGAAATCAATTTCCCGAAACCCGAAATGCATGCTCCCGCACGCTTGTATAACACGTCTGGAGGGTGCACGCACTCAATAACTCGATATCAAAACGATCGCTCCACGCACGGATCCTGCCCGGAATAGGGCCCGGAGCAATCAAACGACTACCGGTCCACTCACGCCTAACCGGACTTACCCGCCGTGGAAGATCCCCTTATCGCTGGCGGAGAGTTCGCGCTTTATGCGCGCTTATAAGGTGGTGCGCTTTATGCAACCTACCAAACACTTTAAACCCAATAGCCGGCGGCTGGCGACCTTCGAAACACTGGAAGACCTTACCGGACAACCGGACGGGACCGATTCGGTGCGATGTAACGGGCGGGGGTTTTCTTATTAAACCAGCAGGCCCCTTTGGGCAGCCCCGTTTTTGTCTCATAATGCTTCCTGCTCGACCGGTCTTTACTTGGCGAAAAGTTGTACTTAAAGATCGATCGATTAGAGTGCGGGAGCGATCCGTCCCAAGTCCCAACGTGCCTGAACCGGGGAAGATCTTTGTTCTGGAACATTTGATAACCCTGTGATTGTTGTAGTACGTTGGACGCAAGAAGGCCAATCAAATCCTGCGCCATACATCACCTATCGTTCGGAACGTTAACTGAAGCTTTGAACAGATGTAGAAAGAGTGCAACCATGAGCTGCTTATATCGATATGGCTACTGTAAAAAATAGACCAAGTACAGGTACATCACTGACTGACTTGCAATGACTAAATCACAAACTTTCGAAGATATTTGCTCCGGAACAAGAAATAACATAAGAATCGTATGGTTGAAGTGGTCTGTACCATCTTAAAGTTCTTTGAGGTCATCTTGAAATCTAGACATGAATGTATTTTCAATGAAAGGCAGTATCAAAGTTATAACATATTAAGTGAACGATCAAATCAAGAAATGGTTCATTACACATGCATGTTAAGAAAAGATGATGGAACCGACACAGGCGCGTATTACAAACAGGTCCAAGACAGCAAGCCCCTCTTCGATACAACTCGGTTGAGGAAGTCTTACATCTTCACTTACGGTAACCCTTTCGGTGAGTGCGACCGGCAGCCTCCTCTACCTAATGCAGTCTCTCATTACCAAACACACAGACCCCCTGCGGAGGTAAAACCACCGACACCACCGATGCCGATACCCGGACGCGACGCCCGAAAAGGGGCCCTCCGGGTGCCCCGTGCTTGGAAGCGAAAGGGTGTTTTGTTTTGGCAAAACAAACATAATCGGCCACAACACAACATAACACCGCCAGCCCGGGTGTTGGAACTTTGGGACTCCTTCTCCCTCGCGCCGTGGGTCGGTTCGGTCAGCTCTAGTTCCAGTTATCTAGCTACCCGCGAATTATGAATCTTCCAGCACGGGCTACCCCGTTTTGTCGACCCTTTTATGGTTGTTGAGCTTGAGCTATTGTGAGGTGAGTTTGTTTTTTTTCTCGGTCGCTTTGTTAGCTTCTAATTTAATGTTTACGACCTCCTGAATCGGATCGCCGCGCTGCGAATGTTTGTTATGATGTTTTGGTGTGGGCGTACCGTGAAGGAGTTGTGACCTGAACCAACGGCTGCGAGGTACCGATGTCGGGGGCTCGTCTTGGACATCGTACCGGGCTGGTATTACCTCATTTGGCAAGTTCGAAATGTCATTTACGGAGCACGGTTGTTTGTTTTGAATACGCCACAGGTCAAAAGAAGTCAAATATGGAACATTGATAGTGTTCGGAGTAGCAGCAGACGTTTGCACTAGCACAGCAGCGTGGCGTGGGTAGTTCTGGAGGCAACCGCTGGAAGGTCCCTTCTCGTAACACGCTTCAACTGGTCACTTTTTTATTGGTCCACTATCCACCCAATGGCCAGTATAAATAGACCCGAGAAATTCGTTGCTTTTTTATTGTCCCGCTCTATTGCTCACCTACACGTCACCAAACACCACCACGCCAGTCCAGTTTGGCAGGCATGGCCTACCATGCTCTAATGCTTTTTTGACGTTTGCAAATTTGACGTTTGATTTTTAATGGCCGAAAGGGACCGTCCAGGCTCTCGCCGGTAGGCTTTCATTTTTAAGGCTTTATGACCGAAGCTCGGTCCGAAAGTCCTCGGTACCCATAAGGCCATTCCAGCCGCCCATGTTGCCTACCTTACCGGCCGGGGAGGAGT
Source organism: Anopheles dirus (assembly GCA_000349145.1). Classification (NCBI taxonomy): domain Eukaryota; kingdom Metazoa; phylum Arthropoda; class Insecta; order Diptera; family Culicidae; genus Anopheles; species Anopheles dirus. The sequence goes on along the minus strand of KB672802.1, from coordinate 2,394,704 downwards.
CTTTTTATGATTATTTTCTGAACGGGTCCGTGCGTTAAAGGTAGCCGTTCCACATTCGAAGGTAGTGTCGCAAATGAGTGAGGCCAAACGGAGCGCAGTTGAATTGGCGGCCTTCAATCGACTACCCAGCACTAGAGTCTCTACGGTGGGCAACCCCTTGGCCGGGAGCGTTGGCAGAGGTAGAGCAGCCCTTGGCTCGGCAAACTTCTAATACGGGGTGGTGACGTAGGAGGACCCGGCCAATAATACCAGATAAAAACAAACACACCGTGTGATTTCGGCCACGCAGGCGGGAAGGTAAGCGGGGAGGCGCGTTTTTCGGACCGCCGCCACCAATTTCGGCCACCCCGTGCCCGTCCGCCTACAATAGGGCCTACAATTAGGATTAAAATTTGGAAACAATGCGACCAAGGGTCAACAAACAATAAACCGAAAACGCGCGCGGCTGCTTTATGGCGGTTTTTCTGTTCTATTTCTCGGGCGGGCACCTCATATACCCGAGACTGCTCGGGAAAAAGCACACCCACACATGCACACAGTGCCGACCGACATGCAAACGTTACGGTGCGTAACGGTGCGTGCGGTAATTTAAACAAATATATCGTAAAATATAATAGCGATATTTGCCAACGGAGCAGGAACGGCGGGGCAGGAAACTATCGTCTCGCAGGAACGATGGCGATGTTCTTCTTCTGTGTGTGTGTGTGTGTGTGTGTGTATGTGCCGACTTTTCTCACACAGATCCAGGCCCAGGGGAACAGGTTTGTTTGTTCCGTTTGGTTCGTCCGGATTTTTGCTGTTCAAACGTACAGCTGCAGGATTCGTTTTGGACGCAGGAGTGGCTAAAAAAAGCACTAAAACCTGCGGGAAGAGATTTCTCAAGGAGTAGATTATTGTAGTGAATGCCCAGATGGATTGCTGTACGTTGAACGACTCAGGAGTTGACCAATTTGTTGAGATTCACTTCACAACTGTCTTGTGTCGGTTTGATTGTAAAAAGCGACAAAAAAAGACTCGTCGAAATAAAAAGCGAATTTCTGAGTTTTTGATTTTACACGCTAATAACCAATTTCTTCATTGTTTAGTAATATATTTCAATTTTGTCATACAATTGCTATGACTTGAACGAAACTTTAAATTACAGGTTGTGGACAGACTTATAATGAATAAGAAAAGTTTGAAACATCAAAATTACCTAAAACTATGATATAAAAAATAAACTGTTCAATTATTAAACTTTTTTTCAATGTTTTCATTAATTTGCATTTTAAAATGATTTTAACCCTTAGTGTTGATTAGTTCTCTAAAGTTTCGCAAAACAAAATGTCAATCTAACAAAGGTTAGCTAGTGTTTCGACTAAAAAGATATTGAATTTCCCGGATTTCAATGTTTTTTTTGGTTATATTTATAACGTTACAGTCAATAAGTTGTATGTGAACATTTCGTTTTGTAGATTGTTCAATTTTAAGTTTATGCTGTGGTTCATGAAGTTTCATGAAGTAAGTTTATGCTCACTTCTTGAATAGGATCAAAGCATTTCCTATTTTAGGTTTCATTTCTTGTCTGTAGAATTATAGCTTTGAGATCTTTGCTATAGCTTGAATAGACATTCTTTGTATCTTGTTGTTTTTAATTTTGGTGCTATTTAGAAAGCACAAAATTTTAGAAATTTTAATAATCAAATTTGAACATTTACTTTGATCTTTTTGCTTAAAATTTATTTCGCATTAAAAGAGCAAATATCGAACGACGAAGATTTTCAATCAAAGGATAATTAACTTAACTGATTTTACCAAAAATAAAATAAAAACAAGTGCAACAACTTGTAAAATTACTTTAAAATGTAGAAAATGAAAGTTATAATCCATTGAGTTACTCATAAAAGCGATAACAAATTTGATACATAACATAAATACACAAAAAACGGAATAAAATTGATAGAGCTTCCCTCCTTACTAGGAACATGATAGAATCGACTCTTTTGTTTAAGAATCAATCATAATACAAATTACCAAATGCACTTTTTCCGAACCTGACCGGGGCATTCATCTCCCAAATCACGGAATAGCACACTTCCACGCCACCAAAGTGTCAAACTATTGATATGCCATTTGTCACGCGAAAGGTGAGCATCGCCATCAGCACGTACCCCTTCGTATCGTCTTCCACCATTCTGGGTCGAATTAAATCTTCATTGGCGCGCGCCATTCGCGCCCGATCTCTCGCCGGGGTGAACGGAGTGCAGGGAGGGTAAAAAATAGATCCTCACAAGCGACACGAGACAACGAGAAGGAAGCAATAACCGAGGAGCAAAAAAAAAACACAAACACTCATCTAATCGTGGTCGAACACGTGCGCAACACTACTGCGAACGAACCGTGAAAGCGTAATTCAAGAAGACGACGGTGTCTTATAAATAAAAGACGGAAAAAATACACACCCCAAAAAAGAAGCGAGATCGTAAGAGATCGTCGAAACGTAACACGCGCACGCGATGATCGAGCGCGCGCGCGCGCGCCACCGCCCGTTCACCTAAAGATGCGTGTTTCTCGATGCGTCCTCTTCGATCTTCCCCTTCGCGTTTCGTATGGTGTGTGTTTTTTATTCCTTCTTCCAAGAGGTGTCTCTTCCACGGTGTGTCCTCGTGCCGAGCCGAGGCGACCGCGGGCAGCCAAAGCTAGATCGTTTTTTAATGCCACCTTTCGGGGGGTTCTTCCGTGCGCCGGAGCAAACGGGATCGTGGTGGGTTTGCAGCAGCACCAGTTACGGCGGATTGATTCGACGAGTCTCTCTCTGTTTCTCTCCGTCTTGTTATGTTTATCCTTCCTGATCTTCTTCCCGAGCATCCCTCTTCAGGGGGATGTCGTCTTTCGGCAGTGCGTCGAATCACACGCACATACACACCGTGTGCTGGTGATATGCAACAAACGCGATGCTTGAGCGCGTGCTTTGAGCCGACCGGGGAGGGAACGACAAATAGCAAGCAGGTGGGAACGCTCACAGCGGCCTGCGAGAAAGGGAGAGCAAGGAACACAATACAAAAAAAAAGACTACAGAGCTCCCGTGAGCATTAAAAAATTCAAAAAGAGGGATAAAATGTCCAAAATATATAGAGAAACAGCAGCAGCAGCAGCAGCAGCAAAAAAAATCGACTGATGCACCCATCCCAGTGTCAGTGCAGTTTTTCGTTTTGCCTAGGCGAGCACAACGAAAAAAAAAAGTATTGTAATTCGACGCTGATTTTGTGTGTTTTTTTCCTGTTCAGCTCCTGTTCCCGGGGGTTGTGCATTAAACGGTTTGGTTTAGTTATTGTTTGTTGTTGTCATGCATGGGGGAGAAATTTTGGTTAAATTTTCCTCGAAAATGGTTTTAACTAAAGAACTTTCAAATTCTTCAAATGAGTTTTTTTTACTTGCTTTACTTTTTTCATGTGTTAATTTAACTCTTAAATGTTGCACTATTTGCTTACAAATATGGATTAGCACAATTTTGTGAAAATGCTTTCGAAAATGTAAGTAATTTTGCAATTTTACTATTATATCTGTTTATTGTATGAAATAATCTAAAAGTAGTTTTGCATTTTGGTAAATATTATTCAACTTGTATTGTTTTTTTATTATTTCTGAATGATTTCTATTTTTAATACTTTTTTATTCAGTGTTTTACCTATTGTTTATAGCTTTACATTAAGACACGCCAATACTGTTTTTGGGATCGCTTTTTAATGATTTTCTCAATCGTTTCTGTATTGAGCTTTTAGTTTAATGGCGGATTTTAGTTTGAAGATAGTATGGTTTTGATTTTATCATTGGTCTGCTCCGGTTTTTATCATTGTTTAAAATAAAAAAAGCTTTTAATTTCTTGATAAGATTGATTTGTTTTCTATGCTTAAAATTAAGATTAGACAAGCTTTATGTTTCAATTTATTATAGATTTATTAATACTATTCTTATTTTCATTTGAGTGAGACAAAACCTACTCCAGTGTTACAGTTGCGACACGTTCCATCACTACCGTTTACCCATTATCGTCTCTCCGGTGAAGTGCATGTTTACGGTTGCATCGTACCGGTGTTTGCCCTCCCTGTAGTTTCCGTTCCTGTACCCATTGTCTGACGCACCCTCTCTCCACATTTTCTCTTCGACGGCTTCCTAAACTAAAAATGATGTAAAAAGTGCATTTTTCGAAACCGACCGTCAATCCGACCGGGTCTGTGCAGCAGCCTGCCGAATCCGTATGCGGAAACGATCGACAACTAATAATGATTGCACCGGTGTGCTGGTGTGGTCGAACACGAGCCCCGAAACCCGGCAGATGGTGATGGTGGCGATGGTGATGATGATGATGAGCATGGAGGCCTTGCAACCGGGACGGGATGGTAGAATGGTCATGGGCATTGCGATTTAGACGCATTCTGTGTTGTCTGCGAGGAGATAGGTGCAAAGCTAAGCCTTGCCATTCATGTTTCAGATTCATTTCAAAAGTAAATAAACATTTTACTACTGAAAAATCTTTAAAAAATAAAACAACCTCTTCTTAAGATTGACACTTTGTCATTTTGTTGCAAAATCAAGTAGTAATTTAAGATATTATATTCGAGTTTAGGTCCAACTTATTAGGTAGGATTCTGTTCCTCATGTTGGTTTCAATGCTACTAATCGAATGCCCAAAATATTGATGATCTATCGACATAGTCTTGCTTGGTATTGCACTGATTTTGGACGTAACTTTGTAATAATATAACCCACAGGAAGCAGGAAATGGAAGCACAAAAAGACCTACTTTTGGCCAACGTTTTCATCTCCTACTTTTCACAAACACATCCTCGAACTATCTGTTTCATGTGTCAAAAGCTGCTAGCGTTATGCCTCAATTCTAATAAATAATTTTCTTCTAAGTACTCGGATAACAATAACAAGTAAACAGATCGAAACAGCACCATTTGAGCGGTCCAATTTTGTTTTGCTTGTTCAAGTTCATCACGTCAAGTTCACGCTCGAAATAGAAGTACATTCGAGGTTGGTTGAACTCACCAAGGGTCAATGTCAACTACCGCGCGGTGATTCTAAAAGAATCCAAAATAGCTCCTAATCAGCGCACAGGTGTAGCAAGACACAAAGAGCGTTCCCAGTAGTGGACCGTGTTTCGGAAGTCCATGGAAACCACGGGCCATCTTCATGAGAATGTCTTCCTTCCCGGGACTCGCCTCCCACCGCTCCAAACGGCCAACGGTCGATAACAAAGTCGATGCATGCTGCCTGTGCGGAGCAAATGGTTGCATTTACATAACCGACAAAACCTGCCCGCGGACGGCCAGGCTCCAGATGATAATGTGGTTGATGTGCGATGTGTGGCAGGGTTTTTGCGCTTCTCACACCCTTCGCTCGTGGCAGAAGTTGCATTCGAAGTTGTTGCTGCTGCTGCTGCTGCTGCTGGCGCTGCTGATAAGCAGTGCTGGAACCGGTTGATAATGGGGAATGGATGGTCGATGCGCGAGAGGGGGTTCCCGAGTGTGGAAAGGTTTTCCAACACATCATCATATTTGCCAGAGTGCGTTTCGGGAGCAACTGGGCAAAGGGCGCGCAGTGCTGAACCGTCCGCGCTTATCGGACGGTGATTTTTGGAGGTCATCTTCTTATTGGAGGAAGATTTGGAATGGAGTTGCGTTGGGAATGTTTTAGATGATGTAGCAAATGGTAAGGAAGGCCGTTGGAGCGTTCGGTGAGTAATTCGGGGTTTAGAAAGCTGGAATTACCTTTCGTTCGAAGAAACCACCAGGCGCGGAAGTATATCTGGAGGTACTATTTCTGGACGAGGTCGAGGACTTGCTATAGTGGCGCCTGTCAAGTACTTGCTCTATTCTTCTCTATTCTTAAGCATTTTTCTGGGAATGATCTTTCTTTAGATACGCTACATTTCGGAAGGAGACCTTTACAAATACTTAACCATTTATGGAAGACACACGCCTTACGGACGCATCATCCATGGAGTCCGATAAACCGCTTGAATGCTTGAGCGAGTGATTCAGAGAGTGGGAAGTACGCACCTAAACTTTCCCGTTCCCCGGCCAATCTCTCTTGCTGGTAGGCCTGCCGTTGACAGTATAGGCTTTGGTGCGCTGTGTGATCCGTTCTTTGTCCACCGGTTGGTTCTTCCGCGTGCCAGGAGGAAACGCGTAGCAACGAGCTGACAACGCCAGCAATTGTCAGTCGGAGCCAACTTAGATTACTTCCACACAGTCAGATGAACACCGGGGCTGGTGGCGAATGGTGACAGATTCACCACACTCGAAATACGAATAGCACCACGTTGGTTTTGAGCACCATTTGACTATTTTCTTAACACGCTAGCATTAGTTTATGAAGTTGTGGTAAGTCTAAAGACACACGTTTGAAATCATTGTAGCCTTTAACCTAACCGAAATCTCGTAGTAAAGGTAAAATGAAATTGCTGGAGTTATTTTTGTGTTCAAAATTGAGATATTGTTGCTTTTAAACTTGATAATGTGATGTTCAATAATCGTTAGGAATGTCTAGCAAAACTGCGCCAAATTTATCTCATCATAGATGAATCCCACAAAATTTCAATTGAATTTTTATAATTTTCCATGTCCATAATCCATTGATACTTCTTAGGAGATATTAACTTAAAGGAATCAATAAACGAAAGGGAAAGCATGAATAGACATTGAGATACTCACTACTATTTCCTTAGCCAATATAAATTTACTATTAACGTGTCTTAAAAATAGGATGATTTTTTCAAGTTTCTTCGTCGAGAAATGCGTTTACTGGACCATGTAAGAATATTTAAAGATACATTTGTATCGTTTTGTCGCAAATTTCAACTACTTATGCCTAGTGTTTTAGAAAGGAGCTGATTCGTAGGCTTTAAAAGATATTTACCCATTGGTGGTCAATAAACCATTGCTGGTAAACTAGGAACATTATGAATGTTTTTTAAGAAACCAAACCGACATCCGAAGAGACTCATTTGGAAAATTACAGAGAGACACAGGCAAAAGAAGGTGTTCAAGTGCCCAAACGCTAAGCTTGGAGTGTCCTTTTTCAAACCCGATTTCAGGAAGTCTTTCACACAATAGTTTCTCCCCGATGACCGGATTACCGAAACCGGAAAGGTTTCTGTACCCGTTCCAAAACGCCCGTGCCTAACTGGACCAGGTTTTTGTTGATTGATTTCCATTTTTTGGGTTTGGGTGTGCGCAAGAGCAACACCTTCAACTTTCCGCAACTATAGTGTGTACGTCCCTAATGTCTTCCGGATCCTTCTGGCTCGCAAGCGGCAGGCAGAAGCAGTACAATAGCGAGAAAAGAAAACGATTGAGTGATTGCAAGTCTGACCGGAATTTAGCTAACGACGAAATCGCCGTAACCGTGGGGAACACGGGCTCAAAAAAGGGCTTTTCGGACTTTTCACAAAATCCATCCTTCCGGGGATGCACACTTCCTGCGCCTTCCCCCGCTCGCTTTCGAGAGCTTCATGTCGGAAAGGAAGTGAATGATAATATTATTTCAAATGTCACCGAAATTATGAGACCGAACCGAACGAGGGACACAGGTTTCGGCCCCGGTTTGCCGGTTTCGCCGTCCTCCTCCTCCTTTCGATGGGCGAACCCGTGTGATGTGATGTGAGGTCAAGGGTTTTTTTTTCTCTGGTCACATTTCACGCTGCAGCAACCTCCCGAAAGTGTTGTTGACATTTTGCTCAATTGATTTCGATGTTTTTTTTGCGCATTTTTTCTTCCTTAAACCAGTTCGCTATACTTTCTTCCTTTCTCGAGGAGGCTTTCTCTGGCGTGCGAGTTCCCCGAACGCGCCGGGCTGCCAGACGGACAGGTCGGCAAAACGCGGGTGAATGTAACCGGAAATGGAACTCGTTTTGTCCGGCATTGGGTGTGCGTTCCGGATCCGGTCAAGTTCGTCAGAAGTTTAATCGGTGTAGTTGCGCCCGGGAAGGAAAGCCTTTTTCCGACGAAATCGTTGATCGGATGCGTATTAATTTCAAACCCGTCATTCGCACGTCTTCCCGCCGTGAGTTGGATGAGTTGGGAGCCGTGCGTGCGTGTGTGTGTGGGAGCGTAGGATGTGCGAGTAGCATTTTGTGGGTGTGCTGTTTGTAGAGGTTTTCCGTGGATGATGTTGGTAAGGCGAGGGAGTGAAGATGTAATCGATTAATCGCGAAGATTTAGCCGAACTTGATCTCGAGATGGTTTGAGTGGATGATGGCTTAATCAATTCGATTCCTGTACTCTAGCAAAAATAAGCTATTCCCCTTAGAAACATTCTTTGCCAGTATCCAGGAAACAATATAAGAATCTATTTCAAAACGTTGAAAGTCTCGTCTGAAGAAGTGATCTTATTGATACATGTTTTTTCTACTTAAAACAAATAAGTTAATTTTTGCGTACTCCGGGCAAGGTTATTGACCCATTTTTTAGAATTCAAATCAAATTTCATGTGCTTGAACTTTTTTAATATTTCAAAGATCATCGTTTGCCTAGAAGCACGTGAATTGTTCTTATCATTTTTGACCATCTGTATGTTATTGACCAGACGTATTCTTATATATTCATTTATTTATTCGAACAAGTAATCTAGAAGCAACTGCCTCAATAACATACGTCTCAATATAAACCAAAAAGGTACATGAATGCTTCTAACTAATCAACTTAGCTAAGCCAGCTTAACGCTAAATCTGAAATATTTTCCTATAATTTTTGGCATATTATAAGAATTGCTCGTTTGCTTCTGTCCCAGGGAAACTTCTTGGTCTAGCTTTTTCTGCCATATAGATATGGAAAACTGATCTTATTGAGAAGCGGCGGAGCGGTAATCATACCAGAAATTGGTATCCTATTGTGTTAGGAAATACGGTCTACATTTTTAGAGCATGAACAAAAAAAGTGTTGGTAAACATTTCCTTGAATAGCATATCAAAAACATTTCATTAAACATTTCATTAAAAATTTCATTGAATAGCACCTATCAAACTAATTCAATAACAGGACGAGTGATAGGGCAGATAAAAGATCATTTTGGTGATAAAGCATTCAAGCACATCATTTGCTTGGATCATTTTGGTAAATAAATCCGTCAATAAACTAGGTAAGTTAGGTAGACTATCAAAAGAATTTGTATGAAGAAAGAAGAGTTGCCGACAAACGTCCGTACAAACTCGTTCTAAAAACTGCGCCAAAAATAAGTTCTCCACTTCATAACCCACCAACGTCTTCATAAATCCGTTACGAGTATTGTCAAGAAAATGTTCTTGACATTTGAGCAAAAAACGAACTTTCTCAAGCATTTCACTCACGATTGTATCCATCCTGTGTTACTCCCGTGATGGACACTTTCCACACAATTCAACTCATTTGGTATAAGTTTCCACGTCCAATGTGTCCGTGTGTCGGCCTTTTCCCAGGTCGGCTGTTGAATAAATGATGCGTTCACACGTCATCGGGGGATGTAAAAAGGAAAAGACTTTCGCCTGGTCACGTCCGCGATCGTATCAGTTTACATCGGTTGCGGTGATTTGGCAAAACTAGAACCGAGCCAGGCAAGCAGTCGCAACCGTGCGAAACCATAACGCGACGTGCAATTAAAATCGAACGGACAGAATTTGCGAACCCGGTGAGGGGCGCGAACCCCTAATCAAAACCGTTGACAAGCGCGTGAGAACGGGAGTCGAGACATTTGCGTACCGAATTAAAAAATCATCACACACGCACTCTCACTCTCTCTCTCTCTCTCTCTTGCGATTTGTGTTTGTTGCGGTATGCCTTCAAGATGTGTCCCTTGTCCTGTGGACCGGACCTCGATAGGGTCTTGTTAACAAGGCGCATTAAACGGTGCGTGCGCGCCAAAACTGAAAATCCGGAATATTCGAACGGCCGAGGAAAGCGGATCGAACGGTTAATCCTGATCATTGTCCACTGCTGGTGTGTGTGTGATTCGGGGTCCTTGAAAGCACCGTCCAGCTGGAGCAGGAACGTAATTCCTTCTTCCCGGCCCAAGGATGATTCGGACATCTAGCGTAACGAGTGCGTTCGATCGGTTGCTCAAGATGTGGGCAACTTTTTTGTCCGTTTCTTCTCTTCTTCGCTCTCCCCGGAAACGCTTCCCGGGTGAAAGATTAAAGCGAACCCAACACACACACACACACACACACACACGACGAATGGTCCGAACTTCCGTGATTGACCTTCCGGCTGCAAAGGTTCGTGATGTTTTAATTCGTCCGAGATGCGGTGCGTTTTTAGTTTTTAGCCATTTTTTTAGCTTCGCTAGCACGTTCCAACCCGAAAAAAAAACACATCTCGTTTTGGTTCTCTTCGAGCAGATGGTTTGTTTTGTCTTTCAGCCGAAATGGTCGGATGCAGTAGAAAGCGGAAAAGTCGAATCGATTTGACCCGTACTTAACAGAAAGACGTACTTCACAATGGCAAATCTGGAAGCGTAGCGAGTGTTGCGTGTTTGCAAACTTGGCTAGTGGAGACGCTTTTTTTAAGGGGATTTAATGTAGGAAACAGCTGAACGAGGTTTTGATACCGGACGTAGAAGTCGGTAATTTGGTATTAATCCATTATTTCAGGATCTTTCGTTGTAATTCTTGTTTCTTAAGCAAACGATTATTGGATGGTTATTTTTCCATTCAAGATTATTGCCTGCGTTTGTTTAGGCATAAAATTTACCTACAGGTTTTCTTTTTGCGAATAGAACGTATGCATAAAAAAGCGACTTTTTTCAAACGGATAGTAAAAATAAAAAAAAATATAAAAAATAAAAAAATGTGCCAAATATACTTTCTATATTACGTTACGTTTCTATATTATGTTTATTATTGTACAAAAATATGTCCACTCCGTTCCGGGCCACCTGGCGGCACTTGGCCGGAACTTTGACCATAGGTGTCGAAAAAAAAATGTTGGCATTATCTTCAGTTCCTAGGTCGCCATTTCCATCAATTCATCCCCGGTTTTGGCCACGAAATTATTTCAATATATTCTACTCGTCAAATGTGTCCAAAAAATCTCAATCGGACAGAACTGGGGCACGTTAGGTGGGTTAGCATGGTTGAGCGCCACCGGAATGCCCAACTGCTCCATTTTTTCTAGCGCTCGCTTCTAGGAGTGGGACGAAGCTAGACGTGGCCAAAACACCAACCCGTCTACTTCGTGATATTTTTTTTGAAGTAATGAACTTCTGAGAGGCCCTTCGTACTATAAATCTCACCGGTCAATGCCAGCCACGATGAAAAGACGGGACGTGACATCTCCTTTTCGCTGATTTTGACTCGCACATTTTACCTCCTCCAGAAGTGCCTGAATCTTATAAAAGTTTGCCCAATAGTATCCGGCCAATATGAAGTGTGTCACAATAGCACGAACTTTGTTAAGCACGGATTGAGCAGGCGGTTCCAACAAATCATAGAATGGAGTTCTTTCACTGTTTTGACCATAGCTAATGTAAATGAAGTGATAGAGGCGCCAAATTTTGACAGTATGTTGTGAACAACTGAATGTTGAATGGACAGTATGTTGTACATTGACCACTGAATGAATGACCGACCACTGGGTGGCAGTTTAATCTCATGAAAAATCGAAGCATTTTGTCGCTTTTTTCATGCATACGTTACACTTGTATATGTTAAAATTGTATATGTTTTTTGTATATTTAAGTGGTTACAATGGTAATTTTAAAGTATAACATATTGTACAAAATATAAAAAAGGACAAAAATGTGAATTCACAGATTTCTGATTTCTGAAATCTGAAATTTATTTGAAAATTTATTTATTTTTGGAAATTTAACAAGAATTAATCAAATATAAAATAGAGAAGAAAATCACAGCGAAACACATACAAAAGTTATTGTAAAGCAAAGCTGAATAGATATATAAAAAACTTTAAACAAAACAGTCAACATGTAATAAACAACGAATGATGATAGTTGAAACAAAACAGCAATTTGAAGTGAAAAAATGTAACATGAATTTTAAAATGTGCGTTAAAATATGAAGAAATATATATTAAAAAGTTTAAAAACAATCGAAATAAGCAGACAAAGAGAAAACTTAAGAAAAAAGAATCACGAAACTTTATGAAACAAATGAATCAAGGGTAGAAATGAAGCGTTAAAAAACAAAAGCAAGATAACTCGTATTATTTTTGAACAAAATATCACTGAGAATTCTTCGAAAATTTTGGGTACCTTGAATAGTTGCTTTAGCGAATTTAAAACTACAATGTAAAAAAATGTTTTTCAATGTTAAAGAATCTTTTGGACAGCTTGTCGTCTTCCAACAGCAGATGGAACATTTCTAACTTAACCTAGTTGGTAGCAGCATTTTCGATATCATTAACGAAATGCTCTACTTCGGCCCGAATCCAGAAAAAAAAACCGTTAGAAACCTTACCAAATGCTCTAAATTGTCGTACGGTGTCAATTTTTCATCAATTTTCCACACCCTGTACCCACGCCGTCATTTGTCCACTGTAAAGGGGAGAGCAAAGCACCTAGAAACAGTTGTAAAAAAGAAGAAATCACCCAAAAAAAACCAGATCGACATCTGATGCGAACCATCCGAAACACCGGGGTGGGTTGATCGGGTAAAATGCAATTTTGCTTCCCCCTTTCGCGCGTGTCGCTAGCACACGCGGGCCCATCTAACCCATCGAATGGCGCGTGCGCTGAACTAATTATCCCTACGGGTTCGGTTGTTGTGTTTCATTTTTTGGGAAATTTTCACAAATTTTTACATTTTTTCCACAAATTTCAAACTCCAGCCAAACATGACACCGGGCAGCAGCCGCGTCCATTGTTGCCTGGATGGAAGGGGAAAATTCGAGGGGGACACAAAGGGTATTGACAACCCCTTTTTAGCGAACCCTCTCAACTCTTCCCTCCCGGGGGTTTTCGTTCACGTACTTCAAATGGTTGAAAAAATGGTCGAAGAAGAGTGCCAAAATGTTCAAAAACAGAATTAACAGCAAATACATAACGGCCAATCGACGAATGATTGCGTCGAGGAAAAATTGACACAACAGTGGCAAACGCCGGAAAGGGGTCCACCGATCAAAAGGGGTTGATTATTTGCCAGGCAGACTGCGAGCGTGCGCGCGCAGTGTTTGTTAACTCAATCCCTTTCCCGGCACCATAAAGCAACCGGCAACCGTGGACAATCGGACCGCCAGATTAACAGACAAATCACCACCGTTCTCTTATTTTCTCCTATTTTTTCTTCCCCGGGAGGTGCTCGAACGCCGGAACGATCAGGAGTTTCACGTGCAACACCTCGAAAATTTGGCCTCCGTTCCGACCGGAAAGTGGTGGGTTAGGTTTTATTTCATTTCATCTGTCCCGCGTGGCGTTTTTTTGTGTGTGTTGTTTGTTGCGCTCTTATATGCCAGCGGGAGAATTGCGGACCATTCGGTTCGAAATGGGTACATCAAATCGCTATCATTGTGGGCTAGCGTTGAGGGCTCCCGGTAGGACATGTTCGGCGAGAGAGTGAGAGGTATCGATTTTTAATCGATTTATGGGTTGTTTAGGATTAACGAGAGTGAGCCGAGCGATAATAGGAGGTTTGACAATAAGAAGACGTGTTTACTTCTCTCAAGAGGACTGTGATGTACAGCTGTAGAATTTATTACGATAGTTTCTACATAATTGAAACATTAATATTCACATACTTTTAAGAATAGTTTAAATCTAGAAGTTATGTGGGTAGATTGCAGATTGAGCTTCTGAGGGCACAAAGGCTCTGAGGGCTTTTGTTGCAGGGTGTTTATAAGGTAAATGCTATCAAGCTGTTATATAAGCTTCAGAGATAATTTTAGAGCGGAATTTGGATTCAAGCCAATTCAAGTCTATAAATATTAATTTATCATCAATTGATAATTCAGTGTTTAAAATCGGATCTCTCAAAGCTATGCTCAAGAAAGGCTATGGTTATGAGCAATACTATGCTTATGATCAGCTAAGTTATGTTCAAATGCACATATTTTTCATAATGTACATATTCAAATGTACATATTTTCAAATGTACACATTAATATACATGTTATTGCTATGTTATATACAAGTTGTTACTAAATTATGTGTGTAAAGTTTATCATGCAGCTAAATAGAAACTAGATAACTAGACAAGTATTAAAAAAAAACTATATCAACCAAATTGTTATAAGAGATCGTCAAAGTTCAAGACGCAAGACGACAAGAATCCTGCTATTGTAAACAAGCGTAGGGACATAAATAACTGCTAATTAATAGCAATAAAAAGCTAAAATGATAATGTACAAAAAACCAACAACAGGTGGAAAAGTTGAAATTCTATGTTTTCTAAAACAAATACATTGATTCTCGAACCATTAACTGACTGACAATTAGAAGAATGTTTTCTATTGATGACTAACTTAAAAAGTATGTTACATCATCAGAAGCCACATAAGTTCAAGAACAACGATCCTACAAAGCTTGAGCCTCGTTGAATATTTAAAATCTTGTGTCTCAAAGACAAACGCCTACTGCATCACATTTGACCAGAGATAGAGTTCAGCATGCTATTCTTGCCTCAAGACTTTTAGTAATGTAATCAGGTTTTGTTGATAAAAGCTGACATGTTCCATCCGCTGTTGTTGATTTTAAAGCCTTTAACTCAGTTTTGACCTTAACTTGACTCGACTCCGAATCACCCTTGCCAAACGGCCTATCTTCTGATGTAATAGATCATGCGGTTGGGTTGCTAACACTTTACGGATCCTCTGATTACGGGACAGCGCGAAACGACCACTAACACGTTACCGCTGCCATTGTTTACTCATAGCCTGCTCTAGCCTTAACCTTTTCGTTGCATTTCGGCGTGCTTGTTTGCGCAAGCCGACTCCGAAACCAGCACGCTGAATCCCATGCTCAGCGTGGCCGAAACCCCAACTTGCCAGGCCTATGTGTACCCCGCGGAGAGGCGGCTTATCGCGCGGTTATTTAGACAAAATTAGCGCTCGGAAAAAACGGGGTCAATGCATTGCTGCATCCCGCCCTGGGATCGCCGAGCTTATCACCCGCTCGCGCCGAATTTCGGCTGCCGTAAAGGGGCAACGAGCCACGCTGGATGGTGCGATTTTTGCAATCCTATCGCTCGGCTGGCGACCGGCTCCTGGCCGCGACCAGTGCACGGCGATGAAGATTTTTGTCTGCGATCTGCCCCGACCGCTATCAGCGAGGTCGGCCAATGCACTTTCGCCTTTTTTGGCCGGTGGCGCAGCTTTTTGAGGGAAAAAAGGCTGTGCCTGTTTTTATTTTTTGTTGTTGCTTAATGCTGCCGCGTTCTGTTGACGAGTTTTTGACGGCTGCTCGATAGGCAAATCCGGTGCAGTCGGTGCTGGTTGTCCGTGTTTTTGTTGTCGGGTTGCTCATTAATTCCAATCCATTACGCTGTGGTAATCGTCGGCAAGCAAGACTAGAAGACGCGCAAAGGTGCAGGATGTGCTTGCGGTGCAATAGGAACATATGATTACTTCTGGTGTGTCTAGCATGGCGCTGGGATCATGCGCCTGGCAAGTGTTGCATCTTAGGTGTCCATGTGAAGAACTTTTGTTTTGTTGTTTAACTTCGAGTTGATAATGGACGCTTTCATCAATCAAGACGTAAGAAAAAAGAATCAAAAGACTATGGACTCATGTCTTACTCTGTGATGTGGGATTTAGAGTACAACATTCAAGACTAGTCTCTACTACTCACCATCAGTGAATGATGTTGAAAGGGGAGTTGTACAACAATGCCATTTCTGGACGCATTTTTTTCAATATTTAAGATATTTAAGATTTTATATCATTTTGCGTGTAAAATCTGTGCAATTTCTTAAGATACATATGCACATTTAATAAGAGTATCATTTAGATATATCAAATGTAATTTCATGAAAATAAATCTGCTGATCTGATCTTTGAAAATTGTCTTAAATGGTCTCCTTCTGAGTATTCTAGCTACGATTAAGAGATTGTTAAACTCGTATTTGGTAGATCAGACTGTATACGGTTGGATAGCAACAGATTTAACATGATCAAAGGGTTTACCTGATGAATCTTCTGCCAATGAGATCAGGTATAGATTAGTGTTGGGTAACAGAGATTCAGATTCATGAATTTGAATGAATCTTTGAACTAAATGAATAAATCTGAATCTTTGAAACAAAGATTCATGAATCTCATGAATCCCTGTAGATTCATAAATCTCTGAGTTTGATCCTTTTGAACGATTTTGATCCGACAGGTCATTTAGAGTATTTATGACATGCTTCGTTACAGCACGAGTACAACCAGGTTTTTCTGAATCGCCTAAATGTTTTGCCACTTTTACATGGTTTTGTTTCCCCACGTTTCCTTCAGAGATTAATTAATCCATAGATTCATCCACAGACTCATGAATATATAGAGATTCATACGATTCATGAATCTTTAGAATCTTCATTCATGAATCTCGAAACATTCATTAATTAATCTGAACGAATCGTACATGAAAGATTCATGAATCTGAATCTCGCCGAAAGATTCATAAGACACAACACTAGTAAAGATAGTTCTTGGCATTTTTTGAAAATTATTATTTGATGACTACTCTATAGATCTTTAAGCAAAACCTCTTCACAGAGTATACCTACAAACTGTGGATGTTGAGTTGCTGTTATCAGTTGTTCATTTTAATAATAGTCCTCTTTAACGTGGACGTGTGAACGGAAGTACTCGAAAAACCTTGATAGCATGTTACAACCGTGCATTACTCAATACTATTATTACATCTCTCACGTTGATAAACACTTCCACCCTCGCTGAACTGCACCTGCTTCAGGAGAGATTCTCTGAATGGAAGACCTTGCGCCTGTTACTTCCACTCGGAACCAAGCTCACCCAGTGAGATAGCCTAGCGCTTCCCAATCAGCACCCTCCACCCCAATTAAACATCCCAAACTTGCCAATAACCGTTCAATAAGGTGTCCGTGTCCGAGCGCACTCTTCGCTGCCACTGATAAGGACGCGGTGCCGGTTCAAAAGTTAAGTTGGTCAGTAATGTCAAGTCACGGGGCCCACCGGAGGAGAAAGTTTGCTGTGTGCGCTCGATAATCCGGACCAGACGCGCCACGTTTACACTTTCGGTACAAACAGTGCGCCCGGTTGCCCGGAGATAAAGGCAGCCCCGATTTGGGAGCCTTATCGCAGGCACGGGGTACCAGCGACGTCTGGTGGCGATCAATGGATGCAGGAGTGTTGTGTGGGCTGCGTGATGATCGATGATGGCTTAATCAGTGTCAAGCGAGGCCTTGTGAAAGCTGCAATTTGCAACAGCGACCGCGTCCATTCAGCATCCTAGACCTAGACCTCCGGAGCGCTTTTTTGAAGCAAAAAAGAAAACCTTGAATGGAACATGTCGAGTAGCGTGCCAAATCACGCACATTCATTGAGAACTGCGGTCCACTGTGTTGCTTGAGCTCACTTTCCTTCCTACCCCTTCTTTTCCTGCACAATACGAAAAAAACGCACACGATATGGCTCAATTTGGTGACAAACAAATTAGACTCGAGCACTCCAGCTCCAGTGGAGTGGCGTGGAGGAGGAACCTGTGCAAAATGATCGATTTGCACACCGACTGACCACACGCATCCACATCCAGTGCAGGAGTCATCCACTCGAGCACATGCTGTGCTCGCCTATAAGCAATAAATCATCCACGCGGGACCGCATGTTACACTGTCGCCCATTCTCTCTCGCTCTCTGGTTCTCTCTGTCGTCCACCTTCCTGTGGTGCTTGAGTGTGTGTGTGCGAATGTCCATTTAACAAGAAGTAAAAAGCGAAAAAAAGTCCCGAAAACCTCAACAGATCTGGGTGATCTTACCCATCCCGATTGATGACAATCATTTTCGTTCCGTTTTTTCCGCTTGCTTTCGATTTCTTGCAGCTCCCTCCACTCTCGAAACTCCTACTCGGCCTTTGTGGACTTGGAATTTTGTCGTCGCAAAAGAAATTGTCACCATTACGCGTGGCGGATCGATTTTGCTCCCCCACCGGTCGGGCGCTGCGTTCGCTTTCGGACAAAACCGCTTTCAAGTGGCTCGGGACCCAGTGAGCGAAATATGTGATTGAAGATGATTCCATCAATCGCAAACGCAAGCTGATGGCGATGATTATGATGAGGTCTTTCTGGCTCGGAGGGTGGGGAGGTGTTCGGTGTTTTTTTTTTCTCTGTTGAGTTCGCACACGAGCACCAAATGTTTGATTTTGTAGCCTCGAAAACCGACCAAAAAAAAAAACGCTGTCACTTGCTGGCCTAGTGTGGTTTGGAGAAATGTGATTCAGTGACGTTCGGTTTGGCACCGATGGATGACACGAATGCGCACCGTCATGGAGGGGTTGTGCTATTTTTGGGGAGGAGTGCTCTGCGTGGATGTTGCGTGGATCAATTTGATAGATTTAAGGATGCGTCCAGCAGGGCTAGGGAGTAGACACACTCCAGTGTGCAACAAGGGCCGTTCTGTTTGGGTGGGCGATTGTAGACCTTTTAAATCTTTAGAGTCGAGCATTCAACTAAGTCTGCAACAGATGAGAGATGTGCTAAATGAGTGTGAAAAATTAATTTTATGTGTTAAGCACTATCGGAGAAGGTTTATAGAACATTCAATCAGTTATAAATCGGTTGGTTTCACAAAACTTCTTATTTTTTTTTAGAGTGGTTCAACGGTCTGGAATCAATATGAATGCAATTTTTTTGAAGAGCGATTATTTTCATTAGTTTCAATGTTATACCGATTGGTAAATGGAAAGATATACACACAGAAAATAAAACATAAATACAATATGATAAATAGCCCTAATTGTGAAACATGCGGAGTTACAGAAAATTTGGAGCACAAATTTTAAAATTGCATACTAGTTAGAAAACATTGGTTTTGGTTTTGCGATATATTAAAAGAACAACATATCAGAGTAGCCTCCATTCAGCGATATGATGAAACCGGAACTAAATCGTATGAACAAAACAAGTAGAATCAAAATATTACAACTATTTTCTAACTATGTTATAATAATAGACAGCGGTATAATTAATCAAATCTTCACAAAATTAGAACTGAAGAACTTATTATTTCATCTGTAAACAACCATTAGGTAGGATTAGGATTAAAATATAAGTAATAATAAAATCTGTATTGTTTAATATTTAAAAAAAAAAAACTCTAGCCTTCTATTTTAGGTTATTGATGAGAAATTTGGAAAGGGTTTCTTATCTAAGTATTGAAAATACAATGTTAATACTCACAGTTGTCGATTTATGATATATTGATGACATATTGTTCATTATATGAGAATTTTTTAAGCATGTATGAAACATATTTCTCCTATTCACGTGAAGACCAAACAAGATCAAGCTTCCAACGTGTTTGAGCCAATAACTTTTAAAACTCTCTCCCACGCCTCGTGTCGAGAATGCATCTTCACACCAAAACCCAGGAATCTAGCCCACAATCCTACATGAAACAACCCTCCAACCCGTCATCATTTTTCAACCTTTCGTTCTGGTCCAGAACCATGGTACGGCAAAAATCGATCACGCCGATCATCGCCCGTCGGATTGGAAAATTGGGTGAAAAACGAGAAAAAAGGAGCCGGCGCTTTCTCGCGAAACCGGTAGCCGGTGGAAAGAATCGGCCATGAAAGGGCTCCCGGAGCGATCTTCCGCTGACCAGATGAAGGATATTAATGTTGTGTTTTTTTTATTTGGAAAACAGGACCTTATGGTCCCTCGGCGGTTGGGTCAGCCGAAATTTAATTACCGAACAGTGCGTGTTGAATAACCTCTTATCGGGGTGGCACGAAACTAGCGTTCCGAGAAATTCGCCTACACAGCAGCGCGTTATCGCTACCTGGGTGTAGGGCTCGGCTTAGGCACAAAAGGATGCGAGCTCGGCTACACGGACCTCTATCGGATCTACCGGCTTCCGTCTGTGCTGGCTAATGATCATGCCGAACTCGGTTAATTAATCGAGAACAACTCCCAAACATTGCATCCTTCAGGGGTGGAGTGGAAACCCTAACCAGAAACCGTGTCGGATCCGCATCCGACCTCAACACCTCGACTGACCGGCACCTTTGAGGTGTTTTGCGTCTGCATGCAGAAGAAAAACCTGCCCCTGCCAATCAACATGATGTGGCTTACTGGGAAGATTTGGAAGAGTGGGAAAGGTTTCGCATTAATCTCCTGCTCGATGATGCTCGGGTGGAACTCGTTCAATGCCTTGCCGCTTGGTCGGAATTCGGCAACACCACAGTGCGCAACACAGTTCCCACCGTTGAATCCGCGCATACTACAAACCTTTCTGCAGTCCATACTGTAGCAGGTACTGGACACTGGATCTTTGTTCTAGGTCCTTCGGTAGGGCGGAAGCATCTTCTCTTGTTGTTTCTCACCAGCCCAGAGTCGTCCAACCAAGCGTGCCACCATGGGAAACACTCGGCCCGATGGACGCAACAGTGCCCGCCGATCCCGGCGTACCAAACGTTGACCAAGTGCTTTTCCGGTGGTGGTGGTGCCTCTTTTTTTGGAGTGTTTATTATTGCGGAGGACTTTCGGTGCTCCGTCGCACTGCTTCCGTTGAAACCCGAAGCCCGGGGACAAAAAAGGGATGCTTTTAACAGCGATGCGACGCGATCGCGAACTCCTCTAGCGCTTGTCCAAACATCTCGCTCGTCCTAACCATGCCCGTTCCACTTGTTTTGCTTTCCTCCGACACATTACGCGCGTGAGACACGATCGTGTGAGTGGGCTTTGGGCTTTAACGAGTTTAGCAAACTGTCAACCGCTCTGCCTGTTTCGGGGGCTTGAGGGTCGTGTCTCTATTTCCGATCCGTCCGTTTGGGAGCGGGGTTAATTGTATTTCCGGTTCAATCGATTCGCCTCTTCAGAGTAATATTGCAGCTTGTGATATGCTGGAGGAGTGTTTTGAGTCAGACGGTGCACAATTTTGACGGGCTTAAGTGCACTTGCGAGACACTTTTCGCATAGCAAGTCTCGCTTTTCCGGATTGGGTTACTGTAAACAGACAGGTCTTTGGGTTCCTCTCGTATATGGTTAGCTATCGGATATCGCGCAGGATGTGTCAATAGATAAAGATGATCCTCGCTGGTCTCTGATATTCAAAACTCCTTTCTTGTGACACATTTGGAGAAAGTTATCAAGGAAGAGAGGCAACACATTCGTGTCAGAAAAACGATTGAGGTTTTTACTTTGAATGGTTTATGGGAATAGAAGAGACTCGAAGCATTTTGAGTAAAATTAATGATTAAACAGTTTTTGATCATTCTTTCCGTCAAAATTTCCAAAGTTGCAGTATTTCTGAATCTGAATATGTATATACAAGACATTACTCTACACCGCCTACTCCAAATATTGAGAGTCTATTATGTGTGATACATAAGAGATTAATGCATTTCTTTAACATACATAGTTATGTTGAATGCTGGAAGAATCTGACATAATTTTTATATTTGAATAGAAAGTTACATGTGGAAAGAGAAAACGATTACATAGCCAATTCTAGACTGTCTCAGAACTAGACTAACAAGACAAATGTTTGTTTGATTTTGATTCCTACTGATCATCGCTGCATGTCTCTCATTATATCATGATGTTTGCTATCATCATCGTGAAACTCATCAAACTAATTTATAGTAAGTCCTGGCCTATGGTCAACTACAATATCGATGAATTGTGGAACATAAAGAACATTTCAACATTTCTTGAGGATGAGTTGAGAAGAGTGTGGAAGAGTAGCGGAGAGTACGCTATTCCAAACAGAGAATGGAAACATGTTAAATTTTAACGATGGGTCCGTCAACACAGCAACACGTGTCACAGATTAAAAGGTGTCCGGAGCAATACCACCTCACATTGCAATACTTCGGCTCGATGCTCATTAAGCAAATCTTCTCCTGATCTCCAGCCCAACATCTCGTAGGAGAAACTACTTCTCCTTGCCAATGTGTTCCAGTTACACAGCACGCCATCCAATCGGTTACTCGTACACCTTTCCTTCCTTTCCCGAAGCGGAATACCTGGCGAAAAGCTTTATCTTGCCAGAAATTCGGTAAGGTTATGCACGTGTGCACCACCCGATGACAACCCGGGTGACGGGTGTGTCCTTGCATCTGCGTCTTGCCGCTGCTGCTGCCGCTTCTGCTCCGGTCGATTTCCTTTGCGTTTTGCGAAAAACGAAAGCGGTTTCAATTTTCTTGCCTCTGGATCTTAAAGACACACACACAGACGCAAGCGCTCTCGCACACAAAACACGGCAATCAACTTCGAACCCACCCGGTTCAGCGCTTTACCTGTCTTGCGAGATGCGGAATTGGTGAAACTGAAATTACTCTTTCCGAAAAGATCGAGTTCGTCAGCCTGAGAGACAAAGGCGGACCGGTAAAGACGGTTCCGGGTTCTTCGAGCGCACTCCGTCGTTTTGAATACGTCGGCGGCGATCTTTTGCAAGGCGATTAAGCTCGCACCCGGCTGGCAGATCCGGGCGGCTGGCAGATCGTGCGGGAACGACCGACGCAAATTAGGTGTGCCCGATGTCTGAAGACGGTACGGGTCGGCTCGGAACCTGAAGGTGGTCTTCATTAGGCTTTCGCTTGTCTGCAGATGCGGGCGGCTGCAAGACAGTTTCGTTTGAAAGGCTTGTCTTAAGCGGATTAGGCAAATGGTTAAGGAAGCTGCCGGCAGAGCCTGGAGTTTTGTTTCTTCCTTTGGGTATGCCACGATCCTTGCAGCTTATGGAGTCATGTTTGCAAAAGAAATTACTGTTTCCACCGGACTGCCTGCTATGATTGCATTCTTGAAAGCGTCCAGATCTGGGACGTAGTATAAACCGTTTCTTGGAAACATTTTTCTGCACCTGGTCTAGCTGTTGGACCTGCAATTAAACTCTTCTGCATGTCTCAACTGAGCATCGATCTTGATCTCGATGAGTTACTATCGAGAGTTTTGCTGCGCTGCGTCTTCAAGTTGCAGTCGTCATTCAGGAAGACCTGATCACTTCAAGTTACGTCTTTATGCGGGGCTGCCAAATGGCCGACCAGACCCGATCCGGATATCTTCCAGGAAGATAGGTTTCTAGTCCGATCGTTCCAGTTCCACAGAAGAGAAAAAGATCAAATCATCAGCTCCTTAGTGATGGGTTGCAAAACATCTCGATTGCGTTTGCGTTGGTCTCTCTCTCTCTCTTTGTCTCTCAGTATGAACCAGGATGCTGTGTGTAACTCGACCCATCAGGCCAGTAGGAGCCCACTGTAGTGTCCATTTTCGTGTCCCAAAATTGCATCTCACAAGTGGAATCGACCTCTTTTCCATTGTTTGAACGCTGTTCCTCCTGCTGTTTAGAGGAGGTGCAGGCAAGGAGCACAAAAATCCTTTTGTTCTTCAACGTTGTTTCGGTTCGGTGTTGTTCTTCGTCTCATTTCGCATCCCCTCGCGTTGTGTGCATGTGTGGGTATCTGAAGTTTCTCCCATGCGTGTGTTGGTGAGCTGCGTTGCGTCGGTCAGTCGGGCGATCTTCTTTCGCCGCAGGTTTCGGGTTGCGTTTCTAATCTATAATTTTCCGAACGCATGGACGCAAGACCTCCAAACGCAAAACTCGACTGTCTCCGTTCTCATCCCTTTTTTTCGCTTTCTAACCGCTTCAAGGCGCAACCGGGCCCTGGAAAGCTCGTTGCAAAAGAAGACCCAGTGCAGACGACGGGATCCTTTGTCCGAACGGGTCCCCGAGCCTCGAAATGATTTATATTTCGGCCAGTGCCAGTGTTGATTATCTATCGGTAACGTTTTCCGTTGCAATTCTAGGCGGTGGTGTCCAGGTAGCAGAGGGCCTGGGCACGAAGCACGAAGAAGGAAAAAAAGAGCGCATCCGCATTACCAACATTGCGCATCCCACCCTTTTGTCCGTGGATGGCCGTGTGTTTGCGTTTTCCCAGTAGTGCTGTGAGCGACGCAGGATGCGTAAGCGAAATTGGTGGCTTATAAAGGAAAGGATAATCGATGGAAATGATGCCTTTGAAACTCCACGTTTGTCGCTGTCGTTAGCCATGGGAATTCGAGACTAGACGGAAGAGTTATTAATCATGCAGAGATCGTCGCCACCCCGATCGTCTAGCAATGAGATGCTTGGGATGAAACGAACATTTGAAACAGACAAAATAAGGAGAAGTTTTCAACAATAATTAAACGGAAAAAAGAAGCTGTAATGCATACACAACATGGTCTAAACTAGTCAACTCTGCAAACTTCATTCCGACGAATAATTTCAATTGTTGTTACAATATTTGCAAACATCCCTATATAATGCAAATGTTTGTGTTTCTTTAGGATCTTCTCACATATTTAAGGAACACATATTTAAGATCTCCTTCTGAAGAATTGCATTTGTTATAGATTGGTCGAAGAAAACATTGAATTTTTAACCTTTTTCCTAGTTTGTTATAAACTTTCTGAACGTATTATACTTCCTATATCTTACCGAGCCCTGCACAACCAAAAAGAAAAAAAAGTAAAATAATTTAAAATTTCTTGAAACTTCTAGAGGGTTTTTTCATTTGAATTAGCTTATGTGATTGTTTTCCGTTGAATATATCGTATTTTTTACATATTTTTTACAGCTTCATGTTGTCATTTACCATTACTTTAGTTTAGAAATAGTTTTTTTATAAAGCTTAAAATTATATGAAATATTCAACAGTTTCATGAGCAAAACTACTTCCTAAATGATAGATTTTATAGTTTTTGCTCAACCAACTATATTCTAATGTAAGTTCTTCTTCATTCACTAGTGTGGTTGCTTGCTTTCGGTGATTCTGTATGATATATTTTTTTCTATATTTCTTCTAGTTACAGCTCCATATTTTTCATTATGTTTTGTTCACAACACTTTGTTATAAATATTATAATTTGTTTATTTGTAGTTTTTGCTTCTGATTTGATGTAATGTTATACATATGTAGCTATAAGCTCCATTTTATAATATCATAGTAAAAGGATTGCTTTTGCAAGCCTGAAAGCGAGGAGTTTGATTAAATATTGTCCAATAATTCACCCTCTTGTTTTCCTCCTACCCGTTTACTTCTTACCCTGCTTCCCGGTCCAAAATTCTAAAATCAATTGTTCCATAGGGAACCGCTTCAAACCGCTGGCGAATCGATCGCACGCTTCGCTCGCTGACCATCCCATGCCGTAGCTTCCGAATGCTTTTAACCATCTCCCAGTGCGTGCGTGCGAGCCCCGATGTTGTCGTTGCTTTTCACGATTATTACACCATCCGTAGCCGTGCCATAACCCCGGCCCAAAAAGAGGGGGTTGCTCGAAAGGACACCCCGGTTGCAACTGACGGGCTGCAGGCACGCAACATGGCCGAATGTCCAGTCGGCGGGAGAAAGTGAAGTGCTCGTGTGTGCGTGGGCATGCATTTTAAAAGCCTGGCGCTCTGTCCGCCACTTTTCCCCCTTTTCCGATTCCATCCCCTTTCCAATCGCATCCCCGGGAGCGAGCCACGGCTCGCTGCGACCCTTGTTAAACATATGTTTCACAGGGTTCCGATTCTGCGTGCGCGCTTTTTTTTCTCTTTTCATGCCTCC
Source organism: Anopheles dirus (assembly GCA_000349145.1). Lineage (NCBI taxonomy): Eukaryota > Metazoa > Arthropoda > Insecta > Diptera > Culicidae > Anopheles > Anopheles dirus. The sequence continues at coordinate 2,369,021 of KB672802.1, read as the reverse complement.
TTTACTACTCCTTCCCATTTCCCAATTATCCTTCTGCAGGCGACGTGGTCAGCGAGAGGTCCAGTTGGGTTGATGAGCTCAACAAAAAAAAAAGCAAGCGCTTCAGATCTGCGCTGGAGAAAAAAGTGCAGCCGTCACCGTCGGATGCGTTTTGCGCAAAAGGATGCGGACCGAAACGTAGGGTAACGAAACGAAAACAAAAAGGGATCTAGCCAAGGAAGTCCGCGCCAGGCCAACCGGGCCAACTGGCCACCGGGTTTACCGACGCTTCGGGATCTCTTTTTCCTCGGGCAACACTGCCAAACTGACCACCGCCGCCGTGGCCGTCGCCACCGCCGCGTCGGCAAACGGCTCTGATCGGTTCTTCGAAATTAGGACTCGAAGCTAATTTATCGCTGCTAAAGGGTCCGGCACCATCGATAACGAATGCAGGGCAGCAATCTCCGTCACCAGATCGGCGCTCCACGTTCCAACCCGACGACACCTTGCGTCGGTGGAACATGTGGCCGAGTTTGTGGGCTGCCGTGGCCTGGTTACGCGTCGTCACGTCAAAGGCTACAGGTGAAACCACGGACAGAGTTAAGATTGTAGCTGCAATGTGTCTTGTTTCGTGCTGGAGAAAGAACTGGAAGACATGTTATCGAGAGAGACGGACACAAGAAGAAACTGAGCACGTTGTCCGATTTAACAGCTGGTGGTTGAAGCTTTGACAGTGTTGGTACATGATTTATCAAATTAGTCAGCCGTTAATAGAACACCAATGATCGGGTTGTCCTTTTGTTATCTCATAATTGAATCGCTGTTAGAGCGGGAACGATCAATTAAGGAGAGATTTGTGACAATTCAGCTATTTGTGACAAATTGGGCCATTCCTTGAGCTTTTAAGTATAGTTTTGTACAAAACAAAACATGGTTATACTAGCATTTTATGCATTTCTTCCATAGTAAAATCTGCTGAAATTTGTTTATTAGATCCCATTTTGATCAGTTTGCATATTTTAAAGCCGATATTGCATGAATAAAATAAATAAATCGCTAGTTGTTTAAAAGTGATGAAACGTTGCTCTACTATGAAAATTTCTTCCCAAAAACCATCATTTTTAACCTAAAACTATTCTTCATCATGAAGTGTAAAGGGCTTTGAACATGATGTTAAAAGACATCGTATTAAGAACAGGATCAAAACTGGTGCAAAAAATAAATAAATAGAAAAATGTTACCACTAATAGTTAATGTGTCTATTTTTAAGTAAAAAATATTGTGTAAGTATTTGAAATAGAGTATTACAAATTGTTCTGTTCAAATTTTATCTTTACACCTTGATTCATCATCTGCATATTATAAATGCCATATGAATCATGAAATTTACTTTTTTTTTATCGAAAACTGTTTTAAACTCATAGAAATTCTACTGAATTCTGATGAAAATCGGTACAAATGTCCCTTATTTAACCTAAAACTTCAAGTTTAATTATTTTTTTTTGTCACGAAGGTCACGTTGATGTAAAATACTAACTAAATTTCAAATGCTGTGCAAATGACCCGGTTTTGCTGAGCCACTTGACCAAATTTGCTTTAAAAAATTATGTAAGAAGTTCGAAAAATCAACAGGTTTTATCAAAATGAACCATCTGAAATCGAACTAAAACATCTTTAAACTGCATAATAAATTATAAAATTTAGAAAGAGCCTAGGCAAATTTGTAAGAAAATTTGCGACTCTGGCATGCAAAAGAAAACATTTGCAACCGTTCCTATCGATCGTGGGAATCGAAGACGAAAATCGAAAGTTTCCAGTGGGAAGATGAATTGGAACCGATGGATGGAGAAAGTACCAAGTTCACTTTCATTCCATACACGGGGGTTGCCGTACTTAGACGCCGTTGGGCCTATTTTGGCGGGTGTTCGCATTGCGCGAAGAAACGAAAGTACCATTCCCACATTTTTCTTTCATATTTATAGCAATCTTTATCGAAAAAACCCCGAAAATCTCCCACTCCAGAAAAGTTCTCGTGAAACGTCAACGGCACAGCCACGTCCAATGCCGTGTAGTTAAAACTTTGCGTCGCTCGCGTCGAAAGTGAAACTGAATGCCTCCGGACGGCGTCCGTTTCCTGTGGGAGGCGTGTTCCGTGCGCGGAAAAACCATTCCATTCCGTCCCGTACGGCACACCGAACCAAACAAAAGTGAAACTGAGCGGCTGAAGAGGGAAGCTGGCGCTCGGTTTTCAGCCCAGCGCACCGTTTTTATTTAAATGGAATCAAACATTGTCGTCCCGGGTCGCTGAGGTTTTTTCTTCGGTGTTTTCGAGCGTCCTTTTCGTCCGGGGTGGTTTTGTGTGATCGATCGATCGAGATCGAGGAAGGATATTTGAACGTTCCTGCCTTTGTGGGCAAATATTAGGAAAGCAGCCAAGCAACCAGAAAAAAACTCCGATGGACAAAGCGCCACAGGACAGTGGCGGTTTCAATCGCCCACGAGTTGAGCCACACATGCGGAGAGCGAACCAAAAAACACGCAGCCGAGCGGATGCACCGGCGCGCTCACAGGACACCGGCCGGGTGTCCTTTTACCGTCGCACGGAACCCGCAAAAACCGGACAGGGCCGAGATGGGTCGTGTTACGTGTGGTTTTATTTTGCGCGTATTCGATTACACCCGATGGCTCGGGATGGTTGTGAATGAAACCACGGTGAAAGTGGCGAAGGCTCTCTTCCAATCAATGAAACTGGCCCAGCTTCCCGGGCGAGCTTCCTGGAACGGCCGTGGGCGATGCATGTCGAACGATAATTAATGCTCCGCATGATCCGATAAATGAAATGGGATTTAATTTCACTTTCGTCTTGGGAAGAGTTGAAAAAAGTCTCATGTTTAAGCTCCATTTGTGTCAGAAAGTACGGACCGTTTCTCACGGTGAGATGTTTTGGGTGGAAAAATTAATAGATTGTCATCTTGAGCAAATTAAGTGATTTTGTCTTGATGCTTCAAACATTTGTATTGTAGTATTTAAAAAAATAATTAAATTATGTATTATCATGATATTTTAACATTCTTTATGACATTAAAAGAACTTTGAATGTATGCCTCTAATATGTTATTTGTCATGTTTTATTTCTTGATTATTAACTAATATATAAAACATAAAATGTCAAATAATTTTGTTTAACAAGACTAAAAAAAAAAGAAAAATATATAAAAATATTGAAATAACATAAAATCAAGCTTTTAATACAAAAATGAAATAAAGCAAAAGAATATAAGTAAAAAAATATATAAAAAAGTCAAACTATGCAAGAAAAATGAATAAATCAACTTTTCATGCAATAAATTGATGATTTTGAAACCATATAAAAGACTATAGGTTGTTATATCCAAAACATGAGATTATTGACTACATTATCAGGTCTTTCATCTCATGTTATACAAGCTTTGAAAGAGCTTGAAGCAACATTCAACTGAATTCCCCCTTATTTATATTCCGGTGAATATTATTAGAAGCTATTTCAAGCACACCGTAAAGGTGTTCGATCGCTTTGGTGACGCATAGCTCAGCATGTCGTCCATACTGGCTTCCGTATGGAGCATTATTTCAATGGTACTCGTGATATAAAAAAACCACCGAGAGAGACACATTGAGTGCCGATAAAAGCCAACAACCACCAGCAAAAAAAGCACCAAAGCCCTCGAAAATGGTAACAAACATAGCGTTATCGCGGGTCGAAATAGCTCGAATCCGTATCGTTCATTGAAAGGGAAACTCCATAACGTTCCACCGGATAGGAGTGGAATGCAGCAGCAGCTCAGACGGCTCGAACAATGCGTTCCTTCCGCGTGCACGCAGCCGGACGCGTATCGTGCTGCGCAATGCACTTTAGAGAGTGCAAGCGACACAAAACCGAAACTGCGTGCATTTTTTTCATTCTGCGGTGTGCTGTATGTTGTTTTGGGTGCTTCCTTTTTTGCATCCGCGTTTACCGAGCAGCAGAAGAGGGCCGAGCAGGAAATGCCAGCATCGACCGGAAATCGGTAGCATTTCCTTTGCCATGTCCACGTCCGCGGCTACGCCCATCCGTCCGTCCGTTCGTTCGGTTGGTTTGCGGTTACGGAATGCGCAAGTGAAACGTAGTGGGGAGAAGGTCACCCGAAATGGAAAATGGAACGCGGAAATTGAAGAATGTTGTTCTATGTAATGTGGTTTATGGGATACGGTGGAGGAAAGAGATCAAATTCACTTTTTTCCCCGGGTGATGGTTGGTTGGAAGCGACCGGGACGGATGCATGAACGCACCATATGAAGGGTGATCGAAAAAGGTTTTCACATATTCATATTCACATTCACATACATTACATATTTATTAAAAATATATTTAAAACAAATTTCTTGTCTTTTCCATAAAAAAACATACACGAAGAACCCGCCATGCTTCTGTTTTGAAGGTATAATAAAACAATAATAAGAAAAAACAATGTGATCTTTGATCTTAAAAATCATCAAATGTGACATATCGAATTGCACCGAATCGAATAGAAGAACGATTCTTTTGATTCAAAGAGTGATGAAGAGCTGTGTAAGTGCTCGCTTTGGACACTGATTCCTATCCCAGTCGTTAGATCGTTTTCCTTCTTGGGAGTTCTTTTTGATCAACTCTTTCCTGGAGTCGTTTCTTTGTCAAGTCTTTTAAGTTTCATTCTATTCACTACGCTTTTGGACACGATTTTTACTTTGTACGTTACTTTATTTAAAGCAATTTCGTTAAAAAATTAAGATTTTAAGAAATACGAAAATTGTTTTTCATTTTCAGTTATGTTATATATAACAAACAAGTTGAAAATACAATTAACTAAACATATAAAATTTGTCAAAAAAGTAAAAAAGTTAACTAGCACAGGGATGTTTAATATTATGACGGAAAGAGCATTAATAAACGAATAAAATTATAATTGTTTTCAAATTTGATATTTCAATTAGTTTGAAAAATAATGTACAAATTATTAACAAAAGGTAAATAAAGGTAAGTTTAAAATTACACAAAAGGCGGCCAATATCATTCACATAAGGCACAGAAATCAACAATCACGAACAACTATCAACGTACTATTTTTGTAGAATGTACAGATTAGATTGTTTGTAATAATTTTCAACCCAATTGATGACTACTTTCAGCTTTTGACAAGCTCGGTAGGCAGGCTCAAACATTAGATTAATTTATAGTAAGTCAATATAAACTAATACTGTGATAACATTGTTGTATCAGCACTTTTGTCAGAGCACCCGTTCATTATGGCTTATCTCGAATATAAACACTAACTATCTCCACTGCTATCTCATTCCTTCCAAAACAGCATCGCAATCGACTTGTTTTTTCGGTCCGGGCTTATTTGTTGTGACATTTTGCTAAACGTATGTCTCATCCATTCGGTCGGCTCATTTGGCTTGCTTGATTGTTCCGATGACAATCCCTCATCCCAACACCTTCCTAACAAAGCACGATCGCATTTATACTCTTCATCGCTTCCCATCCAGTGTGATCCTTTACCGATCAATTTCTTTCAGAAGGGTTCGCTTCACACGACAAACAATCATGAAGCTGTACGTGTTGGTGTGTAACACCTTCCGCTGCGTAACCTGCCCGGTGACGAACATTCCGGATCCGGAATGCGTCGCAATAGTTCTCGGCAATCGTTGATGATCGCTTTTCCAATAAAAAAACGAACCAGTCAAAAGGCATATACACGCCGGTTTCTTCACCGGCACCCGGGAAGATAAATTGCTCGGATAAAAAGGGGAATGGCTGGAGTGAAAAAAAAACAACCGACTCACCTTAACCCATCCCGACGGTTCCCGACGGAGTGCAAGAATTCGAGCCCACAGGAATTTCGTTGCATTGTGCCCTGGCGAAAAGCAGGGATGAATCTGGCACACAATAAAAAGGTTCGCCACACCGAAAAAGGGTGCAACTCGGGCCGGCAGGTAGCAGGACGGGGATGCGTGTGAAAAAACGTAAATCAAGTTGCCATTTTCCAGCGTTTCCCTGGAAACGATGAACCGAGTCAAAGGAGGCGGTCGATTATGGGTCGATGATGCGTTTTTGGGCAAGGTGCCCGGGCAAAGCGTAGCGCAGGTTCTTTATCCACCACAGGAAAGGATTATTATCCTTTTTTCGGTCCTGCACAGACACACGCGCGTTTGTTTGTCGAAAACGAGTCATTCTCACGAGCCCATTGCGTGTTGGGTTTTTGCAGCAAAAAGGGTCCAGGCACGCAATTTTTTTGTCGACGACACTTTGTGTACTTTCCGTTCCGTTCGGTTTGGATCATCTTTTATTGATCGCGGTCGCATTGTGTGCCCACCGAAAATAAATGATTCTAAATCTCACCTTCGAAAGGTGGACGGTTTTCCTCGTATAAAACACCCAAGCGAAAAGGATTCCTCCGTCTCCGTCCTACCTGTTTCGCCGATTTATTGCCCATCCTTCGGCGCGAGGGACGTTCGATAAATAAAAATCGACCTGTGGCGCATTTGCCTCGATTGCGAACTACTTTCGGCGCGAGGGTGTCGAAATCGAAACCGAAAGCCGCCTCACAGGGTTACGCCTTTAGTCACCTTTCCGTGCTGCTGCTAAATCATTTTTATTGACTCCAAATACCGCCCCGAGCTTTTTTTTGTTGCTCCGACTGTGGGCAATGGAATTTTAACGCCACACTAGGCCAGCTGACTGCCGATAGTTACACTTTAATGGGGTGTGAAAGGGATGTTATTTATGGAAAAAGTGGGATAAGATGCGGATCGGGGTTGAAGACGGGCTTTGAGATGCCGAGAGTGACCGGGCTCATCTGGACCATTTTTGGATTTTTGGACAATTTTAAACTACTCGGTGCTGTGAAATGCAATTTAAATGTTTTGTTCATTTTCTTCTAATATAAAAAGAACCATCGCGAAGTGAAGCCCCCGCCTCAACTCAAAGACAACTAGATCTTTTTGGACTCTTCCAGAGATTGAAATTCCGCAAACAAAATCGAGAGCTCTCGAGGAGCCTCATGTTGCTGTTTTTGGTAATTCTGAGATTAAAAGAACTAAATTGTTGATTGCTGAAGCAGGTGAAAACTGCTGAGTATTTGGAGTACTCAAAGTTTCGTAGATATTGAACATAAAACTGATGATGAAGTCCCACGTCTTACTTCAACATATATTTGAGAGAGCCAAACATATCTGATAGATAATAGAATAAATATGTTTGTTTAATTTTTAGCTAACAACTTAATAGACTTGGTAAAAAGTTGTCGACCCTAGCCTGTCATGCCATCAACATTTGTTCATCTGATCTCATCTGATATGCTGAACATGATTAAAACGATAGAAATAAGATGAGAAGAATGCAAATCCACTACGTATCTAATCTCTCTGCAGGCTCATGATGTTTCGGGCAGAATCCTGAATTACCATTTCATGTATATTTTGAGCGACATTTATTTATACCACATTTATTCTCTAATTTTAAAGCATTGACCAAGGTGTTTGGTAAAGCAGATAACCAATCTCTTCCACGTGACATCGAAAAGGATGTATCTATACTGAGACATTGATTTTTCTTCAACTTTTGTTGAACAATTCAACAATTCCGGTTGATCGAAATAATTACAACATTATATTTCTTTCAAAGAATGTTGTTTTTACGCTTTGCGTATTACCATGAGGCGAATATGAAAGGTTGAGGATGCTATGTTTTAAAATAACACTATCGAGCGAGCTTACACCGCAAGTTAACTCCACACTTTGTATTGATTTCAAAGTAAAATATATTTCCATAAAGTTACAATCCCCGCGTTTAAACCCTGTGACCCAATCCTATCGATTACACCTTTATAACCTTTCTGACACCAGTTCTTCTGCACGACATAGTTCCGGGTTACCAAAAACCCCTTCTCTTCCAGCTGTTCACACATTTTAATATGAAAAATTTATGCTCAACCACGCCGAATCTTTACAGAACATCGTCATTATCACGTTGTCCGGTACGATCCTGGTGCTGCAATTTTCTCGCTGTCACTTTTCTGCAACCAACGCTCCAACCTGCCGCCGTCCGACCCACTTGCATAATCCGATGATAAATGGACACCTTTCACCAACGGGCTCGGTTCCCGAACAAAGGTGGAAGAGCCTCAATCAAGGTTGCGGGCTCCGATGCGCTAATTATGATGTAAAACACCTTCCCGGATGGAAGCACGTGCGCTATTTTTAGCTGCTGCTGTTGCCGTTGCACGGTGTCCTGACGCGCAAAAATAGAGAAAAGCGCGCCCGGAAAGCGTAATCGGATCGGTGTCAGCCGGGCCAAGAGCTTTTGGCCGCAATGGTGCCGAGGTGGCCGTAACCGTGCCGTGGCAAACGGTGACCGGATTACGTTTTGTTTCCGCCGGAGCAGGCACGGCAGGAAACATCGTTCTTCCATCATAAAGAAATCTTGGTCAGCTGTCAGGTACAGGACGTGTGCGTGTGTGTGTGTGCGTTTTATATAAAGCATGAACGCACGCCTGGTGCGTGAGTTTAATTCGATTCCTCCACGACACCCGAAATTCAAATGCTTTCTAACCCGCAGCAATCGGTGGCGCACGGCCAGCAAAAACAAACGAGATCATTATTTACGACACCCTGTGTGTGTGTGTGTGTGTGTGTGTGTGTGTGTGTGTGTTGTGCTTAATTTGATAATGCTCCCATATTCCCTCTCCTCGATCGGAACGATGGAATTTATGTCCCTGTCCACCCCAACACACGCTCGGCACACTGGACGTTTGCTTTATGATATTAATAAAACTAGCCAAACGCGTGTGGTGAACGAGAGGGAGTGAGAACGAACGCGGGCGGTGTTGTGTTTTAATTTGTGTGAACACCACTTATTCATCCGCAACCGGGCGCGATCAGCGATGGATCATCGCTCGAACGCACTCGAAATAATTCACGCGGAACAAACGTGGTGTTAATCAGCCGGCCAGCCAGCCAGCAGCCATTCCAGCCGGTTCCTGTTCCACTTCCGGTGCCATATTGTTTCGTTCGATTCGTTGTGGTTTGTTAGCGACACACAGCGGCACCAGCATCCTGCGAGAGAGGGTGGCGGCATTGTTTGCAATCCAGCGTGTGGAGACGAGTAATTTAGCTAAACATGAGCCGCATTGTTGGACACCCAGTCGGTCAGGATCTGATATTGGCTTTCTGGTCCGGGTGCCTTTGATTGTATTCTAATTTATGGGCCGTGTTCACGATTTCACGCGAGAAGCCATGAGGGCGATCGTAAATTGATCCTACATGATAGTTTCCATGTAAGCTCATGCTATTTGAAAGCGCTAATGATGCTGTAGGTCAAGAAATATAAGGTCCGAAATAGATATAGAACCTTAACCACGTCAGCAGTTGCGAAGAAGATAATAGATCTAATCAAAACCTTACGTAACAAAATAGTTTTGTTGCGCAAACTAAACGATAATACATAAGCGTTATATCTATAGGCTGAAGAGAGGCATTACAGATTGCATTTAAACTTTTATTGAACTTTTATTTTTATAAATAATTGTGTTGAAATAGTTACACCTAATGTCTATGTCATCCCTTACTAGGAACATTGGTTAACAAGAGATAACAACTGCATCTTGTTTTGGGTAACACCTTTTCAACTGTGTTAGAATACGTGATACACATCGAAGCCCTAGAACTCTATGGTAGATTTGTTGGAACAGAGTCTAATACTTTTTCCTTTTTGGCGTAACGATCTACGCGGTCATGCCTACCGTCGAATAGCCTACTAGACTATTTTTATCGTAGAATGACTTACTTTGATTTTTTACTATGATATCAGTATATGTAAGATGTAAACATTTATCATAAAAAAACTGAAAAATACCTGTCATATATTTCAGTACAATCGAGATTCGAGTTCCAAAACTGAGAAATGTCAAGCCAAGCGTTTATCAATTTCTCACAAACTAAAATCTCTAGTATCTTGTAATCGTTCAGGAGTTTGCAATATGTTATTTAAAAACATTAAGAATGTTTACTCGACTTCAATAAATTAGTGTATAAAACTCTCACTCTTTATGTGAAACTTGCCAAGAAACACAACCTCAACACTTTCATTGGTTCAAATCACCCCTTTCTCTGGCGTGTGCTGCCATTTTATCCACATCCAGCAACCCTATCTCAAACACGCGCCAATCAAACTCACGCACCCAATTGGATGCATCCGGCGTTCAACCCCTTTTACCGAAAAAAAAAACACGCACACAGCCACACAGAAACGCGCACGCTTTCAATGGCGCTCGTTTGGCTCGCAAACCCTTTCGAAATCACGGCGACAGCGACGACTCGCCATCACTTCCATCGGCCGTATCTTCAGCTGCCATTCGTGGGGGTTTAAAAAAAACCCAACGCAACCAACTCCGCCCCATTTTCCCGTCACCCCTTTTAGCTCGTTAGCCACACCAGCCCCACGCGCAACAGCGCATTTGAATATCGTTCGAGCGCTCTTTAAATTTGGGGAGAAAAAAGAGGTGTTAAAAAAGTAAACATCACGGTATAAATAACCCGCCGGAGCGTTGCACGAAAGAGAGAGAGAGAGAGAGAGAGAGAGAGAGAGAGATAACGTGCAAAGGGAAGCCCGTTTGTTCCTTCGCCTTTTCGGGATGTTTGCTTTTGCGTAACGGCGGGAGTAGTGACGCGCGCGCGTGTGTGTTTGTTTGTGGGTTAAAAAAGGGGTTACACGAACGCTTTAAAAGGGTGCTCGAGACTGCTGTCTCGCTCTCTGGCTCATCCTGCTCGCGCTTGCAGAAGATGCTCACTCGCTTTCATTCGCCTTCATTTTGATTCCACACACATGCGTGTGCAGCATCTCTCTTGAGAGCAGTGCGGTCGGGAGTATGTGTGTGTGTTTATTTTTATTACATTTCACTTCCACTCAGGTTGTGAAAAACTTGCGCAGGCTTCCCCACAAGCTAACCCCGCCGTAATGGGGATGCGGCATCCAGTTACACGCGCTCGACAGGTTCGTTTATCTTCCTCGCGTTTCCTATTGCGCCCAGAACCGACCCCCCATTCACATACACACACTCGTTCGTACCGTGCCCATTCGAATGAATGATGGTGACACTGACAATGGAACCGAGCGGAAGGATTTCGCTTTCACTTCCCCTGCCTGGCCCGGCTATCGTTCGCCAAGGACTACTGCGACGACGATACCCTTTCTGTCAGTGGTCGGCAAACTAAAATGTCTGTGTATTTTAAGGTGGGTTTACCTATCTAGAATAAAAATAATACAATGACCCAACGCGGAGACCCAGAAGCTATCCTTAAGATAAGTTAAAGCATCGCATCAGAAATTTCAAAAAAAATGTTATAAACTACAAACTCAAACGTCATTTTCATCACCATTATGTGCATTCATTCCTGGTTTGCATACGAACGTTTACTGCAATATTGTTTGATGTTGCCGTATAATGAATGACGATGACACATTTAAGAATTGGAAAACTATCTGAAAACACTCTGAAAATAACATAACATATAAGCATAATGTTACTGTTGGAAAATGAAGACCGAATGTAAATTCTTTAGGCGAGCTTTCGTGCGCCAGGCCAAAAAATTGTCTTTATTCCTTCGGTGTTCGTTTTAGTCGTCTCCAACGAAGCCCGGAGCCCGCTGCTGCGGCTGTATTTACCTGTTCTCGCGGAACGCTCTTCGATCCTAAATTCCTGATCCTTTTCGATCCCGATCCTCTTCGAAGTACTAAAAACGCGTAGTACTAATACAGTGGCATTTGACGTTTTCTAACAGTTACATAATACATAATAACATAAGCAACATCATGGCAAAATTAACGAGTCATTTTAACAATAGAAACTAAAAATGCTTTATATGTTTTCATCAAAGCTGAAACTCAATGCAAAAGCTGTTAAAAAAAAACATAATCAGTGGAAAAGTCAAATTACGTAGTGTGTACAAAGTAAGTGTATAAAAATAAATAGTAATAACTTGAAAAATGCCCGAAGGAGTATATAATAACAAAAAATGTTACTACAAATTGAAAGAAATGAAATCGTGAATAAAAAATAATATTTGTAATTTTGTTAATTTAAAATAACAAGCAGCAGTTATAAGAAATCACGCATTAATCGACAAAGAAACGTGATATTAAAATACTTAGAACGAATGCAAGATCCTAGTTTCCGGTGTTGAGCACCACAGGCGAACGGAGACAGCCATAAAAAGGGTTCAGAGCCTGCTTCGATTCACACGCGGAAGACATTCGACGTCCCGGCTCCCTTTCGGTGTGGCTGACTATCTGTGTGTGTGTGCATCCATGTATGTGTGTGTGTGCTTTTTATCGACTTTCACTTTTCTCTCACTTTCGCTTTCGCCCGTGGGGGGAGCTCGGATAAAGGATAACGTGTACATAATGTGCAAGTTTCTAAGGGTTGCGCTCTGATGGGTCTTCCTGGCCCGGCACGTTACGTTACGATCGCTCACATAACACTCCCGGGGGGTGGAAGAAAAGTCATAAAAAACTTGTGCGCTGGTGGGCGGGGGGCGGGGAGAGAGGCAGGAGAAAGATAAAGGGAAGGAAGGAAGACACCACATCACATAACCGGACACACGCGCACCAACACATGGACACACAAAGGGGTTACGTACGTGATGAATGAGTTGCGAATTTCGCTCTTCCGTCTTATCCTTTCGCTTTTGATGGTCTATTTCTTTATTTGCTTCCAAGAGCGATGGGCGGGGAAGCTGCCGGAGCGGGGAGCGGAGTGCTCCAATTCAGCTGGGCGTTCGTATCGGCGGCGGTCAGGGTTCCATTTCGGGACCGGGATGTTGGTTCCTACCGTTGGTTTCTGTTTTTGCCACGCTCAGCGCGTCCGTTTCTGAGGGTTCCAACCATTAGTGCGAGGATTTGGTGCGAGGTTGTTTGTTTCTATTAAATTTTCGTTCGAAATAGCTACAGAAAATGTCATGCTTGCGTTAAAAATAGACAATATATTAAGAAACAAATAACAACAATAGAAAAAACATGAAAACAGTACAGCAGTTTAACAACAATAAAAAATACTAAAAAATTAATATAAAATAGTATAAGTAATAACAAAATATTGCACATAAACACATAAATAAACTACATTAAAAACTTAAACCCGAAAAGCATAATATTGCAAAAGAAAATAATAATTGTGACCAAAACGATTAGATTTAATTTCAGTATAAAGCAACAAATCGATATATTTCATGTTGCGGTGATTAATAACAGTAATATTTTTTTACGAAAACAACACTAGAAAAAAAACCATTATGTGAAAATATAACAAAACTAAACTAGTAAAATGAAAGACGACTGTGTGAAAAGAACATACATATAAACAAATAAAAAAAATGTATATGCTAAAATAGAGATTATTGAAATTATAATGTCTGAAAATTCAGGAATTAGTAATTGCTGATGAGATCAATAAGTTCAGATTATAAAATCAGGTTTAAAAATACAATTTAAGCAAATCATATAAGGTTAATAGCAAACCAGTAATAAACCATGGAAATAAAAAGTTATATGAAGTGTTATAAGAAGTACTATAGAATAGTAAGAAGATCAATAGAGAAAAAATAGACGAATATTAAACAAAATAAAAATGAACTATTTTATAAGTTATCTTGAATTTCGGAATAGTTTGTTGAACATTTTCGCCCAAAGATGCTGCAATGGCCCCCATCATCATCAACATCGTCATCTGCCCTTGTCGCCTCGCAAATAGAAAGGATTTTCCGGCCATCCGATGAACACACACATCGTCGCTCTCCCTCTCTCTCCAACCACCTCTGTCGGCCCGCATTCTCCACTCACGCATCCTGTCAATCATGAAGCCTTCCCCGGCAATACGTGCATCCCTCCATCGCAAGCGCGGTAAGAAAAACGTCGTAAAACCCTGCGTCGTGAGCCTGGGCCGTCGTTTCGTTTCGCAATCAATAATATTTTCCAGGATGTGATTAATGCGATTTTCGTTTTCGGCCGTGTGTGTGTGTTTGTATCTCGGTCCATTCGCACACCCGGTCAACTCCGACGTGTGCTCACGGAGCACATCGTTTGGCCTCCCTTTATGTTATCAAACGAAGCCCACAGACACACACGCACACCCACAGAGCAATGTGTGGCGGAAAAGGCCCACATAGCGTACGGGAGTTTCGGTCGAGAAACAACACGCGGGAGCAATATAACACACAAAAAGGGTAAGATTTATTATTTCAGCCCTTTTTTTCGCCCGCTCCTTTGCTGGCGTCCCCCAGCAGTAGGCAGCAGCAGAAGAAAAGCCAGTTCCATTTCCGGACCTGGCCACGCCACTGGACGGGAAAGACAAGGTAGCCTTCCCAGCCGGGGTGGTGTCCGGCGTTCGAAGAATATAAAGGCATCGTTTGCTTTCGGTTTCGGTTTTCCCGCACAAAATTCGAGAGTATATAGAGGGGAGAACTCGTAGATAAAGTTTTCAGCTTCACGGCAGCAGCAGCAGGCCGGGCATGGCTTTTGGTTACACACGAGGAATGGACTCCCCGTACGGATAGGGTTGGGTTTTTTGTTTATAAAGCATTTTTGATATCGATTTTTTGCTCATCCGTGGCGGGAAGCGTGTATGTGTGCTTAAGATAGCGCACCCTGGGATGATGGAAGAAGGCTTTGTTTAGTGAAATGTGTCACCATTATCGGGGAAAAGGTTAGAGCGGACCCATCTTGATTGGATGGCAGCTGAAAGGGATACCATTTTGAACGGGGTTAAGAAGGTAGGTGTAATGAGAAAATTTGGAGCAGCATTTTCCGTTCATTCTCTACCGAGAGTCACGAAATTCCAATTTAATTTCGATCATTTTAATACGAAAATCATCTCAATCTTTGCTGAACCCTCCTCACATACTGTTTTTTTTTGTCTTAAACGAACTGGCATAAATGTGTTTTCCTCCATTCACGACTGTCTGTGTCTGTGTAAATATCGAGTACTTTTCGTTTTTCATCGTCTAAAATCAACTCATCGCGAGGGTAAGAATACGCTCGAAGATTTTTCGCTACCAAATTATTTCGCATCGATTGCTGCCGAGATGAAAGCGTTTTCCGGGAAACTGGACGAAGCTGGCGTTCCGTTTCGGTCTGTTAAACGCCCACGGACGCCAAGGAGACAACGTTTCGGTGCGAATTAAAAATTCGCCCTGTTCAATAATGCAACGAAGATAAAGGCTATTAAAATATGTATGACCGATGTGTTGAATTGACGAATTTGCTGCTGCTGATGACGATGATGATGGCGATGATGAGAGCCGGCAACGAGTCGGAGTTTGTCGCGCTTTTCGATGTTGGGTGGGTGTAGTTGGGAGTGATGGTCGGCACTGATGGTTATATTTATAGGATCATTATGGCATAGAACCATTAGACCACTGAACAGTGAGAATTTGAATCGATTCTTCGAAATAAGAGAAAATGATAAATGGGACTTTAACAGTTTAACCAGTTTAACAGTTTAACCCATTAACAGTTTTAACACCTAGAAACAAGGTTGGAAGAACTGTAAACACATCAAACGATAAGAGTTTTAATGTAAGCAAAATAATTGGAGTGAAAACTGAAGAAACCATATACACAGCAAATATTCAAAAAGTAAATGTCCAAGAAGATATATTAAATCAAATAATAAAAAAATGACAACAAAATGCAATTAACGTAAAATAAAATGTGTCATACAGTTTACAAGTTATTGGGAGCCATCAAACACATTCGTAGGCAACTCAAAAAGATGACGAAAAATTCAATTATTTTAAACTAGTGCCAAACTAATAGAAAACGGGGAAAGAAGCCACCTAAAGATGCAGTAATATTTTGTAAAATATAATTTTATGAAAACACATTAAGATCATTTAAGCTAAGGAAGAGGGCTAAAGAGTTTCAATAATTCGTTATCTTCTTTGATGCATAATAAAGGGAAAATATTTGAAACATGTCTGAAACATGTGAAACAAATCTTTTACTAAAACAATGTTGCCCACTAACACAGTGTGTGAGAGAAAGCAACAGAATGAAGCATCATTGACACAAAATTACAAAAATGCATATGACACAAAAGTATTTGTTTAACGAATATAAAGATAGAAAGGTCAAAGGTGTCAAGAAATGTAAAATCTATTGAAAAGTAAAGTACGTGAAATGTTGAGTGAGTAAAAGCAGGAGTTCATAAACTTTGTTGAACGGGTATTGAAAGCAGGTATGAGCATGTTTTTGGTATTAAACGCTTGATACAAAAATGACTGAGAAAAGGTTTCAAATTGACAAAGTTCAATTAGCTCCTAAACATTCATTTCTCACTGTACGTCTTCGCCTCGATTGGCGTGCAAAAGTTCCTCTTTCGGGAATTCCCTGTCCCTGTCGAAGCCAACCGACCGAATGCAACGCTCTTCTGTTCTCGGACTCGCCACCGCGCCCCCATCACTGCAGCCCGCACGCAATCCACAGCTGCCGAAATGTTAATGAGGATCGCGTATTACGCTGACCGAGCGAGCAAATATTCCTCTCCCCCGGAGCCTTTCCCGTGCCCGTCACTGTCCCTCCAACTACACCGCGTCCCACGGCGCAACCATTATCGGACCGTCTATCGTGCGAAAAACACATTGATTGAATTTCCAATTTGTGTCGGAGCGAATGTTTTCATTAAAATGTTATTTGATCTTTCGGGGCCCTGAGTGCTTCGCTGCTGAGTGCGTTGCCGCCGTTCCTCATCGTTCAACGAACCTGGGAGGGTTTGGTGCCACCACCCTGCGAGAGGAGCAGCAGAAAAGAAGCGAAAAAAGAAGATGTTAAAAAATAGATTCCTCTGGAAGGAATTTTGTGCAATTAAAAACATTCTAATGACTCTTGACATTGCCTCTATTTTTCGTCTCTCCCCGCGGATGTTGGTGCTTGCGCTCCGATGTCCGATCGACAGGATGATTAACATATTTTCCGTTTGAAGGCTGAAGGTGTGAAAACGAAGCCCGAACCGTGTGCATTGTTCACCGCATGACACGCGGAAACGTGTCGTTTCAACACCCGATTGAGATGAGGGGTTTGGCGTTTTGCATTTCATCGTTATTCAATTGCAAAAATGCAATTCCCCCGACGAGCCGGTTGGACCGCACCGGGAAGATTTGAGCGAAATCAGGACCACCTTGTGTTGGCTATGAGCAAGAAAAAAAAATCATTATGTCTTTACAAGCATTTCAGGGGAAATATCCCAAAAACACGGTGTGTCAGTAAAGGTCGGCCGGTCATTGTTCTTCCAGGGACAATATTTGAAGGCAAACTCAGTTACAATTCAGCAAAAATTCTCATACAAACCCAGCCCGAATGATTCCTGCAGGAACAATCGTTTCCCGCCCATTCTCTGTTTGCTAAATAAGCTATCCTGGGATCATTCGTCCAAATTTTGTTACAGAAAATGCACAAAACGTGAGAATTTTCTCAAGAAATCACAAACCAGATCGCACCACACATATCGAGTTATTTTATGACCTCAGCCTGTTTGCTCGTTGATAAGAAACACGAAAAAAGGATTCACTTTCGTACACGGTTCACTCCACAAACTGTTTACCCCTAGCGCAACCCTTGAAGTCCTGAATCCTTTGAGTGAAGCAGTAGGAAAAAAGAGCCGTCTTTCAACTCACCGACGGAAGTTTGATCTGTCCGAGCTCGGCGTATGCGATAAGCGTTCGTCGGCCGAAATGGGCCGTGTTTTAAAATAAATCTTCCCAAAGCGCGACACCTCACTCGGTGTCTATTAATCTCGTCGCCGAGAGACCTCCCCTCAGGAAAAGAGCGACGCACGCGTTGTGGCTTTGACATGGTCGCGTGCTGCCGCTGCTGCCGGTTGTCATGGTCACGCCATCTTCCCTGGTTTTTTTACTATGGAAGATGCGCTTTTTTAACACTCGCACACGTACCCGAGTCCCTGATGATGGTCATAATGATCAGTACCCTTCGAGAAGATCGGTACCTAAGAACTGCAGTTCGAAGACATTTTCTTCAGAGGGGGGAGTTATAGCTCCGGTCTCGAGGGAGATAAATGGAGCCGCTCACCGTCCGGGAGAAGGATGTATGTTTGTTGTTTTTTCTTTATTACGGTATGTGTGGTGCATCCCCCGGTGTTTGATTCCTTGCCTACTTTGAGATGGGTGTTTTTGTAGTTGTTATTCTTTTGCCGAGCTGAAAGGGTCCGTGTCGCACGAATTTGGCAGAAGCCGCGAGCGGAATCTTGCTTCTTGTGAATGCCACTCTTAAACATTTGGGTTGGATTGAAAGTGTGTACATTCGGATATACAAATTGATAACATTTTCAGAAACGTTAAGTTTAAGCAACCTGCTGTAAATGCAAGCAATTGAAACGATTTAATTGAAGTTACAACAAAAATAAGAGCAGCCAGAGTAGAATATATTTAAATGTCTCATTATCGATGCTGCTTTCTGGTTTCATTTTCAAATTCATTTTGTCAGAATTGTGATTTCTAGGGCTGGTAGAGGTTCCATACAAAACTAAGGACAAGATTTGACCAGATTGAACCCAAGTTATAGTTGAATTCACTGATATCTAACAGGTTATTTTAAACTTATAGATAGACCTGGTCCTTTAAACTTCCTTTAATCTTATAGATAGACCTGGATAGACCTAGATAGGACCTGGCAATATTATTGATATGGATGCCAATATAATACTATTACGTTGGTGTATAAGACGATTAACACCAATATAATGTATCCAAGAAATCAGTTATTTATCTATCCCCTGAAGGGATTTTCTATTAGCTTCTATTAGAGATGGAAAGAGAAGCGACCTAACCAACCCAACTGGGTGAACACTTTTCCTCTAACCCAACACCATACTCCCCAACTTGTCACCATACTCCCATTCACTCTCATTGGAGCCCGGTAGCGTATTTTTGACTCGTGTGTTTTTATTGAAGAGTGTTCCCGCGTATCGAGTTTCCGAGTTTTGGATGGTCTATTTTTGGACACTAACGCTCCCGGCCCAAAAGGAGGAAAAAAGTGCATCACACACCATCGCTATGTTTTACTTCTTCCCGTTCAAAAAGGTTCCATGCTACAACAAGTGATGATGTAGGCGTATTGTAGGTTGTTGACTTCCAAATCTCGTACGAGCGCATACATAACCCGTAAAGTTCGTAACTCCCGGTTGAAGGGTTGCGTAAGCTTCGCAAAATCGCGCGATGGCACGCCTGGGTGGAGTAACCCTTACCGTGTCGCTCACGCGATATTCAATCAGACGATGTACTATGGCCGGGGGCAGCCGTAAAGCCGTCCCCCGGGGGACATCAGCGCCTCCTAACTCTTAACGAACGAGTTCACCGTAACCGTGGCGTGACAGCGGCCATTTTGTAACAGTTTGATTGCTTCCTGCGCTTTCCTGCCTGCGTGGCACGCTCCTTGGTGGGTGGCGAGGGTGCGTAATAAAGTAAATGATATTTTTACGACCTCTTTAAACAAAATAGGAAACGAAGAACCCGAAAAAAAAACACCACACATCCTCGAGCCACGACCCGGAAAGGTTGCCCTCTGCTCCAAACGAGACGCAAAAAGGGGGTGTCTAATAAAAGATGGGTTTTTATTTTCGAACCGCCGGGCTTGTTTTGCTTAATGAGAAGCTTCCTTCGGCTTGTCCGACAACCGCTAGTGGGGCTGGAACCCACCCGACGGCCGAGGGTGTCCTGCCGTGTTCTGACGGATGTATTAATTTACATGCGATGGTGAGAGTACGATACGAGACCCTCCGCACTGTGCCGGTTGGTCCGCCGGTTGGAAGGCTCCCGGGGCCTTCATTAGCGTAACCGGAGGGTTGACAGAATCGAAACTTCGTGTCGCGGAACCGGAGTCACGTTGAAATCGAACACACGCCCGAAAAGGGGGAAATTAACCTTATGCCTTCTGGCACGCGCGTCTAACGATCTGTTAAAGCGTGCAGCGGAGTAGTTCGTGCTTCCAGGTTGTTTTTGTAGCGGCGCCCGGGACCGTAGGAAGTAATCTGATTAGGGATAAATTTATTGAAACAACTGATTATCGGAACCCTGATCGGAGCAAGCGGATAGTGATACTATAAATGGGTCCTAGATACAGGGTTTACCACAGCCGGTGACACATACTGCACATTTTTTAAAACAAGCGGCATACTCACTTCGAAGCCGCGGTGTGTTGACACACCGCGGTGGTTTCGAAGTGAGTATGCCGCTTGTTTCAAAAAGTGTGCAGTATGTGTCACCGGTTGTGGTAAACCCTGTATCGATGGGCCATGAAGGAGTCCCAACGTGATGGGAGCTATGTGATGAAAAACGTCTTGTCTTAAAATTATTCATGCTTGTATGGTACAAATTATTAGTACACGATGTAGTACATAATGTAAAAAATTGCAATAGAATCAGAATTGATGTAAAATATCGACTTTTAATATAAAATTGCAAAATATCAACTGAATAGCCCTAATAGAGAAAGCAGTTGAGACACATAAACAAAAAACGAAACAAAATAAAATATATTTTTCTGTTAACTTCTACGTACAAATAAGACGATCATAGATTTTAACGACACAACATTCCTCGAAACATTGATAAATTATAATTGTACAAGTAAATGAGACAGCTTTGACGTTTACCAGTACTATGTATATCTTTTTGTGAAGTGTTGTTTCAGTATATCTGCTTTTATTTTTGGAATCTCTAAAAAAGGCAAATTTTTTAATTTCTATTATTTATTATTCTATTATTCTAATTTTTTTCTAACTATTATCATCAACTTCTCATTAACCAAAGTTGCTGAGTCATTAACCATTTAACAATTATTTCATAGTTTCAAAAAGTATTTGTTGTGGAAGAAAACAGTCTTCAAAAAATGTAATTTTTAAGATTTATGAGTATTTTTAACAAATAATATGAAATATGTTAAATTGTTTTCTTTTTAAGAAGTAAATAAACAAACAAGCAAGCTAGTGAATAATAGTGAATAAAAAACAAATCATTAAAAATAAAATAATATAAAATATGCGACAAAACAACATTAAAAGGAAATAATGAATAAGGACAAATTACTCAAGCAACAAATGAAGGTAAAATCAACTGTGCACAAATATATTTTAGAATAGAGTGAAAAAACAATCGATAGAATATATCACATAAATAGGAATTGATCAACTTATATAAATACAAATTTTACAAATATTTGTTATGAAGTGAAAATACGAATAAAAATAATGAAATATAGGAAAATGATAACAAAATTATAAAACATTTTATAAAATAGAGCCATTGGAATACATTCATCTAACGTTGATGCTTATATTATATCTTTCAAATTACTCATATTCATTTTATATTGAGTTCACAATGATTAAAAAAGTAGCTTCCGATGAGATTGGAAACTAAATGATACCAATTCCTCCTGTTTTCTACTGTTCTACTGTCTCTTTTTAATTCAACATCATAGTATGCTATCTCATCATAATCTTCTCCTCTGCAATCGGTATATATAATTCTTCAGATTCCAGCATTCAATTCACACCATTTCCGTACCCTTTGAAGAGAAGAAACTTTTGCAATAAATTAGGAAGCGAATAACAAAAACCCAACTTCACTGATTAACGACCATCAAAAGCTAATTTCGTATGCCACATTCCGAACCGAAAGCGACGAAGGACACATTACGACCACTCTTTCTCTGGAGCAAACCATAAAAAAAACAAAACGCCAACCAGTAATAGACCATCTTTGCGGCCAGAAAGGGGTGCGCAGTAAAATGTCCCATTTCCATGCCGTATGCTGCTTCTCCAGCAGCAGCGGAGGAATCTCGTAAATCTTGTCCCCATAGCAGAGGGGCGGCAAAAAAAAAATGCGCAAAATAGAAAATGGATCTGAAAAATCCGCTGTTGCTCGCTTGCTTGTTGAGCATGCGGAAACGAGTTTTCAATGGCGGACCATTTTCCTGCCGCATTTTCCGGACGACGCACAGAAACACACACACCTACCCAAAGCAAACTTCCTTTCCCACACACACGCACACACCACACGTCCCTGTCACGAATGCAACAAAAGCAAAACATAAACTGGCGTATATATGATTCCTCGTATTTAACCCTTATTACGGTTCGAACTTCCATCATCTGTCGCACGGCCGAAGCCGCTCCCGGGGGGGTGGGAAAGTTTGATCCGGGTTTCGCCTGCTCGAATGCACGGGGCCCCCTTTTATTCACGCTCGTTATGTCATCTTCGGCCGCCCGGACTGGATTCGGCCCCGGTCGCCCGGCAAAACCGGCATCGGAATCGGTTGGCTGGTTTCGGATTCGATCTAGCCCCAGCCCCGTGGGGTGGTCGGGTTTTATATACTTTCATCCCTTCGCGCGCCAACACAGGCAAGGGTTTTCCTTCCAGTTCCTTTCGTCGTCGGCAAGAGGGTTGTTTGGTGTTCGCTTTCGCTTTGACCCCGCGCGGCCCGGAGATGGATTGAGGCCGCGTCGCTGCGAGGAGAATGAGTGAAAGTGAAAGTGAAACACAATCCCTCATCGTGCTCTCACTCTGTCCCACACACACACATACGCACGGAAAGGGGTTTGGGGGATGATAAGTTTTGCTTCCAGCTTCTTCCGCGCCATTCCCTCCCCTTATCAAACTTTCCCTTTTTGCACCCGGCCAAGAGCGGTTCTCCGCTTTTGCTTCTGCTTTTCCCGGGATGTCCACCCGCCTCGGACCGGGACAAAACATTTTCTTCAAAATATAAAAGGGAAGCAACAGAACGACGCAGAGACGGTAGTAGTGGAGTGTTTGGTTTTCCGTTGCCTCTGTGTTGCTTTGATGGGTCACCCTTTCTTGCTGGTGAGTTTCAGCTTGGGTCCACCCGCTGCCCACCCCACACTACTACCTATAATTTTCTCGTATTTCATTCTTGAGAGATAGGGAGGGGAGAGAGTAAAAGTTTTGCCGTTCTTGTTTGCAGTGGTAGGAAAACGTTTTGATTGTTCTTTCCTCACGGGAAGTTTTGGCTTCTTTCTTAACCATAATCTTTGTTTTACTGTATGGTTTTCTTATAAATATGAAGTATAATATGCAAAATATGCAATTAACAAAGAGTTTGACGAAGTAAAACTATACTATTGCACAACTTCATTACACGACCTCAATTGATCAATATGGAACAATTAAAAAGACTACAATCACAAAGTAAAAAAATAAACTTAGCGGAATAATTAAAAAAATAAAGAAAAAAGTAAAACAAAAACGAAATCAACAATTGTAGCTAAAACTTGAAATTGGATGACTGGATTTCAAGTCATGGAAGTAAAAATGAGAGTAAAAATAGAAACTAACTTCAACTTATGGGAATTTTTCTAAAAATCTTCAAAAAAAACGATGAAAAATATTTAATGGCAAGATTTTACTTAATATTACCTATTAGACTCATCTGTTAGTTATTAGGGTAAATTTTGTTCCTGGATTAGAGCCTTCACAATGGTACAAAAGAAGATACTAAATAAAATGTTCGACAATTGAAAATTCATGCTTTGAGCGTTGAAAACGCCATGAAGCTTAATAAAGAGAGATATATTTTGACCAAAAATAAATAAGATTGCAATGAGGTTTTCAGCCTCTTGCTTGCTTTGTGGTGTAAGGAATATGTTTTGTGAGCATGTTTTTGGTTTTTGTTATTTGTTATAAAACATAATTTCAACCTAACTATGAATTATATAAATGAAGAGAAAACTATATGAAGATAATTACAATACAAAATAACTGTTTTCAATATTTCTAATTTTAGTTTGTCATTGTCATTGTCTAATGTTGTAAACTTATGTAGTTTCTACTTGCGAATTAGTCATATATATACTCCAGATTGACCTCCAGATTGACCCATAATTTAAAAATTGTTGAGCCCTATTTAATTACTCCAAACATAGTACTGTAAAATAATTTTCATTTTCACAGTTTTTTCCTTTAAAACATGGTACTCTATACCTATATTTTTAATATGTAAGCGTTACCTCCAAGCTCTAGGGAGATTGGTCCTTTAGTAGTGCTAGCTGTAGTTGTTTTTTTTTCACTCACCGTTCACTTTCTAGCGAAAAGCAGAAAAAATCACCCTAGAGCCTACGCGTCACTGGTGACGTGCCTGAACAAACAGAGGCAGCGGCAAACGAGTTATTCTGGATGATAAATTTATGCTTTCACCGCGCATTTCCTCCTCCTTTAGGCAGGGAGGCTCCCGGTTGCGTTTGAACTCCGAGATGCGAGTGCCGGATTGCAAAGCGGCTTTCCTTTCCGAGTCACGCCGTTGTTGCTGCTCCCGGCTGTTATCAACTGTAAAGACTTCCGGAGCGACCAAAAGAAAAAGAAAACAGGGAAAAATCAACCCGGTAAGAAGGGGTCAGTGAGTGAGTTTTGCGAGGCAAGTTTTCTTTTTCTTCCCCCACTTTCTCTCCCGCCTTTATTCCCACCAGACTTCGATAGTGACAGCCGCCCGGCTCGTTTTCGGAAGTCTTGCCGCCACTTCTTTTGAAACACGATAAGCAAAAACCCTCCCCTCGGATCGTAAAGGAGCAGGAAAAGGGTGGGAAGAGGGAGGGGGGGGGGGTCGTTGGACAAACTTCTCGCACAACAAAGCGAGATGAGTTAGGAGCGGAAAACGTGTGCTGTGAAGCATCTGAAAGCGAAATCGAAAATGAAAGGAAAACCCAACCCCACCGGCCCTGGTTCCTTTTGACGAAGGTCCGAACGAACTAACCCCTTACGCAGGGGGTGGAAAAGTTTTCCCTGGAAAATCCTCGCTTTAGCTTGTTTTTCTTTCGTTCCCATTTCACTCTTCGGCAATTGCGAAAAAGGAAAACAACTGCACTGAGGCGGAAGTGTGTGTGTAGTAGTATCACACAAACACAAAGCGAAAAAAGGGATAAGGTGGACGGTCGAATGCGGTCAAATCCGTTCTATCAAAAATTTATGGGCTCTAAAGACGAAAGACCCAATCCCCCTTTTCCTGGTAAGGGTTTGTATGTGTGTGTGGGTGTCTCCTTCCTCGATCCTCACACACACTGCAAGGAAGCAGCCGAGCAGAAGGGGGAAATAAAGCACCGAAAGGGGCACCCACCCGGCCCGGTTTTCCACGGTGAAAATGCGTGCGGTGCGTGAATCACAATCCCTTTTCTTTATTCCGCCCTTTCCCTTTTTTGCGCTAACGAGGCAAAAGGACACACGCACGCAGACGAGTGTGGGTGTCCTTATGTACGTGTGCGTATCGCCACGACCGCCACTAAATCCTTCCCGAAGGAAAAACCCCTTTTTCCCGGTTTTTATTTTCATTCTCGGACGGGTTTCCTTTTCCCTCTCGGGTTTGGGGTGCGTGCGTCTGCGTGCGTCTCTGTGTGTGGCTTTATTCCACCCCGAGGTTTTATGGCCGAACGTTACGGTCGAATGACAGCAGCGAACCTTCTCCCAAACTCCCCCCGTTCACGATTCCACGATTTTGCGAAAAGGGGTTACGCGCGCAAAGGGGTTCGCCAAATTCGATTTTCTTCCTCCTGCTGTCCGGTAAGAGAGGGGATAGAGATAGAGCGAGAGAGAGAGAGAGAGAGAGAGAGAAAGAGCTGCGAGCAGAGAAAAAACACATCCCACCTAACGAGTGCCTGAACCTCCGAAATGGCCGAAATGGCAGAAATTTAAGTCGTTACGGTTTTTATTGCACATATGCGAAAAAAAAAATACGCCCGGGCCCCTTTTCACGGCCGGTGCCGAGTGTGCGTGCGTGCGTGTATGAGTGCGCGGTACGGTGATTTACGGTGAGGGGTGAGATTGGGTTTTGGTCACTGTTTCCACGCGCTCCGGCGATGGTTCTTCCGGGCAGGATTTGCTCTCCAGCGCGCGCGGTACGCAATTTTTGGTGCTTTATTTCTACATTTTGGTGGCATATAAAATCGAATGGTTTCATTGAAGCGCGACAAACGAGCACGATTGTATCGCTGAGGGGGATTATACGTTCAATAGCTAGGTTTATAGCAAGCTTCGTACAATTTTTGGTAATTTTGTTTAAATTATACCTTTATTTTTATATATTAAACCCTAATGTTATTTTGCAAATATGAGGATGAGAAGATTCAAAGTTAAAATACAACAAAACCAACAATAGAAGTCTTGTTGGTTTTTAGATATTTTTTTCTTGATTTTATAGCTATTCAAAAGACTCAAAAGAACTAAATAGGACAAAGACACATAAAACAAATAAAATTACGCCAAAACTAAAGTTAAAGCAATGCATGTATGTTTGGAAAATGAATGAATATAAAAACATATTTCATAACATAATTATACAAACAAAGAAAAAAAAGAGAAATAATAATGGGTATAATCTGTTGAAAGATCTAGATTATTATATTTTACATTTATAGACAAATTTGCGAATTTTTTTAAAATTCATGTAATAAGTATGAATGAATTTCAAAAGGCTGTACAAAGAAACAATATGACATCGGATCAATAACTGAATTATGACATACTTTTATCATATAGTTGTTTATTTTTCATCAAATGTTTTAATTTAATTTTATAGGATATTATTGTTATGTTAATTGGTTACTAAATAAAATTTCTATAACTGTTGTTTTTAATTTGTGTCTTACAATTTCTTCCTTTACTTAACAAATTGCTAAGGAACATTAAGTTTGTCATTAGCCTACATTTCAAGTTTCGATCAAATGCAATCAAATTTAATATTTAGTTTAATCTTTGATATTATCCGTAGCGTAATAAATATAAAAAATTAAAAGAAAGAAAATAACTCAATAACAAAGATATGCAAAGAATCTGAAACAAAACATTCAGATAAATTCCCTAATTGTAGAACAGAAAGAACATGAAATGAAGAGGAAAGTATCAGTAAGCCAGCGGTTTTGTCAGTAAATGAATTAACAAGCATAATAATACCGAATTCGGTCAAAACAACAGCATACCAATCGTACTAAGAGCAATCGCCATTTTGCAACCCCCTGTGTTAACCCTTCCGAATGGCCAATTAAAACATCTTCCTTCCCTTCAAACAAATTACACCCATAAAACATGGCTTCCTGGCGGCCACGGTGGTGTCACACAAAACACGCAATAAAGCGCCATTTTCCACACGAAGACCACCGCCACGTGTCAACGAGCAATTTAACCCTTTTCAAACGGGTTGCCATAAATAGCATCCCGACGAGGAACGCTTCATTGCGCAAGCGTACGCATACGGCGGAAAGGGAAAGGGTTTCCCGATCAGCACATCCCCTTCCTGCTTTACGCGCGCCAACGAATACATAAAAATGGCAAGTTTCGGTGCCATCGTATCCTCTCGGGTGTGTGTGTTTAACCCCTTTATTTCCTGCGATGGTGATGATGACGATGATGTGCGTATATAAAAGCATAAAAACATATAAACAGCACACAGGACGGGGACGACCTACCGCACGATTTTTCCCGCGCCTGTTTATGGCGGCCTGTTTCGAATGGCATGCGCTCTGTCTCTCTCTTTCTCCCATTAGGGAGAGCCAGAAAAAGGGTTGCAAGTGTGTTTCGTTTTCCCCCTTTCTAGTGAAAGGGGTTTCGGCAACGTTCTCTTACACATACAGACACTTGTCACACGATACGAACAGAAAAAAGGATTATTTACCTGGCCCTCTTTTACCGCCCGAGAAACCCTTTTTCGCTCCGCTTCATACCCCGTGTTCCGTGCCTCATTAAGGGTTGACGGTTTTATTAATGGTTGAAAAGAGGCCCTCTCCTCGGTTTGCTTGCTCGAGGGATATCGATCGACCGATTGTTTTGATTGATTTCGTTCGGCTCCGGGCCTTGTTAAACCCTTTTCCCGTTTCGTTGTGTCCCCAGGAGAGGGTTCGAAAGGACCTCTTTTGCCCCTTTTTTCTATCGATCTTCTTGCACACGTGACGAAGGGTTCGGTGACGGTGAAACAAGTGCAAGGACGGAAAGGATTGCCTGTGTGAAATGGAGGAAGAATGGCGAGAGAGGCTCAACCGAACTACCTGAAACCGAACCGAGCTCGTTCCGAGCTAATGGACCTCTACGAGAGAAAGGGTTTTTTTGCAAACAGCAAAAACTCGATCCTCTGTTAAACGCGATTAGCGATAATTGATTTTAACCCGAAAAGCCTTTCCACACGGAACACACACACAGGAAGGACCATCATGATCGATCTACTTCCCAGGGCAGGTTATTTTCAAATGCTCACAAATAATCCTTTCCCTGTTTTTCCCCATCATTCCTTTTGGGTTACAGGTTTTGCAGGTAGTTTTTCGACATTGGAACCTCGTTCTTGTCGTCAAGTATGCGGGTGGAACTGGGATTTTCTGACGATTGTGATCGTATTTGATTCGAGTGGTCCTTCGACCACGGTCGGGTTACTCACCCGTCTTTAGAAAGTCAGTTTTTCCTTTCGCCCTCATACTTTGTTGTTGAAATCCGGAAGTATCTGATGGCAAATTAGATGGATTGTGGTTCCCGATGGTGAACGGCACAGTTCTAAAGGTGCGATTGAATGACAGATAAGCGAAAGGGTAGTATGAGCGATTAGGTATTATAGTATAGGGAATTATAAGCTTGTTTGTACCTGGGGAACTTTGTTCAAGGGTGTCCTGCTCAATTTTTTATTGCTATATTTTTTAAAACAAACAGGATTTGATTCTTAACATCCATGTCTAACTCGGGTAGTTTTTTCGTAGTTTTCGGAGTAATTTGAATTTATTTACGTTCAACATTCAATTAATTACTTTTCCATTCGAAAATCAATCTTCTATTCATTCTAAATTCAGAATTGAGGCCAATAATATTTTGGCATAAAACTCTTGGTTCTATGAACGGTAAGTGAATGCAGTTGGGACAATTATTGCCGTAAAAGTCTGGCATAATATCTCAGAAGACATGCCCAAAGTCTAGACCTCAGTAGACTGGTTGGTTGGAATATTTATTAGAATGCAGAAGATACATATGGGCGAACATATTTGACGAATTGTAAAAATAATCTTAACTTATCTTATAAAATTTCAAGTACGTAGACATTAAAGAATGTTGTAAAACGTAAGGTATGTGTCTGTTTCATATACATGTTTAAAAAATTCGACAATGGGGTTAGTCGATGGGTTAGTCACGTCACACTAACGATTTCAGACAACCATACTTGCAGAACGCTCTAATCTTCAAGCTGAGATGGAAATCATCATCAACCCAGCGATGATAGTAATCTGTACCGAATGATTTATTGAGGTTAAAGAACCTCATCCGAGACGGCACAACAGTTCCTAGCGCCAGAAGCTTCTCGAGTGCTTCCTGGAATTTTATCTCACAGAAAAGAAAGAACGCTTTCAACACGTTCAGCAGCCCGGCATTGTATCGGCCTCCATTCTCTGACCCCGATGAACAATTACAACATCGAGTTTTCCACCTCGCACACGATAACGCCAGCAGCCATATCCCGCCGTTCGCCCGTTCTGTGGCGCAGGGTATTATGATTTAATTTTTAATTTCCATCTCCCTGGCACGGCGCACCTCGGCCGTTCGTTTGAAGATCGGTTCCGCCTGCCGCGAGACAAGCATCACGGTTGCATCCTGGCATCTCACCCGCATCACCCGCTGAGCAGGAAAAAAGGTGCGCCGTCGAAAAAGGAACAAGCAGGCAAAAAGAATCCCCCAGAAAGCATACAAATCATGGGGCAAATGATCTCACGAGACGTCGGAACACGAAATCAAAAGATAAGCATTAATTGTTCGTGAATGGAGCGAACGTTCGGAAAAAGCGAACCCGGTAGCGGTTTTGAATAAGAATACGCCTTAAGAAAAAAAAAACAAGCCGAACGCGAGACATTCTTTTTCACGGTGATTTGATAGAGTTGCTCTGGCGCATGGCGTGGCGCGTTGCCTTTATGCTTTCGTTGCCACCGGCATTAAAACGAGAACAAATTAGTACCGGACGAACCGAGCGACCGCCCAGCGCCCGGGAAGGTGGTATTTTCGCCTCCTTATACTAGCTCCGCTCGTTCACCTTCGTTTAGTGGCCAATAAAATTAACCGCCGCACGAACGCAACAAATGAAAGCAGCCCATAATCCGCTCAAAAGTGGGTCCTTGATGTAACGGTTTTTGATCACGATCGCCCTTTTCCGTTTCACGCTCGAGTCCCCCGTATCTGCCCGCCGATAAGTACTCCCCACTCGAGTGCGAGCACTTCATCACGAAACATCATATTTCGCGCGGACCGCGAACGGACCGGAAGACCGGTTTTCCACGGCCGGCCACCGGGATGCTGGTGCTGGTGGTGCTGCGGCTCAATTAATGAAGTGAACAGCCGAAAGGACCGGGCAGCTCCTGGCAGCTCCGCGCGTTGTTTGATGTTCCCGGAGCGGCTTACGCGGTGGCGATTTGAATGGTGCTGGCTCGCCTGCTGCTGGTCTTTCGAGGGGGCATTCATCGCTTTCAATTGAGCTGGTGGTACGTATTTTCCTTTTGTGCTGCTGCTCGATGGAGGTACTCGGCACGGGCTGAAGAATATGAGAAAACAATCCTTGAAAGTGCTTTCTTTTTGACGGTTGACACGGTTTTTTTTCGTTATTTACGAAGCTGGTACAACCAATACCCTCACGTGTCTGCACGACAGTGACGAACTGTCAAATGTTTCTATTCTAGATGAAATCATCTAAACATCTCTTAGAAGTATGTGAGTTGCACAGTTTTCGATTCACTAGAGTTTAAAGGACATGGATATCTATTAGTCATATTGTTCTATATGTTGCAGCCCTTAAGTAGAGTTTTAAAGCTCAATAGCTATATTGCCAATTTACAATCACAATATATCTGGTAACTTTTATAGCATTAGTTCATATCAAAACTGCTTATATTTTTATTCCAATACAATGTAAAGGAACTTCAATTGCAAGTTTTCAAGCAGATTCATCTAAAATCCGAATCAAAAGGATCAATAACCTAACAACTAACAACTGAACTCTAAGTTAGCTTAATGATCAAGAGAATCGACGAACAGTGATACAAATAGATGATAACTTCCTATGATATTATCGGTGTTAGCTCATGAAGATAGTTTCCATTGAAAGGCCTATCGAATGTATGTTGGCGTGGTGCCTTTGCGTATGAATATGAAACTAGGCATGTCGTAGGCTCAGTAAGAGTGAGCAGTGAATGGAATGGTTCAGCTCCTACAAGTATGATTTCAATACTCTTTTTCACACAACTCTTCACGTGAGTTTTAGAGCATAATCAGAATTATGTTAATAAGTAAATGTGTTGATGAGAATGCAGTTCTCGTTCTGTCTAGCTTCTCACTAAAAGTGAGTAGGATCAAGACGTCTTCAAAACGTGGTATTCAGCAAAATGAATCCCAATGCGGAGCTACTAAAAATGATTCAACTCACTTATTCATTAAGTCAGTATCCTCATCTCTGGTGGAAGCTTCTTGTTCTATATCTTGCATGTCTGCTCAACTCTATAACATCGCACCTTGGATTGCTTTGGACATGCGATTAACAATGCAGAGCTTAAAAGTGTGAGTTAACTCACTACAAGCAATGAATTACTACGTTCTTTTACTAGAAGCATATTTTTATATATCTAGGGTTAGAATGATCTATTTGATTGTTCTTGGATTGTGATTTAGGGATAGCGACATTGGGATCCTTTCTATGGTGTTTTGTATAGCCATAATTTGTATTGTGATTTAGTAAAATAATTTGAAAATGTTTCATGCTTGAAACAATTGACAGATAGATAGACTCAGAAGGTTTTCAAACACCCTTTTTTATGAAAAACGTGCCAATACTTCGTATCCATCCACCATCATCTTTTAAAACCACATCCCCTGCGGCCCATATGTTACCGATACACATAACCCGCAGCGAAGGTAAAGAAACAAGAGGCACATCCTTCTTCAACTCGAGCATGGAAACAACACGATACCGTTACCGTTATGAAGGGGTAACCCACGGAAAGGGATCAAATATGTTGTCAAGGTATTTCATTTCCCCAGCACTCGCGGTGATCCACGAACGATCGAACACCGCGTTCCACGGGGAAACCTTAGGACAGAGAAAAAAGGAACGCTAACGCCTGCCATTTACCTGCGGCGCGTGTTGGGTACACAGGGAACGAAAAGAAGACGATACGTGCTTAACAACCCTCTAGGAAAACTACGTAAAAAACAGACATCGAAAGGATAACGCGTGTCAGTCAATTTAAGAGTTCTTTTCGGGGTTTTTTACAGCACTCTTTCTCACCCCGTTTCCAATCCGGGGGCGTATTCCGCTTCCAAATGATTACATTACGGTGCGCTGTAGGGTTCGGCGCGCGCTCGCGCCAGAGTAACAAAGGGTGACTGTTCCCGTTTCCGGCACGAACCCATGGCAGGAGTTCAAGAAGCAAGAAGCAGCCCCCCCCGTGTGGTTCTTTCTTGCCGTCGAAACCACACGGAGCTCACGGATCACGGATTCCTTCGCCCTGTGGTGTGTGCGTGTGTTTTTTTTGTTGTTGTGTTTTCTATTCCCCGTTTCTATTTCTTCCGATGCACCGTAATCCTTCGCCCAGGTGATGCAAACGGATTGGTGGTTTGCCGTTAGGCGCGGATCGCCTACCGTTAATGCGCGGGGCTTCATCCCGGCCCCTTTAGCCCTTTTGCCGTCTCGCGTTTCCTTCTCGCGGGACCAGCGGGACTTCGGGAAAGGATTCCCCGTCGGTTTTATTGGTTTTTGTAAGAGCATTTCGCCGCGTGCGGCGCACTGTGGAGTGGTGGAACTTTCTATTGAGGAACATATGTTTTATTTTATTGGACCATTCTGGGTTGAAAGTAAGCGATTTGGGAGTAGTTTTTATTTGACGTGTGAATTGATTTATCACGTGCTTCATGCGGAGGGAATAGGCATTAATAGGCTACTTAATTCTGTCTTTTTTCTCTGAAATCTTATTAATTTTGCTTGCTTTTATTCCAAATGTTGTACCAACACGAACAAAAAACAGTGCATCTGTTTCAATCTAACTTTATGAAACATTTTTTGATAATATTTTTTGTTTGATAATACATTATTACTTGTGAAATTAATCTAATAAAATAAAAAAGAACCAATCATAGATTCAAATAACCACTCATAGCAACTATTTAATTCTTTTACACGAACGAAAGATGCATAATGAGAATGATATTGCAAAGAGAAAATGAAAAAATATAACATTATTTCCAAAATTTAATTTAATTTAAGTTCAATTTTAACGTATTTTAAAGATTATTTTGTCATTTTTGAAAACGTTTGAAATAGAACTAGATAATTTAGGAACACCAGAAAAAAACTTTTATAAAAACAGTATGAATCTATAAAAAAAAACCTAAAAGCACCTGAAAGGTGCTGCTTGTTTCTAGCTCATGAAGTATTTTTGATAGTTTTCTGAAGGGAAAATTAGTGTATAAAACAAAATGTAAAATGCAAAATGTAAAATGAAATGAAAAATAATAACAATGAATTAAAAATGAAAAATGCAGTTTATAAAATGGGACATGCTGTTGAATAAATGAATTTTCAACATATTCTTTCACTATCACTTAATAAATCGCTTCGAAACATTGTGCTCTGCATGCTCAACGGTCGTCAAATTTACGACCTTATCTTGTTGTGATCTCGCGCGATCGCCATTTAATCGTCTGATTTAAGATCTCAATAAATGCGCCCGAAGCACGGTCGTACCTCCGCGAGTGATGGGCATTGCAATAAATATTCGTCAGTGCTACAGACACACACACACCTTAGAGGAAAACAAAAGAAAAAAGAAACTATTGCTTGTAATAAAACAAAAAAACGAACCAAAACTGGGACAAGGTTACAAAGAACCGGCCGCGCCATAAAGCGAGGAACACGAGAGAAAACAGTTGTTTACAAAACATTGAAAAAAAACGTCTTAGGTGCGGGCGTGCCGCCACCACCAGCAAACTCCTGTGTCTTGTAAACGAGGTAAACGAGGAAAGGTGGAAAACGCGGCCCGATGAAAGGTGGCCGCGCCGCGTGCCGCTCATTAGCGCGGGCGCGGACGCGTGCACACGACGCAGGATGCTTGATTTTTCCTGTTTTTGTTTCCTCTCTCGCTCTCTCTCTCTCTCGCTCCGCTCAGGTATCCTTTTTATGGTCCGTAAGGAAACCAGGAAAGGAAGAAAAAAAAAATGAAAAAATGAAATTCTTTTATTTCGTTGAAATAAAAGAAACGCAAAACATGTTTACGATTGGGAGGCGGCGGCGGTGTCGGCGGATTGGATGAAAGGTTGCGCTTTCCTCGGGGATTGAGCAATTTCTCGTGCGTCCTGATGTTTGGTCCAGCGTGTCAGTTCCCTCCAATTGCATAACGAAAGGCGGTTCCTGTGGCAGGTGCCTCTGCCGAATGACGCTGGTACCGGAAAAGTTCCTAAATTTCATAACGAAAACCGGGCAAAAGATTGCTTATTTTATTGGTTTTCACCACGGGGCGTTTGTCGAGTTGCCGATCGGACTGGATGGCGATCGCGTGGCCTCATTTATTTGTCTCAAAAACCTGCCAACCTAGAGTCGCTGCAAGGTGGTTCCAAACTGTTTGAAAAAAAAAGAAAAATAAAACCAACGCTGGTATGTGGCGGAACAACTCATCGTCAGCTTCAACGCTTCGAAACCGGAGCAGGAGAGACAATTCTTCTCGGTTCCTTTCAGTTTGCGATAAGAAATAGGATAGACAACCCACACCCCTCTCGCACAATGCTGGCGGAACAAACAGTGGAACCATGGAACAAACGCTTGCTCTTTCATCTTTCATGCGGAAGGAAGAGAATAGGTTTTTTAGCAAATTAATTGTAACCGGCAGCGCGTCAATGGGCTTCACTGGCCATCAGCGCCGTACGGACTTCAATCATTACTCATCGCTGGGGAGTCCGCGGAGAACGCCACAACTGCCATCCACTGCCTTAATCATCGTCGTCGTGGTCGACGTCGGTGCGTTCTGCTCGCCGCACAGGGGCTTCCATGAAAGATTGATTTAATTTCTATTCTTGGCGTGTCTTTGCGAACGCGCCAGTACACCGGGTACCACCCGCAAGAACATTGAAGGCTTCGCCGGGTTTCTTTTGAATTTTTGAATGCCCAATTTCTGTCACGGAAGGGACCGTGCGGCTAGCACAATAGCCCACCCGACACATTAGTACGCCGTTTCGGTTTTTGGAGATTTTCTGGGGCGTGAGGAAGAGTTTTGCTTTCGATTCTCTTACGCCAGCATCATTTTTTGGGCGAGCTTTTTGTATTCACTACCTTCTATTCCTGCCTGAGATACTATCAGCAGGTTTTGGAAGGAAATCGTTGCTCATCTGTTACAAGACAGAGTCTAATAGGTTTTTAATATAAGTGCAAATCGGCTGAGTCTACTTAATTGAGGTGAGTTTAATCCCATTTTTTTTTGTATTTCTCTGTATAGCCAATATTTTTTTAGCTCGTTTATTATACAAGACGAAACTTCTGAAGTTTATTATGAGAAGCGAAGCGAAAATGTTAGTAAAACTTTCATACTCCAAAGCTTAAGTATATCGGAGCTCAAAAACACAAGTCCACACCGGAAAAAGATAAAATTGTGGAGCTTCAGTCTATCACCCTATGAGTTAAATCATTCATGAGAAAGGCACCGATCAATATACGAATCTTTGTCGAAACTACAAATTTCAACCTTCGGAAGAGAGTATGGAATAGCAAAGAATCTACCTTTTGTAAAATTGTTTTTTAGAGTTCTTTAGACACTAGAGACTCCGTTGAGAACAGTATTAGAAATGAGTCATAAACTACTTTATCCAAAAGTAAGATGTATTGCTGCAACCTTGATAGTGAGGCACCATTTCTTGGTAAGTAACGTAAACAAGGCATGTGTTATTTTTCCACTGTTTTTTTTCACCTTCTCAGTAAACTTTCTAATGATTTTAAGCGTCTTAAGCCTTGATGGGATCAAGACGAAAGTATCATAAAATGCGTCTGTCAAACCAGTCTATCTTATTGAAATGGAATACAGAGATATATTTGAGATATTTTTGAACAATAAAAATTGTATTAACATACGAAACATCTGGTGCAAGAGCCTTCGAAACCAATCACCAACGCATCATAAAGTATCTTCGAATAAGTTCCAGAAGGATTTAGCGCAACTACAATAGTCTTTTGTTCAATGACGAATGAGTTAAAGCCTTGAATGGCCCGAAAATCTTCCCTAGAAACGGTGTGAGCCCTGCCATCGCTCATCTCCGCCGTCACTTGACAACACACCCGTCCACACACGACACGCATTAGGCATTACAGGCCACGGTAAACATTGTCTCAAACCGGGTGACGCGAGAAGATCGTATTGCATTTTGAACACCCCCGGAAAACGAAAACCCATTTGCAAAAATGCCGCACAATGTCCGGGGAATGATCGATGATCGACCAGCAGCACGCTACAGTCGGTTCGAGCCGGCTCGGTCAAATTCGGACCAAATTGGACGGTCCAAAAAAGTTACCCATTCTACCTCCAACGGACAACGCAGTGCGCGTGGTGACATAATCGGTCTTCCCGTACACTTCGTTGTCCCGCATTGGATCCGTGCTGGTTTTGTTATATAAAGAGGCGAAAAAGCCTTTTCTTTGGCGCATGGCCGTATTGCCCTGGTTACGATCCGGTAATCCGTTTGTCAGTCGACGCTGAAACTCTTCCCAGGATGATGGACGAGTTTCATTTTTCCATTTTGTCTATTTGAAAGAGAAAAAAGTAGAGGAAGATGTTGACCATTTTTTGCGAACATTATTGCAACGCTATCGTGGCAACAATAACGCAGAAGATAAAGATTTTGTAAAGTAAAAGAAGCTCTTTTGAACGTTGAAATGTTTGCTTGGAGCATAGTAAGTAATACAAAAACATACAACTATTTCTAAGCAGCATCTATAAGGTAAACGAACTCAGAAAAATATAAAACTATCACCATCAGCCCTAACACAAACGTGCAATCCACACGAGCAACCCCTTGCGAAAAGCGAAACGAATCAAAAGACTCCTAACGAAGGGATGGCAAAGTTTTGACTGATGGAAGAGTAAACGCAATAATGCGTGTACGATAACGCAAACGCGCAGCGCGCAACGTGACGATGAGGTGACGAGGCTCTTTTCTCCTACCATCACCTTCGTCGGCTCATCGCCCACATGTCAAGCCCGGAGGACGAAAATCGGCTCCGGGAATGATTCATCATCCACCGGACCTCCCGTTGCCGCTGACTCCGACGGAGCGTCCAATGCCCACGGATGCTGGCACACGCACGCAGCGAATTGGGAAAAGCGAAACGTTGAAGGACGAAACGTGAAGATTAGTTGCCGACCGGGCGGGAAATAATCCCACAAAAGCATCGGCAGCAGTTGAATCCTTTCGGCATCGGCATCACTCTCTTATCACCAGCCGTCAGTGCTGCTCCACTGCACGAATCGATCAAGCGGAAAAATGAACGCCGCACTCGACGGCCGAGGCCCGCCGGGGATATATCGAACCGGAAGTCTCGCACGGTAGCGGCGACAGGAGAGTGGCAAAAGAGTTGCGGCCATTTTGTTGCGCCTACCGGGCGGAAGAAAAATTGAAAAGAATGATGCCCCTTTTATCTTCCGCCAATCAATCAAAGTCTCCAGGAGGAGGTGCGGCAGGATCGGTGTGTCCACGTCCGCGGCCATGTTTGTAGGTTTCTTTTGTGGGAGGCTACACGGACTACACACGACTTTTGCAATCGATTGACCTACCTAGTCCAAGTGGGAACCATCTGCAGGAACAGTAGGTAGGTGGCAATGTCCGATAATGGAAACGCAATCCAGAACGCTCCAGATACAACCGGCACACCGCTGACTCGGTGAACCGATGGATCATTCCGGATGGATTGACACGTGCTCGATACGGTGGAGGTGATGGTACGCGTCAGCTGAAGGTTGAGGATAAGAAAGTGGTTTAATTAGAAAGGGATAGACCGCAACGTTGTCTTGTTGTTGGATTTTGAAAGTATTTATGTTGAAACGATTTGATGTCTGTAATACGTTTAAAAAACACCTGTATCTGCTAGAAACTAGACAAGAAATTACTAATACTAAACTAAATACTAGAAAATGAGTGTTAGAATGTCATTATTTCAGGCTTTGATTTACAATAAGCTCATCCTAATGAACAAAGATCAGAAGCAACAGACATACATAGCTTCGATGGGACATCTGAAACTTTTCATTAGTTATTGATTTCCAACATTCGATTTGATTGGAGGATCAACTTGAGTTTTTGATATATTTGAAAAAGTTAAGATAAATACAGGCATCAATACAATTCAAACTAGTCTATTCCGAAGACCAAAACCTTAGCTTTAGGAAACT
The DNA here is from genome assembly GCA_000349145.1 of Anopheles dirus. Lineage (NCBI taxonomy): Eukaryota > Metazoa > Arthropoda > Insecta > Diptera > Culicidae > Anopheles > Anopheles dirus. The sequence goes on along the minus strand of KB672802.1, from coordinate 2,330,550 downwards.
TTATTAATTAGGAAATTTGGAGTGTCTTCAAGCTATTTCTGACGAATAACATCACAGAGCTCGCTATTCTCAAGTCAAATCAAGGAGGATTACTTTAGGGATAACTTATGAATGTAGTGAGCACCAATGAACAGTCATAGTTAACAGTTTTGTTATATTGAAGACGCTTTGGAAGAATAATAAAAATATAATCATTTGGAGTCATTCTCATTACAAGTTACGTATTATTCTCTGTTATATTTGCAGTCAGGTTTGTGTTGATTGTTTTTTACTTACGTCTGACATAGGTAGATTCAGAAGTGGATCATCTAGTTATGCAAAAACACATAAAAGATCTCCACGCATTATAAAAACACTTGAAGCCTTCATAACTTTCAAACGGTAATTCAATATGGCGCCTAAAAACCTATGCTGTCATCAGATTTTAAACGTTCGAACATAATAGTCCACACTGCTCATTACATTAGCACGCGTAAAAAAACCATTCCGCCGACCATCATCCTTGACGTCGCCGTCGTTGGCGAACGACTAAATTAATGAAAATTCATTTCTCCATTATCACGCGCGAACGGAACGCCTTTCCCCTGCCCGCTGGCGTACACCGCACCCGTCATTAATCATTGGCTCATTAATTGAAAATATTTTCGCTGTCATCATCAGTGCGCGCGCTCTTTTTTTATTATCGTTGTCCAGACGGGAGTGGTGGCGAGAGATTAGGCAAGGAATGGAGTGTGACCACTTTCTTCTCGTGCCGATTTGGATAATTTTTTTTCCAATTTGTTGCCAAGATCGAGGTCGCTTTTTGCAGCCCTTAAAAGATGAGTATGCATTATCCTACCGCTTCGAGATAAAAAACTATGCACAATTTTCATTCATTGTACCAACGGGAATAAGTTCTTCCCGCGTATTCATACCAGAAGCAGAAGCTCAAAGAAATGAATAAAGCTCGGCAAATCGCTTCAAGGAACGAGATTGCAATCGTGGGACAAACAGTTTGTCGTAAACAGGCGACTCGCGGACAGCGAAACCCACCGGCGATTGTCCTTTCGCGGGAATAACAGCAAGCCAAGGCGAAAAAAAAACGCGAGTCAAGAAAGGCACAAAGTTACGCTAATTAAAACATCAAAAATTTGATTTTCCTTTCCGTTTTTTACCCCCGTTCTGCCAGGAGATTAGCGGACGCTGCTGCGAGCGTGCCCAGGTAGAACGAGATAAAATTAGAGCACTGGAAAATCGTTTACGGAGCCGGGAAGCCGGCAAAGAAAGTTTCGCGTCCTTTCGCGTGTGGGAAAACGAAATGGAAAAAAAACAAGTGAAGGCAAAAACAAAGGACATTTCAGTATGGCGAGGCGCGGACCGCAACGGGAAAGCAGCGCGAGATGGAGCTCGTAATTAAATGATTAATGAGTCGCCCGTGCGTCACGCCGTGCTGCGCGAGAAGGACGGCGCTATTTTTCTTTTAATTTCCTAGCTTTTTGCTAGCCCCGCTTGGGGCAAACATGGCACACTTCAAAGCGCGTTGGAAAGCACGGACCGCGGCATGGGAAAGCGGTCCCTGAAACCATGCAACTAATTTATAGGCATTCGGGAGAAGAATGAACTAAACGGTTGGAATACAAAAAAAAATCATATGGCGATTGTCAATGTATCTGTGTGTATGCTCGGGCAGTTAGCTTATCGTTTATTATGGGAATATAACTGGTTAAATGGAAAGCAAATTTAATGATGAAATTTAAAGTTTAGGTTCAAAGAAGTCAAAGTAAATAAGAACGTTTACATTATCAAATACTTTGCTAAAAATACTGCTGCTAAATAATTATTATAAATGTTACTTTTCGGTTCGTTTATTCGATTGTAAACGTGTTTAAACTATGCTTAGATTTGATTATATTGTTATGTTATATGTAAAAATGTTATATGTCATGAAATGTTGCAGTTCTGAATACATTTTGAAGTTTTGAAGAAAACATTCGTTGTGTATAACAAGAAGCATATACAGATATACAAGATATTATTACTATTTACATGAGCAAGAAATACGATGGTAAAAATAGAGTAACATACAGACAGATTTTAACAGAAATGTTAAAATTTACCTCGCTAATAGGTAACACTTTGGTTAAAATATGGTCCACAAATTTAAACACCCATGAAATAAACTCCATTTCGTTATTGAAAGTATATATAATCACAGTAAGTATTCTCGCTTTAGATTATCTGTTAATTTGCTTTATTAGCGCTTTACTTTAATGTATTACAGATCTTAAGCTCATTAAGTTCTCATTTCCTGGCTTTCCAAATTTATTTTCATCACCACGTCCAATTAAAGGGATAAAACCATAGACAATTTTTAATCCAAAAGGTGTTTCGTTGCTGAATACATTGACTAAGTCATCAACACTATCTATTAGAAATTTCTTTAATAGTTTCAGTAAAAAAAACAACCTCGTTTTAAGTAAGGAGATTTTTTTTAGTATCAATGAAACAAAATGTAGTATCAATGAAACAAAAAATACTCAAATGTAGCTCATCGTTCCGAAAATGCTTGAGCAGCCAGTTTTCAAACTTTTACCCCATATGTCCAACATCTTCGCCACTGTGTCAATCCACAAACACACCCACCTGGGAGCCAGTGAAAGCGGTGGCGACCGCACATCCGTTCGCATCGGAAAAATAATTAACCAAACCCAAACCAGCATCGGACCGCCAACGGTGTGTCAATCATTGGCGCTTAATGGCGAACGGAACGTCCTGTTTTATGACATCCAAAATGGACTACCGTGTTGGTGGATGTTGTTGGGAGAACTGATTAAAAACAGCATGATGCTCTTTGGGGGCAATAGTTCCACCAGATTGGGCTTGGAAAACGATCCCGGAATCCCGGAAGAAAGGATATTATGCAGCATGATTTCTGGGCAGCAGACACTCACCGAATGACTCACGCAACCGTCCGCAACTGTACTTCCTCATCGGTCGCCATAGCGACCGGCACTTTCCGAAGGGGATTGCCATTACGGAAAACCCCTTTTGCGCCTACTGCAATGGACGTTGGCCGGCCAATGTCACCCTCCGCAAAAAGGGGTTCCAACAGCCGAGAGTGGGCAGGAGTAGAGGAAACAAAAAAAAAACACCAACCCCGAGAACTCGACGCGCTAGTCCAACCCCTTAATTTTGGATTCCTTGTCGAGGCCGGGTTTACGCTACGACCCTCACCGGAACACACATCCTTGTTGGCCGGACGCAGCGCGGCGTGCAATTCGCATAAATTTTCATTTGCCATGGACAGGCTGGACGCGTCAGTAACAGCAGCAGCAAGGCGTCCTTCAGCAAAAAGCAAACCGAAAAAAGTGCATCCGAATCGGGATTTTTTGCTCCTTTCTCCTGGATCTCCGGGATGGTGATTTCGTGACGCCATCAAGCGGAAACGGTCCAAACGGTAATCGGTTTCGGTACGGTGTCCCCGTGCAGGCCGATGGGCATAAATTATAGGGCCGGCAAGTTTGCGAGAATCCACTGAAAGAAAAAGAAAATGGTGCCCATGTTCTTTTTCTGGTGACCATGTTCGGCGCACTTTTGGAACATTCCCTTCGGAATAATACAACACCAACAAAAAAGGCGCCCGATTGTCGACACACCTACGGAGCAGTTATTATTAAATATTTACGTGTTGATCGTGTTTGCAAAACGGCGCCTCGGCGGAGTGCGCCGAGCGTATAAACCATAAAGCGCGTGGACGTGGGCCACTTCATTGCCCCCTGAAGGGTCCTCCCGGGGTTATGGGTACATGGCGCACGCATCTTCACCAAATTAACTCGCCTCTTCCCGGGCGCCTGGAACCCGGGGAATGGGATCTTCGTTCTGCTCTTCCTGGAAAGTCCTGGAAACTCTCCCTTCCGTTCGGGAGTTTTTTAAAAGTCTTTCTACAGCTTCCTCGAAAACAAAACGAGTGAGAGAAGCAAAACCCGAACTCCGTTGCCTGGTAGTTTCTAAGGGGGTCTTAAAATATCCACGTGCCCTCGAACAAAAAAAAAACACCAATCCCAGCCCGTTCACGTGGAAGACAAACATCCCGGCTGCCGGCACGAGCCACCGTGAGTCCGGCCAGAAGTTAACGTGACGGCACATAAAGAATTAACCGTTGAATTGCTTCCCGGGCGTCCCGGAACCAGGATGGAAATTAAAAATATCACCGTCAACCGTCTCCAGGCGAGGGTAACTTCTCCTGCAAAGGAGGGCTAATCATTAAAAAAACGAAGAAGGTCCCGTTTTGAGTGTGTGTTTGCGGCCGAAAGAGACACATCTTCTCCTTGCGGCGGAGCGAGAAAAGCCACTGCGAGGATAGCACGTGCCCGCGCACCGAAACCCGTGTCCCAGAACCGGCCGCTCGTGCCGCACACAACCGTAAACACATAACATATTGGAAATTTATTTGATAGGGTAGGGCTCAACGCGCGCGCGGCTTCCCACTTTTTAGCATTACTTATTTAAAGGCTGACGCAACTTTGCCCTTCTCGTGGGGGGGTTCTTCTTTCGGGGCATTTTTATGGTGCTGATGAGTTTTCGTTAAATGAATGAACAAGAACGGACGGTGTGGGGAAGAAAAAAACAACAATTGTCTTGGCACTCTGATTAACTTTGCGCCCCGCGAGGACGGGTGTTTAACCTCGGGGAGGTGAGAGTTAGATGTGCGAATATCGAAATAAATTAAAGCTTCTGGGACTATGGGCGATACTTTATAAGTTTATTAATATTTGATCAATTAATGCTCAATTTCCATGCGTTCATCTCAAAAGACTCAGAAACGATAAGAGAGAGAGGAACAATTTCACTTAATTGACAGATTAAGCAACACCGGTGTGTTAGTAGAGCGTTTTGATGTGAGTATTGCATACTTTTTTGCGTGAATTTAAATAAAATCCCAAAAAGTATGCACTCTGTACGACAAAACTCTCAATTAACGCATTATTACTGATTTCTTGGATGGATTTCGTGGCTATCAGCCAGAATTGACATTTATCGAACGTCCCATTTGCTTCGATGGGTTTAGTCCTTCTCCTAAGGTATCTGATGAATTTACCTGGTGCCTCTAAGTTACTCTCACAAAGTACTAGACATGCGTTCATCTCAATAGACTCAGAAACGTTAAGAGAGAGGAACTATTTCATTAAATTGACAGATTAAGCAACACCGGTGTGTTAGTAGAGCGTTTTGATGTGAGTATTGCATACTTTTTTTGCGTGAATTTAAATAAAGCCCCAATAAGTATGAAATCAACACGAAAGAAAACTCTCAATTAACGCGCTTTTACTGATTTTGTCGATGTATTTTATAAAAGCTGCTTTGCTTCGATGGTTTTTAGTCCCCAACATATCGTAGCTCGCTGTAAGGTATCTGGTGAATGTACCTGGTGCATCTATACTACTCTCACAAAGTACTAGGCAGGCCTGGATCTAGTTATTTTCCATGTATATTTTACCAATGCCAGTTTCTAGATACCGTAACAAGCAGTATAATTTTCTGTGGACCTGGTTACTTTGCGTGTATGTTTTACCAGATCCACTATCTAGATACTGAAGCTGCCCGTCACGTCGTAGTAATTAAGCTTGTGCCTGATTATCTTCGAACCCTTTTGAGTTTTGCCGTGAAGACATTCTGCTAACAAAAACTGAATTAATTTGTATTTGAAAGTAGTTAAAATTGTCTAAAAATCGAGAAGACGGTTGATACTGTAACTGGTGTAGTCTGGTTTTAATTTTTGGACCTGGTTAGTTTCGATACATTTGTATACCTGTTCCGATAAACCAGGTCCTTCGTTACTTTCCCTTCACTACATATTAGTTCTTGGCAAAATTCAAACATGGCCGGAATCGACTACACGAAAATAATACGTTAATAAAGCGTAAATGGTGGAATGATCTGTATGCTAATGTTCAGCTGCAATCATTCATACCTCACGCTTTTCCAGAACGCTTCTGGGCCAATTCGTTAAGGTCAAAATCAAAACCATCCCGAAAAAGAAACAATTAATTACGTAACGGGGCTGGGAGAAGAAAACACAACCGAGTGTCACCCAACGAAACATTCGATCGGAAGCCCAATCCAACCCAATCGAACGCTGCTACATCCGTTCAAACCCATCCTTGCAAGGGGTTCCCGAAACTCCCGAAAAAAAACCCACCCAAGGATCGCGCGCGATTCACAGGCGCAAATGCAAATACGCGCACGGCAGGGGTTCGGCAAATCGGCATTTCGGCATCGGGCATTACTCCCGGAAAAACCCTTCGGAACCATCGCAAACGGAAACCGTTGGCAAATGGACGATGGCAGCAGGGAAGAATGGCTGCCCAGGAGCGGCACCCTTATCAAATGCCATTTCTGAGCCCTTTTAATGACCGGTGCCAGTTGGACAGAAGCGAAAAGGGAACGACCGAGGGCCAACCGGTGTCCGAAACCGAACCCGGGGCTCACCGGACATCGGAGCGAAGAGATGAGGATACCGTTTGCGCAAAACGTGCGCACGAAAGGGTCTTAAAATCGTTGGAAACGGGGATGAAAAATTTGAACTTTTCCAAATTCGAGACCCGGATATCGATGAAAGGAAATTTCCCTACTGGAAATGTATTACAAAAATTTTGGATGGATGTTTTTTTCTCCTACCGGCCGTTTGCAGATGATGCAAGCTGCAAGATATTGTGTGTCCTGCATTCCTGCGCCAGCAAATAAAAGCATGTGTGTTGTGTTTTTTTTTCTCTTCTATCACTGCTCCTAATAAACATGCTCGTTGCTATAAAAAAAGCTTTCAATCTTCAGTTCACTGAATGAAAGCGATTGTTTTCGAGGGAGTCTCGCGTAGCCACCGTGTTTGGATCACCGGCACGAGCCACACAATAATAAACGCAAAATGTGGAAACAAAATCCTGGGCATTATTTAAAGTGACCTTTTTCGACAGTTTACAGACATCGCGCATCGTTTTTTTTCTCCTGCTGACAGAATTGGGATTTTTTATGTTGTTGAAAGTTTTTATCGTGCTCTTCTTCGCTCGTCCTCGTGTCCATTGCAGGATGCAGGACGACCGAGAGCGCTGACGCGCGCATTGATTAGGAGCGCAGCTTTGTTTGTGGCTGTTGATTGTTTGGACAGTTTGGATCGAGCAGGAGGCAAGGTTTTTTTTTTAATGAATTTCGTATCTGCCGTGCAGGGGCTTGATGAATTTGAAGCTTTCTTTGAAGGTTTTTTTTATTGGCAGAATTATATCGAGCTTTAGAGACAGGAATGCATATCTGGTGCTACTAAATGAACTAATAAACTACAATATTGAAATTGATCTACCGACATATCCATTGAAAAAGGATGAATGCTGGATAAAAAGGATAAACAACTAGAGAATTATAGTAACATAAACAAGTGTTATTCAATTATATAGATTCCATAGCTGGTTTTTTTTTTAAATAAAAATACTACAATTTGGGAAATGGAAAACCTTTAAATTAGTCTTCACCTCTTTATTCTTAATCTTACGAAATCAGGCATGTGTCGTAACTTTATGGAACTCTGTTGTCTAGTTTTTTTTTTATAATATATTTAGGCTTAGGGTACAAGGAGATTGATCATAATAATGAAAAGAATGATTTCCGCAAAAGAACTCGTCGATTCGTTGGAATTTGTTCCCCCATTTCGTTGATTTTTTTCTTTTCAACCTATATGAATTTAGCAAAAAATGCATAATTTATCTAAAAAAAGCTAGATATTATTATAAGGTATTAACAAAATATCTAGTTTTTGCTGTGTTTTGTTAAATCTGCTGTTGGTTGAATGTGTCGATGTTTACATCTACATCAATATCTATTCAGATTTTATCTTAATTGCAGATTTAATTGGCAGCAGAGGCCGATTCTTTGAACAATCAGTCAGCAACACCAACAGAAAAAAACGACTAATTAAAATAAATCCCTAACTTCAGATTAACAAACCATCAAAAGTATCCCCTACCAATCGATAATGACCACACAGCAGCACAGCGCCGATAGAAACATTATCGAAACGATCCATGGAACAAAACGTATTCCCTCGCGCGCGCGTTCGTTCCACATCGATTTTTATCGTGCGCACGGTTTCGATTATCGGCGCGCCGTTTTATGGCCTCCGCGCATCTATTGCAACGTTGCTCCCGGGCGCCTCAGCAGGGTGAACGGACGACCAATGGCGGTGATATGCCGCGGTATCGATTCTCCGGGTTCACCCCTTGGCGAGAATGCAAATTCCGACCGTTCGCTGTTCACCCCCTTTCGTTTTTTGTTGTTCTTCGTTGCCCAGCGTTTCGATTTAATCCTACCCTCCATTTTTGTCTCTCACACAGTGGCGGCCGCCATGATGTCGAAGCGTTCGAGAAGGGGGAGAGTTGGGTCGAAATTTGCGTAAGCCTTATTTTTCCCGCCAAAAACTCCTTTCCCTTCCCATAAGGATGCAACAGACATGCAAAAACGCGTACGAGCGCGCCTTTTACCCCCTTTTTGGCTACGGCCGTGGCCTTTATGTTGCAGGGGACGACCGCTCGGTCATCCCCGATCGGCCAGAATGGTTATTATTTCATTTCCATCCCTCCGGGGATGGTAGTTTCGAACAATTCAAACTGTTCCTGTATGAAGGATTCGTCGGTGAGCGATGTCCTGTGCGCTTTCAGGCGGTTCCCTCCTTTGCGGGAAGCACGAGGACGACGAATGGCGCGGAATTGCGTGAAGCCGAAAATGAAGACACAGCCACACACACACACACAAGCACTGGCAGTGAGGCACGGTAACGGTACGGAGGCCAAAGGTTACGGCGACAGCTGTTGCCATTCCGGAAGCGAAGCCGGGGTGCGTCCTGTGTGTGCGTGTGTGCTGTGTACGTTCCACGCGGGGTTTTTACCGAAAAGTTTCACTTTTTCAAAACACAAATGCTGTGCTTCTCTTTCGCTTCTTTTTTGTCGCAGTTTCTTTCTCTCTCTCCCTCTCTGGATGGATCAAAATTGACAGCTTGTGACTGTGAATGCACTTTAAAAGTGGCTTGCAGTGAATGTGGACGCACGGTTTGGCTCACTTTCGATCGTAGCGGGTTGATAGACAAAGGACAACGGCCGATCATGTCGCGTTTGTTGGTAGATGACCGAGCGTAGATATCGGCGGAAAAATTGTGCTGTTGGTTGGCTGTCGGAATATCTAGAGGTGAGATTGGTTAATGTTTGTTTTGCCCCGTTTGTGCGTGGATCACACATTATCACAAGGAGATAGGAGATCTTCAAGCATAGAAGGCTCATTGGTAGAATGTTATGACACATTTACGCAAATTGCACACATTTTATTCCGCTGGAATCCTAATAACACGGCTATATACCTCGTTGCAGAGGCATTAATGAAGCGTTCATTTGCAACAAATTATAAAAGCAAACTGTCTAAATTAACCTCAAAGTATGCAATCTGTGACACGAAACACTTTATTAATGTTTCTCTTTCTTTAAAACTCTAAGATATGATGAATTTACGTAAAATCCCTCATCAAAAAGTAATCGTTGATCTCGACAGGTCGAGTAAAAAGGTTAATTCTACGCTCATCTTAAATCGAGGAGCTGAATCCTCCAGAAAAAAAAACATATTACACATTTTGTAAGTAACACATAACAGACTGTTTATACAGCAAACGTTTTAGAATATGATGTAAAACTGGAAAAAATCAAAAATACTAAAGCTTCTTGGCTTACACGAGACTTAACACAGCTCAAATATTGTTCGACCAGGAAGATGTTTGATTTTCTGTAGAATTTTTAATTTTAGATAACTTTTTTGAGTAATTTTGATTTTTGAAAAGAAGCATTACCAACATTAAGCCATGCTCACTGCTTTTTAATGTGGCCCATATTTTTTCGTATTTTTTTTTTCTGACGAAGGTTTCTGTGTAGGGCACCGCTATAGCTTAATAGCTTAAAACGTCTAATCCAAGGAATCAACTACAGGTATCAAGCAAATATACAATATCCTAGGACGCCTACTATACGCATAGCCCAGGCAAGTATAAGTGCCAACAGTTAGAGAGCATATGTGTTAATTCCGGATCGGAACAGTCTTCTATAACTTCAAAGTTTGACGACGAAAATGGCGTGTGGAAACAGTATTTGAAACTATTCTCGTATATTTTCGTTATTTAATTAAGCTTAGTATGTACTAACTTGTGAATTTCTTGTAAATTTCTTCTGTTTCTTTCCTGGCCACAACAACCCTGGCCTTTTCTCGCTTTCTTCGACTTTGACTTGAGCGACGGACAATACGACCGCCTCGATTGGTCTACTCATGAACCAATCTACTCATGAAATAATGCTTGGAGTAATTTGTTAAGTACCAAGACCCAACGGCGATTATTTGTCATGTACAAAACGCATCGATAGACGATACTCTGTATAGTATCGATAGTTTGCCTTTGGCGTTAAATTGAGTAATCAGAGTAACTTATCACCAACGTCAGTAATGTTTGTGTCATTTAAGGCTTTGAAAAATTGGAGCAGCATACCCCCGAGCAAGCTGTCTATAGTATCGCTATACTAGAGGGATAATGGTCACATATTATTAGCAAAATTATGGTATAGACCCAACGGGGACATTATGTTTTTATGTTTGCTAAAACACCGCACCAAACCTACACACCATCATTATCATTGTTTATGTCAATCGAATAAATCCGCCTGATGGGCCCAACAATACCAACCATTTTTCTCTCTCGACGGCCGACGGAAAAAAGCATCACAGTAACCGAACCCATTCCATTAACTTTCTCTAACTCATTTAAACTGCAAACAAACAAACAGGCAAACAAAGGCTCGCATGTCGTGTTTGGCACAGGGTCGCAACGGCGCAAACTATTGGTCACATCAATCAACCCTTAAGACCCTTTTCTTGCCGTGTTATTTGAAGAGGTTCAATCTCGCTTTTAACCAGCCGAATAAGCGAGCAAAAAAACGGGGTTGCTGAGTAAATATGGCAATTTTCTTCTGACATCCCGTTCTTGTGTCGAGGAAGAAAAATCGTTCCCAAATTACGACACCAAAAATCAACCCCGAGCAAACGCAAGCAACGCAACCGATTGAAAAACTCGCTTGGGGGCGGGTTTTTTCTTCATTCCACTGAAAGAAACCCCTAACGCAACCAATGCAACCAATGAGCCGAGGCACAAAAAGGAGCACCTCGTGATCCGTTCAATTTATCCTTCTGGTCGCCGAAGCCCTCCAAAGCCCAAGCCGAATGGAAGGATTTCGGCCCGAAAGCTTGCGACACCGCGTTTCAGAAGCGCCGCACCCGCAAAACAATCCCTGTGCAAAGGTTAAAAAAACGAAGAAAGAGAAATCGGTTCCATAAGCCCTTTGAAGCCCCCGGGACCCCAGAAAAGAGGGTTAAGTAGTGCGTAGTTTTTTTTTAATCCAGATCAATAGAGGGAAAGTTTTACGAAACTGTTGTCAAACAAATCTGCAATTGCATCCGCATCCTTTTTTATATCAGTTTACCCTCTCTCACAATATTAGCACAGGCACGCTTGAGAAAGAGAGAAAAAAGGATTTTCTTTTACCTCTTTTTGCGTTTCACTTCGCTATCCTTCCTCTTTCGAGGCAGCTCCTCGCTGGAACATCGATCTGAAGGGAAATACGAATCAGCAACGCCTCTGAACAGGCGAAGCGAAAGATGATTGAACGGGATTAGTCGGCTCTTCGGCGACATTCAATCGGTTCAAAGGACACGCAGCGGGTGAGCCGGCACCCCGACAGAAGAAGTCGATCGCTGTTCGAGATCGGTAATTAGCAGAGCGCAAGAAGATCGAGAAATTATAGGGTTCAATCGCTCGGAGACTAGGCACCTTGAAGCAGGCGGCGCGATACAAACAAGAAAAAAAACGGATCCGCAGGATCAGGATCATTTCATTTCGTAACAACCGAAAGAAATGGTCCGAAAAGGATATCACCCGATCGGAAGGTCGGATCGCCGCAGGTCAGTCGGGGTGTCTGTGCTGTCTTTGAGACTAATTTTGGGGTCACTTTTTCACATTCTTTATGGGAGTGAGAGTCAATGCTTAGCGCCCAGTTAGTCGAATATCCTGGGCGATATAAATCTTCGATCACGATTCTGCTATGGATACTGAAACTCGAGAAAGGAATTTGTTCAAACAATCAACCCTTGCACACTCACACGCGGAAGTCGCGGTCAAGGGAAAAGGTTGTTGGAAACCCACACATGCAGGGTTTCTTGAGGTTTTATGATCGTTTTCCAACCATATTTTACTCCTTCGGAACGCTTAGTTCACTGATTGTTATTTTTCTACCATTAGCTTTGTCGAAATGTCGACGACTCTGCTGAAACTGGAACCACCCAAAGCATGCTGTGCAACCCTGCAAAAAATACAACAATAAAAGGTGAGCGATATTTCACAACTACGCTTCCGGTCCGATTTCAGCTCCTAAAGCCCCTCCTAACGCCGAGCGCGGTCGGGAATTTTAACTACAAATCAAGCAACGGTTCGCCGAGTCATAAATTCACCTGTCGTAAAAATGGAAGGCACGCCGGGACGGGTTACGCTATCGGGCCCGATCGGGAATTATGTGGGAAAGGATCTTAAATTATAATTGTGCCGCCAAACCAACAGGAAGGAAATAAATGTACTAGCCCGGACGTACCCTTTTTAGTCCTTGATCCTTGGAAGCCGGGTCCTTTTCCTCGCCGTTGAAGCACGGACCACGGTCCGGTCCCTTATCTTCTTTCCAGTCTTTTAATTTCAGATAAGCACACCGAGAGGTAGGAATAAATTGTGTGGCAAGCTTGCGGTTGACTTTGCCGCTCGCGCGTCGACTTTCTTCCCCGATAAGGATAAACCCGTTTCGAGCGAGCGACCGAGAAAGCCTACTGCCCCCCACTTCCCTCTTTGAAAGGGGTGACACACGGGGTCACAGAGGGATAAGGATCTACCCCAGCGGGGAGAAAGGGAGAGAGAGAGAAAGAGGGGAAATTTATTCAGTGGTTAAATCGAAATAAAATGTCACCCTTTTATGGGCGACCCGAACCCGAACGAGGAGACCCTTTTCTCATTGCCTTGGACGGTCTCTGTGTAATCCTCGGTTAGGATCACCTTTTTGCGCGGGAGGGGGAGGAGGGGGAGAGGACCACTTGTAAAACTTGTGCGTCCTGGCACGGGATAGATCGGAGATACGGGGAGTCGAGAAAATCGATTAACTTATATTCCTCAACGCCTGTGATGAAGAGAGAGCGCGCGCGCGCGCTTATGTGTACGGAAGAAGTACTTTAAAAGGATTCCCTTTCTGGAGTGAACCGGGAAACAGGCGTGGAAAGTGAAAGCATTTGGATCAACGCGATCGTCGCTTTGTGGCGCGGGCATTAGACAAGGATTAATAATGTTGTAGAGCGTACAATGCGCTGGGTTTTGAAAGTCACGTTTCGAATGCAAATGGAACGGTATAAAAGGTGGCCACTTAGCCAGACGATTAGGCAACAGATACGCTACGAAGAAAGGGGTGAAAGTAGAAACTGCTGCTGCTTTTGGGGTTGAAGCGACTATTAACATTTTTGAACATTAACATTTTTGACAAGCTCATGTTGGGTCACAAACGATTCTGGGGTTGAAACCCTTTCAATGCTGAAGTTCTTGGGACATTAAGACGTAAAGACATTCCAAAACGGATGCCGTCTGCGCAATACAACATGTCATCTTTTTAAGGGTGCTACTTTCAGCCAGGACCACGTCGTAATGATCCGGTCAAAAAGTTGAAATACTGTAATATTGATTTTTTTTAGATGTTCAACTCTTTCTACCTGGATGATCATTCACCAGTCCCAAGAGTGTTTATAGTGTCCAAAACATCGTAGAGACAAGGCATATCCGGAAGAACTTGCATCAATGAAAAAAAAAAACACTAGTAAGACGAATGGGATAAAGTTTCAAACGTAGGCTCAATATTAAAAACATATCCTGAAAGTTAGAATGTCATAACCACGAAGTTACTGATATCTTTAACTTCGAAGAACGTTAGATCCTTAAGCTGTCAATAATGGAATGAAATTATCGTATAAATATCAACTATTACGAACGATGCTGCAGAAAAATGACAAAAAAAAAGCAATAGAATGCACTAGTCTCTCGTCAATGAATACTAGGAAAACTAAGTAAGTATTCATAAGTAAGTTGAAAATCGTTCGATAGAAGCAATACTATCACTTTTACACTACCAAAACACCAAAATGGAGATGATTTTTATTCCTATAACCAAACCAAAATAATAAATTTATCACCACCATATCTCACAAAAAAGATTGGAAGTACTAAAAGATGCTTCATAATTCCTCTACCACCCAAATGACAATGATCCATCAAGAACCGACACAAAAATAACCGATGCCTCACGATGTGAACAACCGAAATCGAGACAAAAATTGAGCAGTAAAAAACGCAGCCCGAGCCACTCAGCACTTCAGCCCAGAACAATCAGCCATTGTCGTGGCCACTCCTGACGAGAGCAGCGTCATCGACGATGGATCCCTGCGCCCGAAGCACCCTACAAAAATTACAGGGAGGCTCCACACAACAACAACAAAAAACACACACATTACCCATAAAGCAAGTAATTCATTTCCGAAGGACGCAATCGGTACGAGATTTAGGCGTGATGTATCCGGGTGATAAAAGAAATGAGTTTTGGGGGGTTTCTCCGGAGGCATCTCGAGAGGACCAAAGCGAGTTTCTCTCGAAGCGCGCTGCAAGCTGCAAGACGGATCCCGCATCGCAGTATGAGGTATCACCTCCGCGCACTCATTATTTGATTTCGGTTTTAGTCATTTTTTTGTTGCTCGTGTTGTCGTGTTTGCAGGCACAACAACTGTGTTTGTTTTGTTTGATCGACTGCACATGGTGCGAGCGACCGCATCGCGTAATTTAAAACGCTTGCGACCCCCGAGTGGCAATTATGAAGAGCAAACCAACCTCCGCCGGTGTTGCTGGTGCAGTTTTTTACGGTGCTCCGAGCTGTTCGCCAGTTGTCGCCCCGCTGGTTCTGGTTGCATTCTAAAGCGGCTGCCGTGCTCCCTGCAGGAAAGTGAACGCGACTCCAGACGCACATTTCGTCACATGGCGTGGCATGGCACGTGGTAGAACGTCGATGAACTCGCGCACTATTTACCTTTTTGGCGCGACGCGACGAAGGCGAGAGTTTGTTCCGGTGCCATTTCCCGCAGCTGCTTCCCGCACACACTCGTGCTGTTTTCGCTTTCGTTCCTGGAAACGAAAAAAAATACAATAAAAAAATATTCCCCAAAAAAACCTTTGATGGCGGTTTGGCGAGCTAATTGGAAATTAATCACGGAACCTCAATTTTGCGTCATTTTATGAATGGCACCGCACCGCGGTGACGCCAGCATGAAGAAACGCATCGTGGAAGCCGGACCGACGTCACAGCCCACATACGATGAAATTAATACTTTTCCACTTTCGATTTTCCATTTTTTTGTGTTCGTTCTCCTCTCGCAACTCGGAACCGTGCGGAGGTCCTTAAGAGGACCGGATTTCGTACCGCGTAAGTAACGACTTCCTGATGTCCCGCTGGGCATCCTCCACCGTCGGGTTCGAGCTTCCTTCCCGATCTCGATCTCGGCCCGGTTCCGTAATTACGCGCAGCCCACCCGGTTGAGGATCGGTCCGTTTTTTGTGGTCTTTTTACTACGCTGCACCTCTCAATGAATGTGATGTCCTTTGGCATTCCGAGCGTAGACCGAGCGTGAGGTACGAGATAATTATACGGACTAGCGATGCCCATTTACGGCTTAAAGCACCGGTGCCTCAGAGATTTTTGCTCTCGATTGCGATCAATCACTCTCGGTTTTAAGCGGTACGGCGTAAGAAGCCCAAAGAAAAGTGGCTAATTGGTGGGTTTCTGGTTGAAGGTTCTTCTGGAGGAGTATCCTTCTCTGGGGAAGCGGTAAGTTTATGGTTATTAAATTAGTAGCTACTTGCTGCTGAGGACTCTCTGTTTCGATTAATAATGAGGTAATGAATTAATCGATGAAATAATACGTTTTTCTTTGAGATATCAAAGGTTTGGTTTCAAAATTTATTGTAATTGTTTTCTTTTGTTATATGGTTGGAAATATGGGTTGCCGATTTATTTGTTAACTTACTTTTAGTTTTTTTACAAATAATCCATAATCTTTCAAATGAATATTAATCATTCCAAGCATTTTTTTCAGTGATATTTTGATTTTTAACTTGTAACTTGATTTTTTTGGTAATGTATTGAGTAAGCTGAAATCAGTCATTTTTATTACAAACACTTCGTCGGGTCATGATCGAGAGATTGCCTGATGCTAAGGTAGCCTTGGCAACACCAACCGTGAACTGGCGAAAGGTATAGCGCATCATATGCTGTCATCGTTTATTTTTCCAACAGAGAAAAAACCATCCATTCCCATTCTGTACATGTTGACATATAACATGGTTCGCCAGTGTTTCCCAAGAATGCTCTACCAGGAATAGTCCCGAGACTGTTCGGGGAGCTTTTCGCGACATCGAAAAAAATTCCCGAAAGCTTGAAAAACCATGCACTGTGGTTGTCGCAGAACTAGCTGCTGTCACCTGTGCGCTAGAGGATATTGTTTCTAGGCAACCGGATGGATAATTCATGTTTACGGATAGCCTCAGTGCCGATGAATCCACAACGTCCCGCTCGATCAAAGACTCCAACTACTTTTATCTACAGATAAAAGTATCTTTGAGTACTCTGTCCAGAAGAGACATTAGGATATCTATAGTATGGTTCCCTGCTTACAGTTCCATCATTGGAAACGAGCCAGCTGGCAAGATGGTTGAAGAGGGTGCTAGCTTTGGACAAAAGTTCACGCGTTGCATATTCCTCAGGAGGTGTTAATAGTGCCTCGATAGTACTGTATGAGTAATTGGCAGCAATACTGGAGTGAGGACGATCTTGAACACATCTGATAATCCATATAGCCAACAGTGCGACTCTACCGTTGGTTTGGAGACCTGAAGGTTGGATGCTCATTCACTCGAACCATGTTACGACTGAAATCGAACCTCTATGCGCGCAACGTACATCTCCAACGCATTGGATTGGTCAATAAAAAGGAGTGTCCGTTGACATGTTATTGTGCTCATGTGAAACATACAAATCCACACGTTCCCAGATTCTCTCAACAGAAGAATCCCTGAACAGACGGCGTGAAAGGAGTGTCCGTGACTTGTTTTGAACAATAACATTTCCATAGAACCAATAGCGATATCAATAGTCAACCCATTCAACCCCGAAAGGGGTTAATACGGGTTGACTGCAATAAACAAAAATAAACAAACAATGGTTTGCCAGTGGTTACAACAAGTAATTAAACTTGAAATCCAAAATCATAGCAACTAAATCTTGGTTTATAGGTAAAACTAACAATGTTTCGCTTTCCAATATACTGAAATCACTGCATTCTTTGAATATTGATAGATCATCAACTTCACAAAGATGGATCATGTCTCGAAAATGAAAATAGCGTTATGAAGAAATAGATTGTCACGGCCTACTGTTTGATTAGGTTTATATCTTGGAACAGTCACTCTTCTAGTTGCTATAGACACAAATAATTCGTAAAATTTCTCAACTATTCAATATCAGTGACGTTCTGGAATAGAGTGGAAGCACCAATTTGATTGGATAACTACTTAATCAAATTGGTGCTTCCAGCAATATCACATCGAGAGATTTATGTACTTTGTTAGGATATCATTTCACAGTGCAGAAGAAGAATTTTACAAATATTTATCTCGAAAAATAAATATAAACGAAAATTGTAGCTGCACAGAAACCGGATAGCCTTTTCTTACATCCCGCAAGCTATTTCCGTACACTATATAGCTCCGGGCGCCTACACCGACCTACCAAACGAACCACAAGCCAGATATTTACGTACAGCAAAGTAACCCACTCCGACCCCACAGTCTAATAAAACGTTGTGCGCAGCACAAAATCCTAGCCGAAAGCGAAAAACTCTTTAGTTTTACGACCCAAACACACACACACATACACCTGCCATTTTCCTGCACGGTGCCACTCAATAACAGTCCCCCAATGAAACTAACAAATGTCTCATAAAAACCACCCTCGACTCAGACTCGAGTGGAGCCGCAAAACGATTTGTGGAGCCGCGAACAATTTGGCGCTGTCACAATTTTTGGCAGCTTGATCCAGCCAACGATGGCAGGGAGTGAGAGACGCAGATAAGGTATAAAGTTTATGGTATTGATAAAATTTAACCCAACGTACGCCGTATGGGTAAGCGTGCGTGGGTAAAGTGGAAGTTATGAATATCGCACCGTTTATCACGCGACCCAGCCGTAAACCGGGTCTCCCGGTGAGATGGGTTCGGAAGACGCAAGGGTTAGCTTGCTCCCATCCCACCGGCCCCGAAAAGATCGCGAACGCTTTATTGACGCTCCGAAACGAAACACGAAATGCGAAACGCGGACACAATTTATGGTTATGTCGTTGGCTTACTGACGGGCGCTTGTCAGTCAAACCGAACAGGTAGCAAGAAAAGCCTTTCCATGTCCCTCCACCGGGACTTGTGGCGCGTGGTTCGTTAAGTTTTTTGGAGCAACGGTCCACTCGGGTCCACCCGGTCGAGATAAGATGGGTGTAATTACCGTGTAATGGCGCTAATTAAATGTCCACCCGGGTCCCTCCGAGGATATATATTCCTTTACGGGCGGGAATATCCGTGCTGCCCGCTGCCTTCCATCCACGCAACACACTCAGGGGGAACAGAACAGCTCAAGTATTCTTATACCGCCGCGTCGCGTTGTGGTTTTTGTGACACCTTGACATGCCAGGCCCGTAAATAGTCGCGGTTTCCGTGGATACGCCGTCGCCGTTTCGTTGCGGGACGGTTGACAGTGGCGTCGTCTTCGAGTGCCTAAAAAAAGGAAACGTGCAGCACAAAAGTAGCAGCAAGACAAAAAAAAATACACACCATTAATGATTGGCTCTGGCAGCGCGAAGGTGAAGGCATCCCGCCCGCAATGCTAACCGTTTCGCTGTCACACATTTATATATAATTTTGAGTAATATTTCTTCTGTCAACTGTTGCAAATGATCTTTTCCGAACTATTTCCACTGTCACAACACCGAGACCGGCCTACTACTACGCGCGGCACGTTCGTCAACCGAAACAAACAACAACAACGTGTGCGAAATGTGACAGCTGTCAACACGCTCGCGCTCGTGCGCGTTTAAACGTTCCACTTCAACGCGCGTCTGTCAGCGGGCTAGTACGCCTTTTAGTCGATCGTTTATTTGTACATCAACGAGCACGAAACTCTTTCGGTTTCGGTTCTCCCTTTTGTTTGGGGCGTGGGTGTGTTTCTTTTTTAAATTAATAATAAATTCTCAAGACACGCCGCGAAACGCCTTCTCTCGCGCGGCGAGCAAATGCAAATGAGCAGCAAAACAAAAAAGCAAAACCCCTTCCGAAGACGGTAAAGGAGTAGCTCCACCTCTTTGCCGGGATGCTGTAACCAATCGTGATGCGGCTTTGAAAGTATTTTTTTGTATCGTGCCCACGCAAAACAACCGAAAGAGTACAAGTGAACCAGTTAAGTATGGAGACGCGGCGTTCTATGTTTACACACGCGAAGAAATGTGGCGATGAACGCCTCCTACGAACGCACATGGCACGCGCTTAAAAAAATCGAGAAGAAGGTTTGAGAAGGGAGATCGTTGACGAGTCTTTTTTTAGATGGCATGTGTCTTCCGAGTTCGGAGGGGGGCTCGAATAAAAAAAAACGACATCAACTAGAAGCCGATGTTGTAGGCCGATTGGAAAAGGGTATTAAAAACGTCCATTGGATAAATCATACTAATTCGGTTTTCATGTTTGATTTGCTCGTTTTCGGCGAAGCGCAGGCACGTTCTCTTTTTGATTTTATTAATAAAATCTAACGCGTCACCGTGTGGTTTTACTCTTTCCGGGATGTTTTCTACATTTTATATCACTTCTGCTGCTTCCATAGTGTCTTTTTCGACTCCTTATTGGAACTGGAACGCGCACCCCGACCAATCTTGGGATTGGTTGACTTAAAATAGCTCGTACTGAACGTGAACCAAGGAACCCCATGTGTTTGGGGTTAATGGAATGACACGGCCGTTCGTCGTACTCCCTCCCGAGTTCTTGGTGGGCGATTTTTTGTTCCAACGTCTGGAAGAACTGGCCGGCTGGGTTGATTTTATTTTAAGTCCGTGTCCGTGCAGTCGTGAAACAAAAAACCTGCTGCAGTGATGAAATGTGGATGCAGTTCTCGCCGTCTGCAGGGTGAACGACACTAGCGTTCGGTCGTGCGGACTCCGCGCGGCGATGTTTTGGAGAGCTCAGGGCCCTCCACCTTGTACCACTTCAACAAATCTGTGCGTGACACGCACGAGGGCCCTTTCGGAGGGGTTTGTTTCGTAGACCGTTCCCTCGAAAGTGCGTAAAAAATTGCCTTTTATTCCGATATTATGTAAATACGCTCGAACACATATATTATTTACAGAGACGCACAAGGAGAAGAAGAAAACCTCACACTCACTCACCGCGCGGGGAGATGGATATTGAAATGAATACAACACATTCCTTGCTTCCTCGCCGGCCCGATAGATTGCGTTGGTGGCGACCGTTCAACATTCCCGCCGCTCGACGTTTTGGGGCAGAAGATTCTCGTTCACCGTCGCTTTATATCAAGCGTTTCGAGCGCGCGGAATTCGATGGAGCATCGCGCTGGTATGGCGGCTGGTATGCGTGTGGTAGCGATAATTTGTATCGCCGTGTTATGATCCCAGCCACGTCCCGGCCCAGGACCACGATAGCTCAAATAATCGAGCAATCATGATAAGCATCGTAGCACATTAGCCCGCTCAGCGGGCAGATTCCGGCGGGTTGTAATTCAATTTGTGAATCTCGACGACGGCGATTCTGCTCGGTGGTGTTCATTAAACGACACGAGTAACAACAATAAAGGATCCATTACTGAAATGATGGGACGGAACAGTGTATCAGATGATGATTATCGCACATCATGATTAAATAAGCTTAATTTGGAATCGAAATAGTGAAATACATCGGAGAAAGATCGAAGATTTGGATGTTATACATGTTTACCCAACAGTCGTAAAACCTTGAGCAATAGGAAAAGTTTAGTTGTTTGCCCAGAAATCAAATTTCCGACAATATGTTAAAGACATTCCTACATTCCTACTGAGGAGCATTACTTTTTAATAGAAATTATTCCAATTCTTGAATTCTGTCTTAAAGCAGCATCTAACTAAGAAATTATTCTGGATATCCCGCAGCCATTTTGCTCTCCATTTACAACCCGTTTGTTTTCGCGAACCCTTCAGCGCACTCTTTCTCTCTATCTCTTTCTCTCTCAAAATGGCCTACGTCCCATAAATTACCGAACGACCACCCCTTTCAATAAACCCTTTTCCACTACCACTCGCGGCAAGCCCATTTAGTTCCCCCTGTTCCGAACATAAACACGGTAGCAACTACCACCAATAACGAAGCGAGCGACCCAAAATCTTCTCCCAGCTCTCCGTTTTTTATTCTTTATGACCCTTGCCGCCGAAAGGGGTACTGCCGAGAGGTACTTAAAAAAACATTCCAGAGTCGGCATAGCATATAAAAAAACCCTGGAAGCCATTTTTTCAAGGTATCGACTTTTTTTAGCACCAAAACGTCAACTTTTTTACGATCTTTATGATCTTTGTGAAGCGCGTGCTGCGCTTGACGTGGGCACACGTAAAAAACCGAGGGCGCCGCCCACCTGGTGACGTGGGGTTGGCACGTCGAATAACGGTAGATCTGTTCCAAGCAAGAAGAACAAAAAAAAACAAGTTTATGATCAAGTTTTTAGAACACAGAACAAACAGACGATCACCTTCGGCGTCATAAAACATGCCCAAATTTAAGTTTTATTTTTTCCCAAATCATTTTTTCGCCGGTTCGTCCCACTTCCATTACAGGATAATACAGGGTGTAAATATTCTGCGAATTTTCTTCGGTGCCATATTTTACCTCTTGCACTGAATGACCCATGCGAATGCGCTCTGTGGAAGGAAACGACCTAAAGACAGGTAGTGCAGACACGAACCTTTATCGCACGGGGTAGCAAAACCCCGTCCAGCCGATGGCCTTTCACTACCAAACTGGAGCGGTTGAAAGGCCGTCGGTCTTACGGGCAAATAAAACAATTTGCCTAACATTCTGCAATCTCCCCTCCCGGGTGAAAGTGACGCACTGTCGACAAGGCCGACGGGGGTGGAAGCTGTTGCAGCATATAAAACAACAACAAAAAAATGGCACACGGAACAATTAGCATGAGGACCATTTAATTATGTTTTTTACAATCGCACGGCCTTGGGTGACAATCGCCCCACGACAAATCCGGCCGGCAGTCGTCGTAAAAAAAGGTCGCCGCTTACGTAAAATGGCGAAAAGTCAGTGTGAAAAAGTGCACGATCCTTCCCGGGGTCCTTGGAGGCCTGAGCGATCCAAGGAATGGTGGCTGCTCTGATTGTTTTACGATTCGGGCACGCCAGCAGGACAGCAAAGGTTGGCACGATGGCTCATCACGTATGCCCACGGTGAGCCGTAATTTACGTACGACGCCGACGATTTTTGACGAGACGAGTGCAAATATGGTCCAAAAAGAAAGGTTGATCTGTCGTTAGGTTTCACCAAGGTTCTGTGTCGACAGTAGGATGGGAAAGTGATTTTTTATGACGTGTTACAAAAAGCCCACCTGGGTTCGTAGGGAGCGTGTTTCATGTGGAGCGTGTCGGTGGCGTGGCGAATATTTTTGGAATAATTTTCAGCCATAAAGATGTACGCGTATAAGAAAGAACCCAAAAGGTACAGAGCCAAACGTTTAATTGCAAAAACTATTCTACGAACAAAAATAGATTATTAACTGACTGGCTTTTAGACTTGTTTTAGTTCTGTCTCTCTATTCTCTCTATACAGAGAGTATCTTCTTCATTTCCGAATAGGGCTCTGGAAATCTTTAAAAATGTTCAACTAATGTTCTAGTTTATTTTACATATTACTCCCTAATCAAAATCATTTGAATCGTTTGTTCGAACGAATTGTTGCTTATTTTAAGAGGTTTGGAATCATATCAAAATATTTTATTCAAATAAATCATATAAATATACTATAACATGTTGGCAATATTTGCAGCATATATTGCATCAATTTAGTATAAACTATAAACTAAGAAACTTGCAAAGTGGTACGTTAAAAATTGGACAACAGATGTGTTTTCGTAGCAGAACTTAAATCGATCATTGTGTAAAAGTTTGTGCAAAAGAACTGAGATTCACAATATGGATCAAAATTTATGCCTTAAACGCTTTTATAAATGGAATGATCTTATATATATATGCGTTAATTTGGTTAAGCTATTAGATATCATATTTGAAAAGAATAGAAGAATGGAGAATTCCAAACAAAAATAAAAATAAATCGATACATGGTTGATTCAAACCAAAATAACCAAAACATAGATTGCTAGTCACATTTGAAACAATAAAACAACAAATCGAAAAACAAGAATCATACAATACATGCTACTGAGGAAATGTTTGCTATTTTCTTGATGTTTTCGGCCACATATACAATTACGACATGGTCATTTGCACCGCTTTGTGGCGTTTTTCACCCTTTCTCGACCACAAACACTTCAAGCTGCCATCGCAAAACAATTATCCTTTCTCGATTCAACCCCTTTACACGCATCATTTCCCCCGTTTAGCAAAACAACTAGCTCAACCCGTTCTAACCCTTCGCTCCACTTAACATCGATCGTAACGACCGGTGCGGTTGTGGTTTCAATCATCGATCCCGATCCCAGGGCAGAAAGGAAAAGGGTTCCCCGTTCGCACGCCACTTCAAATCTAACGAATAATTTGTTGTCGAACAACGGGCACACAAAGAGCCACTTGAGTCAGAGCCGCGTGGGCGTTGTTTGAGGGTCTTGCGGTTGCGTGCACTGGAGCGAAGGACAAACAACAAACACTCGGGGGAAGTTTTGGACCTGTCCCGAGAGAACCCCGTTTCCGAAACCTGACGAGTCCAGCTGGAAGAGAAGGGTTTGTCGAGCGTGTCGCACGTCCGTGTGCGAAGGGTTATGAGGGCCACGAACTGCTTAACGCACGGTCCTTGGAGCGATCCAAGCAACCATATCCATCAACTGTCAAACAAAACGTCAGCCCGATCCCCGTCATCTGGCTCCTATCTTCGGCGCATATTCGGAACGGGGTAAACAAGCGTTTACTTCGTTGCCGGTCCGGTATGAAACCCAACACCAGGAAGGAGAGAGAGAGCGTCCTGCCGAGGCTGCCAATTAGTGGCGCCGGAAGAAATCGAATCCTGCGCGCCCGTGGTCCAGTACCCCGTCGATCCCGGGGAATCGATTAATCATCCGACCGGGCGTTTGAAAGCTTCCGGACGAAGCGTTGGCGCTTCGAACCGGATTGCCCACGGGCCGTGCCTCATAACGGGCGAGCCTGCTGCACTGCAGATGGATGACGCGGAGGCCTGGTTCGGCCTAATCGTATTTGCATAAGTCACATGACAGCGAGGCCGCATAATCTTTCGCTCTAACGAGCTGCCGTGGACGCGCTTGACCTCGAGATCTTCATCCCCCGGAGGATTTCTTTCGGAGGTCGAACCATGTTGGGAAGTAATTTGATGATAATAATGGTCTTCTTTGCGGTTTGCGGTGACGGCGATGGTGTATGATAAATATTTGCGCTTCGATGCTTCTACTCCATTCCACCGATCCATTCATTAAACGCCAACTCCGGAGCGCTGGACATTAAACAGAGAGGATACGGTTGTTGATGATGGTAGTGCGGATGACATCCGATTACAATTTTCCCATTTTCCACACACACACACACACGCTCACAAACACACACACGGACAGAGGCTCAATAGGCAATTACTTCCATCTTTCACTCACGCTGGACAGTCCAGCACAGTGATAGTCCGCTATGTCTGATTCTGAGCGCATGTTTTGCGAATGAAAGACGGTTGCGCTACCTAGCACATGCTTCATTTTGAATAGTTTTTCACGATCAAACCCTCACAACTCTGTACTCCTCGCGAGGAGCTGAACATCCTTGCACCGACAGTCGTTCAGTAAGCCTATATTTAGTCCTTTTTACTGCACCCCACAATGTATGTATAACAGAGTCCGCTCGCTCGAGATTAGTTTTTGAGGTTATAAATCATGACCGCCTTTTTTACCATCCGGCCCGTGGCCGGGCGATCAGCAATCTTTACCAGGCGTAGCGAGCGACAGTCAACTTGCCATTCGGCGTCGGCATTGAAGTCGGTGCCCGCGCGAGATCCGGGCGAGAGATGAGAAGGAAAGCATTTATCTTCCGTCGTCGCCGCCGCCGTTGTCTTCTGGGGTATCCTTTTTTGTTTTAGGTTTTGGTTCTGTCGGCTCCGGTAAGGATTTACCGAGCAGTTTTAACATCGATGTTGTCGAAATTAACTCACTTCCTCGTTTTAGGGGAAGCGGTGGGTGTTGGTGGTTTCGGGTTCGATTTTTTCGTCACATCCTACATTCCACTTACCATCCGTTAAGGAAGAGAATGTGTTGAGAAGGTTTCGACAGTGAATTGAGTGTTGGAGAGATGAGATATTTGGGATATTTTGATTTTGAAGCTGATATTCAGCTGGGTCAAATACAAATATCAAAATATATCAAATTTTATATAAACAAAATAATGTATATGATATGTTACGATTATGTTATATTTAAGTTAAGTTGAGAAACGTGGTGGTCATCTCAACTTATTCTCTCAGATAGTATAGTACTCTTTCCATGTTATCTGAGACCCAACTAATAACAAATAAAACGATGACATTATAGTCTATGTTATCAAGCTCGAACTCTCCATAATTATAGATATGATACCATGTACTACCTGATAAAAAAACATAGAACATCGCAAAGATATAAGTAATACATATACTAACTTTGTTCATGGTTTGAAGTATGAGCATGATGATCTTAACTGTATCATCAGCTTTTGCACTGACAGTCGTTCAGCATGTCAAGAGGTATAGAATGTGACTTGAGATTTGTAATCTAGAATCTGTTAGAAACTGGGATGACCGTATAGGTACATACATAGGTTTCTCTTGAAACTATTCCATAAAAAAATCGAACAATTTGCCTTTGCAATTCATTAAAAAAAACCCACTGCAGGAGACTAGCTCAGCCATAATTTCCCTTTCGTCCAGAAAATCCAGATGAGGTGTGCCAAACGACTGTGACGTTAAAAAATCACACTGGCGACACATCCAATCTAAACGACTTCATCATCATCTGCCCGACCACGCATCGATTCCCAACCATCGCCGTGTGTCCGTGCGTGCGATGGAATCAGTGAAAGTGACAACACTTTAGTCCAACCCTCGGACGCCGAGCCCGAGCTGGTGACTCGATTATCGAACCAGGCATTGTATCCAAGCGATCTCGAGAAAGAGAAGAAAAAAAACTGAGTACTTCACACTTTCACTACCGCGCAACTGTCCTAATCGGAGTGTTTGATAAATGGTCGCAACTCTTGTGGTGCGCCAAACAAAAACTAACTTCCCGTGTTTGTGTTTTGTATACGTTGCGATAAAAAAGCAGGACGTTTAGAAGAGAGAAAAAAGCGGTCATCCTAACCTAACAAATGGTGGTCCACATGGTGCCGGTGGACAATCATGCAGTAAATCGTTGTCGTTAGCGAGATGGATTGGTGGAGGACTTGAATCTCTCGTTCAGGAATTGGTCTAAGCTGACACCATCGCCTAGTAGGCGATGCGTTTGAGGCAACACTTTTTTGTCACTCACTACGGCGTGTGTGTCAAAGTGTGCCATGACGGTGTTCGTAACGAAATCCTTTTTTTATTGGTAATTCCTGTTCAAAAAAGGGAGTTGTAGAAAATACATGTAACCGTATCTGCAGAACTTCTTACAAAAAAAAGTAGTACGCAGTGTGGAAACCCTACAGTGCATGCTCCACCGAGCAGGTACTAGTGTCCCGAAACTAGACTCCGACGCGTGCTTTCACCTTGGTCGTCGAATGTTAATCCTTTGCTCTGTCTAGTTCGGACGGCCGTGCGCTGTGAAGGCTTCTCTCTACCCCGTGAAACGTGCGGTGAGGTGTTTCGGTGTGGCTTCTAAACCTTTCGGAGGGAGAACGACGGCTTCTAATCGGCTTTGGCGGTTGCGTTCGCGAGCCTTTGTGCCAGGCGACGGCAGACAAAACAAAGCGAACCCAATCACTAACCGCTTTACTGTTTTTCTTGCTCTGTTTTTCCGACGACATCGAAACCCTTCAACCGAGCGAGCGAAAGTGCGGCCGATGGTTCCGAAATCCGATTTCGTCGCAGTGTCGTTTCTGACTCACGCAGAAATGAGCCCACCGGTAGCTCCGACGATAAAGGATTATACACCCGCACATTGTCCCCGGGGTATGGATGATCGTGCTTTCCAACACGGCCGACGACGACGACGACGACGACCACTACAGAGAACTCCAGCGACCGAGTCTATCATTAGGAACCCTGGAGGCCGACAGACGGGTGCCGCTTAGGAGCGGTGCGAAGATCTATTTGCTTTGGAAATTGCAACAAAAACAGGTCACTTTTCACAACCCTCCGTCTCATCTCCAGCCGTCTTCCTTAGGATCGCCCTAAGAGCAGCTTATCCGCACTCAGCACGGGCCGCGTAGGCGATAGGTGCCCACACCTAAATAGGTGCCGCTTTTCGCACCAAACACCGCACAAACTCCGGCCGAGGGGTGTGAGATATCACACGCCCCTGGACACCGGGCCGGGTTCACGTGGTGTACTTAAGATATTGATCTTCATCTCCGTCCGCCGTACGATACAGCGGCGACTTTGTTTTGCTGGAAAGGTGCCGGACCGGGGCTGGATTTATCTTTCATGTGCAACCGACCGGGCCCGGGCTGAGTTTTGCATAAGGGCCCGCGTGTACACTTCCACGAACACGTTGAATATTCAAAATCGTCATCCGTGCGCAACCGTCCAGGGCGGTTTCCAGCGTTGCTGTCTCTAAGGCGATATGGTTTCAATTTTCCGTTTTGTTTTTTAGGATCAACAACAGTCTCTTCGGTGAGGCTTTTTTTGCTCGCCCGATGTAAGACTCTTTTACCCCATGCCGAAAGACTCTGCTAGGTCCTGCTGGTGTTAGCATACTGGCAAACCATAAGGAAGCAGCATCATCCTCACGGAAAGGATACGGGCGCGCGCGCGCTAAACGAAAAGAGGTCGCGACCGGTAACCGGAGAAGGCTTCCGCTGTCGCGACAGACTCCTTCAAACACACACTCTTTACCCGGGAATGTGTGACTAATCTGCTTTCGATTTCAACCTTCTCTCCCTCTCTCCCACACGGCCACTGTTTGTGGCGGCATCCGGCGGCAAGGATACTTCAGTCAGGGGATTGTTTTAGTGTCCGTACTCTTTTTTTTCGTTTGTCGGTTTGTTATCTCACGCGACACTTTAGCGAGTCACCGTTTCCGGAACTCGCGGCGTACGCTCCTCTCGGGAGACCAATTTCGGGCTGATTATGATGCCACTTCCGGCAGGTTTTTGGGAGGTGCCGCCTTTTCCAAGTGTTGCATATGCTTGTTTTGTCGCCTTCTGGGACAGATTTTTTTTTTGTTGGTTTTGTTTTGTGCAGGAAAAACTGTGCGGTGCACATGAGTTATTTGTCGAGGCTTCACGTTTCCAAAATCGGTTATGGATTTGGACGGCTGTGCTCGTTTTTGTGTCACAGGCTTATGTGTCGGATTCAGTCACATGAAAGTGTTGTTCGTCTCAATGTTGTAAATAATACGTTGTCAGTCCAGAAGTCTACAAGACCAATTGACGTTAGTAACCCAATGTTGCCACAAATTTGTCCAAGCTTAAAAAATCACAGTGTTCTTCATTACAGCATAGATTTTTTGTCTCCAATATTCAAATTCACTTAAACAGTAGCAATAATCGATTCAAATAAGCTTGACAATGCATTTTTTAATAGCTGATTAGAATTCTACAATTATTGGCAGCACTACTGACAGTTCTATAAGATTCTTTGATCCAAATTTCAAGCTATACGAGTTGGTGCTTTTCATTTGGCTGTCTTCTAAGAGGCATCATTGATAAAAAACGCTACATTCTTGGTAGGGGAATATGCCATTTCTGGGTTTAGTTTTGGAACCCGAATCGGGCAGATAACAATTGTACAATATATACAGAACATGTACAACTGATTTTAAAAAGCCAAACTAAGAACTAAATTACAAATTTCTTCTAAAATGTTCACTGAAAGGATCAGATTGTTATAGTATTTTTGGAAAGTATTGAAACCTATCTGGCTATCCATAGTCATTTTATTGTGCCCATACTAAGATGAACAATAGAGTTGTGCTTTTTAATCTGTTATATTTTACTGCGAATTGTCTTTGAATTATAGTTTTAGTAATAATAGTTCAGTTAATAATATAATTTAACGATCTCATGCTTGACAATCAGTAGTCACAGCTAGAACAAACCTGCCCAATTCTACAGGCGTTAACATTCCCTGCCCTTTTATGATTGATGACTTCATTTCCTGAGCTTCCATTTCCGTTTAGCCTCCATATTTTGACACCAGCGCACATATGGTTGGATGGCAAAACTTGGGTGATGCTTTCAACCGGAAATACCATAGCGCCGGCTGAGCTCTCCCGATACCTCCCGAAAACATCGATCTGCCTCACTGCAGTCGTAGATTTCCGTTTGTTGGAAAACAATCCATTACCGGAGCGAAAATTGATTTTTTGTTAGTAATCTGAGATCGTTTTGAATTCTAATTAGATCTTCCTAAAAACCACATAATTCAGGACATCGGGCTTCTTTAGTTTTACAGGAAAAAAAACTACGTTCCATCCACTTGTCGCCCAGATGTTTCCTGCGGGCTGTGTCCCTCATCTGCACGCTGCATTCCGGAAACCGTCACCGGCACCAGAAAGTGATTAAATAGTTAATTAAAACGAAATAAGTCTCCGCCGCCCGGTTGGCGGTTCCTTTCACGCCTTTGTCGGCTGCTTTTTAAGATGCCGAAAAGAAGGATCGGGAGTTTGTTCGCCGTTGGTGACACGAACGTCTACATTCGGCTGGACCAAAAGAGGCAGCGGGACTGGGTTCCTTTTTTTCCCCGGAAGGCAGTGAAAATGGCATCGATTTGATTTTTCGGGCCGAAGCATCCGGACGGATCATAACACAACATCATCGCGGTGCGCTCGGGAAAGATGCAAACGCCCAAAACCGAAGGAAAAATACATTACACGCTCCGCTGGGCGGCTGACAAACACGTCCCACACGGGGACACGGCTAGACCGAGGCGGTTGGGTTATTTTCGTGTCCGAACGCATGGAAATGCGAGTCCTTCTTCTGTTGGCAGCCTGTTGCAGCGTTCCCACGCCACCCGATGGCGTATCCATGGCTCCTGGCTTGGTTGGTTACGCTGTCCGGTCGTCTTGCTACGGTTACTTCGATGCCCTCGGGCGTGAGTTGACATCTCGTGCCGTACATCGCTCCTTTCCGGAGTGCCGGGAGCAGCAAAAAGGATGCGGTGAGCAGATTTTCGATCCGTGGACGATCTTGCCGGCGACGATCCCAACCGCGCTGTTCGTCATTCATCACGCGTACTTGCTTGCCACAAACACACACACACACGCACCCTTCAAAGCACCAAAATTGGCTGCTCAAACTCAATTATCTGCACCGTTGAGAAGGATTCGAGGCGATGGTGAGTAATGTCTCCGATAAACGGATCTAATTGACGACCTTTCAGCAGTCAGCAGTTCGTTCGGGCTGATGGGGAGTGCCATTCCCAGTGCCACCGGTGGTGAAGGTGAAGGTTATTCTCTCCCGACAGCTATTCCTGGCGGCGGCGCTCGTCGAGAGGGGCTACGTGGGTTCCAAGAACCAGCGCGGTGGTTTGTAAGTGAAACATCCGGATCGTGTTGGACAGCAGCCAAACCGCGGAAACATGTGAGAAGAGCTAAACCGGGAGGAAAATCCCGATTGAACGATGGCTGCCGCGACATGTGTGCATTAATTGCTTTTGGGTAGGGTAATAATTAATTCTCAAAGAGTATTGTGATGCGGAATAGAGGTTATTTGGTTAAAATTCAAAAATGACGGAGAACGCATTCAATTCTCATCAAATGAAGGAGGGAGCTGTTACAAAATCTACATGAATGGAATTTTTTTTGTCTATCATGCTTCAAGTAATTGTAAAAAAGAAATTTTGTTGAAACAATTTAAAAGTAAACCTGTCTGGTGAATAGAACATGATTAATAAATGAAACGGATGTTTAATGCACACAGCATATTTTTTGGCGAATACTCTAATAGACACTATATGCTACTCTAGAACACTTCATGAACCATGGAGTAGATCCTATTCACGTTAAATACTCTAGACTACGTCTCTAAGAGGATATAAATGTTTCGGTTGTACAACTACCTTGAACTGCTTGAAGAAGCCAGAGATTTAGTGATTACAAATTATGTTTATCTAAAAGTAGTGAATAGTATATGAAAACATACGTTTGTGTAACACACATTGCATATTTCAAGGGGCAAAATTGAAAAATGAGCAAAGAATCAAACAATATGCGCGACAAACACTCTATGAACGCATTATTAGTACTTTATTTGTTCAGTTTCGTTACGTCGAATCCACTCAACGAGGATCGTTTGAATCGATTAAAAAAAGTCCTTAGTATGAGCAGCTGAGCGGTATCCAGCGCGTGTGCAGGATCGAACACAATATTTCACATTGTAAAAGCACATTCAATTTTACTTCTTCAAAATCCAAACTTCCCTTTTTCAAAAATACATGAACTACATACATACATACATCAACGAAAGTAAAGGATCGAAACTACATCTAACACGATTCTCGAAACGAGTGGAATCTATGTTTTGGCTATAATGTAATCCAATTTCTTGGGAGAAAAACATATATCCATCAAACCATCATTCGACACAGCTCCACGCTCACTGTGAACTTGAAAGGATCACCATTCGCTCAAAGTGACACCCAACGCCTGGTATACGATGGTTATCAACTCTTAGCGAAAGCGAAACCCCTCCACAAAGCATTAAAGATGTAGGAGAATTGTAAAAAGCTACGACGAAAAAAAAGGACATACCTTCAGTCGTAACCTTACATGATCCTTCCAATCAATCGGTTTCCCTATCGAACGAATGACAATGGCAAAAATCAATAAAAGCGAACCATCCATTCTGTGGATCGACCCCGAGCGTGTTATCCTTTCACACTTTTCGCCCGCGCAACAGACGTCGGGAAGCGCAGAGTGAAGAAACATCTGCCGCTCCGGACCGTTCGGAGCGTCTTGGAAAAGGCGCTAGTGATCGCTGACTCGACTTTCCCGTTTCTCATCCTTTCCCATCCTTCGGTGCCGTTCGAGGGTGTCAGTTTCTCGTCCCTCGTCCTGCTTCGTCCTGCTCCGTAATAAATCATTAACTCTTCCCGAAACCCGATCCGCGCGATCCTTTTTTGATTTCTGCGCGTTGGCCATTTTCCCTGTTGCCGGCACTTCACGTTCGCTCGATCGATCGATCTCGAGCTGATAATTAATTATCCCGCTGGAACGGTCCCAACCACTTCAGCCGCGGGAAGTCTTCGCCACCAGATGAGACTCATCATTGCGTAGCTAATTTTTTATTGCCCGTTTTCGTAGGTTCGGTTTGGCCTGTTTGGCATTTTCCAGGCTGGCCCGTTCGTAGGAGGAAAAGAAGAGCGTTTTTTCGGTTAGCAGGAGATTCTTTTTTTTTTATCTGCTTGAGGCAAATATGTGTCCTTTCTGGAAGGTTGCGCAAGCAGTTGGAACGTTAGAGTCAAGTCGAGATTTTTTTTTGTCGGGCATCTTAAGACAAACGTCACGTCCTGGAGTAGGAACCAGACGACGCAGACGACATTTACCGTGATGAAATGATAATTTATGATGCCAAAAAAAGGGATAGGAAGCGGAATGCATGTGTTCTTTTAAATTAACTTGTCCCCTGGGTTGGTCGAGGTTCGTCGTTTCCGCTCCAGTAACGTTTTCTTCAGTAACGAACTTTGCGTGGCCTGGCGTGCCAAATCGGCATGTAAAAGTGGCAGCGTATTGCGTGGAATATGTTTCTTTCCATATTGCGCCACCTAGCGGTCGGTATCCCGATCAGCGGGTGTTCCTTATCCCTTTCGCATTCTTCTGCGAACGAGTTGGGACGTTAGGAACCCGATGCCGGAGGGTAAAAAAGGAAACAGACAGCCATTTCCATCAGCAGGAAGCATTCTTTCGTTAGCTAGAACAAACACAACAAAAATCTGGGGTCCAATAATCGGTAATAATCGGTCCCATCCTTTTGCTTTTTCGCCCCCTCCGGTCGGCCATTATGCTCCGCTGACCATTGTGCAATATGGCCGCGCTCCCGCTGTTTTGCAGCGTGGCACAAAGGGTTCGCTCCTGCTGTATCCTCGACCGGGGCTAGGGTCAGCTCGATCCTTGCGTAACTCATTCGAAAAATGGACAGCGCAACAACCCTTACCGGACCGAACGGCATCACCTGGAAAAGATGTCCCTTTTCCGATCGAATGGATTGCTGGACAGTTCAAGGACGCACCGGAACGGAAAAGGGATCGTTTGAAAAGCCAGCGAGCTGTGCGTGCGTGTTATGGGTGCAACTGGTCAGTCCATCTTTTCGGGTTTTTTATTTGCCTTTATTTGCCAGCGACAGGACACACACACACACATACCACCCCCCGCTGTGGACCGAGAACCGGTCATTAATACGGTCAGTTGACAATAGGGTTTCGTTTTTTTTTTTACATTCAGTGCTTTTGCCCCATAACGCGCCAACAATGCGCAAGAGTTACACATTTCCTACTCGATTTAGGATGCTCAACCCGGGAGTTGCTGTTTGTTCAGTTGAAAGTGTTTCTTTTCTGAAAAAAGGAAAAAAGGGATTTGGCGACGAAGATTTATGGTATTGCAATGGTTGAACGTGTGCTGTGCAGCGTTGGCAATTTTCATTACATCATTTTTCTGTTTGATTTTTTGTGACAATATGTTGGAATAGACTTTAGATAGACTTTAGATTATACATGATTGTATATTATTATATATGATAGAAATATTATACATGTGTAATGAAAATAAGTTAGAAGTTTCATATAATTTGCTGTGTCCAATGTTACATTGCAAAGATTTTAGAGCGAACCTGCTTGATTATACTTGCATTTTTGCTCATATTAAGTGTGCTGCACAAATAAAGTACTAATAATGATTTTTTTTCATTTTTTTCTTTTCTCTGTCTCTCTCACTCTCTCTCTCTATCTATCTTCTTCTCTTTCTTTCTCACTGTGTTTCTTTCTTTATCTCTCGTCATTTTCTCTCAGTACTCCCTGTACTCTATACTAATTTTCAGGTTAGCTCTTGACATAATTTGGGTACAAAAATGACGATTTTTTTAAAAAGAAAATATAATTTCTGATAATTCAAACTCATAAACACTGGCGCCATTATTTAAATGGAGTAGCAAATTAAATATTATTCATGAAAAGCCAACAGTTTTTTTCATTTTTTTTATTTCGACAACACCAACTTGTTCGCCCGTTGTGCTCATCAACAGTTTCGAGTAACAGACAACAGATGGCGCTGTCAAGAAACGGTAGAACAGTGCATTATTTCGTAGCACACTTTTATTATACCAGTTTTAAAAGCTGACCGTTATGCTGGGAGCGTTACGAAAGTGCACGAAAATTACATTGACTAGATTGCGAAATGCAACAAGAATGTCGAAAAATATAAAGAATCTCGTTTTCAGTGTCATTTTATTAACTTAAACTGCTACATCTACTGCTTGTGTATGTCCATATCGCTCATGCACGGCTGTTCAGCCACCCCAGCATCGACGAAATCCTGATAGGGAATCAAATCTTCGTACGGTGCCACGTCCACCATGCTGTCCCGCACACGTTCGACGTCGCGGAACACTCGCAGCAAGTTTTCGCCCGCCAGCTTGCGCAGTTCCTCGCGCGTCCACGGAGCGAACGTCGTGCCGTTCGTGTACGCACCGTCCGCAAGCATGTCGAACAGATCGGGATACTTGGAGACATCGTCCAACCCAACGGGCGTGTCAGGAACACCGTCAAAGTCTCCCCCGAGCCCAATGTGGTCGGCTCCGGTGATTCCCTTGATATAGTTCAAATGGTCTGAGCAGGGAAGGGAAGTGAGATATTATTAAACTTTTATAATCAATTGAAACAAATCCGGATACTCACTGATGACATTGTCGATCGATTTCCCCCCAATGAACCCGGTGTAAAAGTTGACCATAATAATACCGTTGTTCTGCACCAACTGCTTCAACACCTCGTCTTGCACATTCCGATGATGCTGGAACACGGAGTACGACGACGAGTGGCTGAAAATGACCGGCGACTTGGTGTGCTCCAGCACTTCCACCATCACACCGTGACTGACGTGCGAGATATCGATCAACATGCCGAGCCGGTTCATCTCCGAGATAACATTCAGTCCCCAGTCGGTCACATTTCTCAGGGTAGCCGTTGCATCATCATCGATCGGAGATGCATCCGCCCACGGAGTGTTACACGAGTGCGTCAGCGTCATGTACCGCACGCCCAGCTCGTAGTACATTCTCAGCACAGCCAACCGCGAATCCATCGAATGGCCACCTTCAACGGCGATCAACGAGCCAATCTTGCCCTGCTGGAACGCATCCATAATACCCTCGGTCGACGTGACGTACTTCATGTACTGTGGATACTTCCGCACGATGCGCTTGATCACGTCGATCTGCTCCAGCGTACGCTCCACCGCATCTTTGTACTGGTTGTTGCAGCCTACGTATGCCACCCAGAACTGAGCGCCGACCTTACCCTGCTGCAGGCGCGGAATATCCGTGTGGCTGCTCGTGGACGGGCCCCAGACCGGATGCTGCTTGAGATCGCTGTTCAGCTCGAAGTTGTTGATACGGTTGCGCTCGTAGTTGTACAGATTCCAGGGCAGATCGTTGTGGCTGTATACGAATTGTACAGAAGAGAGTCTCCGAGTCATTGTGTTCTAGCCCTTGCAAGATATCCAGCATACAAACCCATCAATCAGTGGCACCTCGTCCAGTACGGTCCTTCCGAAAAATTGATTGACTTGCGGCACCACGCTGTTATCAGACTCGCCGTTTGTGGCGATTGGGACCGCTACAGCCACTGCCAGGATGGCGAACAGTATCAAGACGCCCATCGTTAAGGTTTTTTTATGCGCCATCACTGCACACAAAAAGATGAAAGACGGTACGGAACGTTTCATTTCAGGTTAGATGTTTATAAACTTTTTTTCTCCGAGACATGTTATTCCGAAAGAGGGAAGGCGTGAAAACCCATCAGAAAATCTCTTTATCGTGGTGGTATTTCATCTATTTAATCTCATTCGTTAAAAAAAACTTGTGAATAACCTGTTTAGGGCTTTATTATTAGTCCATTGCTCAAATAAATACCCATTTCATTCTCGAGTACACACTCAAGGCACCACACATGCTTGAACTACATACTTGAGTACATGTTTCGAGATTAAAGATTCCTAATTGATTCCATTTTTTGCTCAAATACACTTGGCTCGATCAGCATTAAGATGTCGTTGAAATTTGCGTAATTCTCTGTTCAACACAGTCCACTCGCAACATGATATCGTATTGCATCAATTTTTCAACGTGACGGTGCAACTACCGCAACGAACACGTTCTCAACAGAATGAAATAGCACTTACAGAACTCATTGCATACTTTAACTTCCCTCGTATAACCATGAAAATCGCGTATCAAACGTAATCTTCTCAATCAAACGGTCACAGAATAAGCTCATCGTTTTTATGTAACACACAGCGATATTGACCCGATCTAACTTGTCACCTGCACGCTAATTACCTTTGGCAAGGCACGACATCACACCGGCGATACTGCTCCACGACGCACGACGCACGCAACGAACCGGCCACTACTAAACGCGTTTAGTAGCACGCCGCATTGTTCTACCGCTTGCAGGCGTCAATCCCACAAATCATTCAGCTTCGTCTCGGACGCGGCCGCCCTGCCACTTGTGGCTGATATGATAATAGTCATAAAATAATTAACCCGCTCTTTACTAGTGACGGTCTCTATCCGTCCCGCCGTATCATCTGTTTCTCGTACAGATAAAGAGACACGACGAGGGTATGTGTGTATGTTTGCACACCGAACAATATAAGGCGCCCCGATTCAGAATATCATATCTTGTCGTATTGGGCGATCAGTTGTAAAGCCAGATTGTAATAACAATGAATGACGCAGATACTTTCCGCTGTTATTTATAGGCATAAATACTTCTAAACTCAAGTGAATTTCTCTCAAAGAGTAATTTACTTCATTTGTCGCTAGTTCTTATGGATATCTATATCCGTCATACATGGCTGATCGGCCACGTTGGCACGCTCGAACTCCTCGTACGGTATCAGATCCTCGAAGGGGTCCTCGTCCACCAGCATGTCGCGGATGCTCTCCACCTCCCGGAACACTCGCAGCAAGTTCAGTCCGGCCAGCTTCTGCAGATCATCTCTGCTCCATGCCGCAAACTTCTCACCCGATCGCAGTGCCCCGTTCGCGAGCATATCGAACAGATCCGGATACTTGGAGACATCTTCCAAGCCTTCGGGCGTCACGTCAACGCCATTGTAGTCTCCACCAAGCCCGATGTAATCGACACCGGTAATCGCGCGGATGTGGTTCAGATGCGCTGCGGAAGGGAGAGCGAGCCGTTACGATCTTGAAACCACCGCGCACAATAGTTACAACTCACTGATAACGTCATCGATGGTATTTCCCCCGACGAACAGAGGGTAGAAGTTGACCATGACAATGCCCCGCTTGCGGGCGAGTTCACGCAAGATATCGTCCTGCACGTTTCGGTGATGCTCGAACACACCGTGAGCCGACGAGTGGCTGAAGATAACCGGCGCCCGGCTGTGCTGCAGGACGTCTCGCATCACTCCGTAGCTGACGTGCGAGATATCGATCATCATGCCGAGTCGGTTCATCTCCCACACCACGTGCCGTCCCCAGGCGGACAGATTGTTCAGTTGCGATGGTGCAGGCTTTATGTCGTCCACGGGAGACGCATCGGCCCACGGGGTGTTGCATGAGTGCGTCAGGGTCAGGTAGCGCACACCGAGCTCGTAGAACAGCCGGAGAACCGCCAGCCGCGAGTCTATCGAATGACCACCTTCAACGGCAATCAGGGAGGCTAGCTTCTTCTCCCGAAACGCTTCCATAATACCGTCGGCGGAATCGGCGTACTTGAAATCGTTGGGATACTTCCGTATGATGCGCTTCGTGACATCGATCTGCTCGAGAGTGCGTGCCACGGCGTCCTTGTACTGTGTGTCCGCACAACGGATATACGCCACCCAAAACTGTGCGCCGAGCTTTCCTTTCCTTAGCCGAGGCAGGTCCGTGTGGGTTCTGTTCTCAACGGACCATACGGGGTGCTCCTTCAGGTTGGAATCGAGATTGAAGTTGTTGATCAAGTTCCTCTCTACGAGGTAGATGCTGAACGGAAGGTCGTTGTGGCTGCGAATGAACTACAAAATTAGTGCAATACTCCTCATGCCTTGCGAAAACGCTTTACCCATCAATCAGCGGAACTTCGTCGAGAACGTCTCGGCCGGCAAAGTTTCTCGTGATCGGAGCGTCATCGTACGAGCTGACGACCGCGATCGGTACCACGATCGCACAGATCGTTATCACCACCGCAATCGCGCAGGCGATGAGTAGTTTTTTATTGCCCAAAACTAACGATTAAAAGACGATCAATCAAGAGTTCAGTGAATCAAGCACACAAATACACCTACTTGTTCGGAAGACCATTTCGATAGAGGATCTTCACCTTACCGAATCTGTCAGCGGACTGAACCTTTCGCTGTCTGGGATTAGATAGCACGCAGCTGAGCAGCCCGGCACTAGAAATCGCGTTTTATTGCCTATTGCGCTGATAACACCGCCAGGTGATGTTGATAATAAACGCAACCATAAAGCATCTCGATATCAGTTCCAGTAGTAAATCATTTAATCGACATGGATGGAATCTTTTATTTCAATCCAACATATCATCTGATCCTTCGTCCTCGAACGGTTGCTCATGCGAGAGCTGATCCTTTGCCCGTTCTACCTCATGGAAGACACGCAGGAAGTTCAGACCCGCGAGTTTCTGTAACTCATCTTTCGACCAAGCCGGGAACGTTTCACCGTCGGAATATTTGCCCTGCGCAAGAGCCGCGAACAGGTTGGGGAACTTGGAGACGTCTTCCAGTCCATCGATCGCACCATCGAATCCTTCGAAACCGCTGCCAATGCCGATGTGATCGGGCCCAATTACTTCGCGCAGGTAGTTGAGGTGCTCTGTGGGAGAGTAAGTTAGTAAATACTTTTCATTAAGTTTATATGTGCAGTTTCTCTTACCCAGAACGTTGTCAAT
Organism: Anopheles dirus; assembly: GCA_000349145.1. NCBI lineage: Eukaryota > Metazoa > Arthropoda > Insecta > Diptera > Culicidae > Anopheles > Anopheles dirus. The sequence goes on along the minus strand of KB672802.1, from coordinate 2,290,839 downwards.
AGTATATCCGCCCAATATTTTAGGATCGAAACTAATCATTATTAATCCTCCCTGTGTGGCGAGCGGTATCAGTACGTCCTCCTTTACGTTGAAATGATGCCTGTTGATCGCATACGCCCCTGCATTACTGAAGATCACTGGAGCACGGCTGTATCGCAGTACGTCTAGTGCAACGCCATAGCTCCCGTAAGAAAGATCCACAATCATGCCCAAGCGATTCATTTCCCACACCACCAGTCGACCCCAAATGGAAAGATCTCCACGCATATCGGCCGCATCAATGTCCAACGAATCGACGATCGCAGAATCAACCCAGCTGCAGCAGTTCTGCTCTGACGCCAGTGACATACACCGTACACCGAGCGCATAAAGCGTTCGTAGCAGCCCCAGTTTGGAGTTGATCGAGTGTCCCCCCTTAACAGCGACCAGCGATCCAATCTTTTCTTGCGCTATTGCAGCCTCCAGCTCCGCTACGGTCGTTGCTAGTGAAAGATCCTGCCCGTGTCGTTCAATCAGGCGCTTTATGGTGTCGATCTGTTCGAATACATTCTGAACCGCGTCCAGTGGTGATTCGGTACAGTTGGAGCCGACGAACCACATCTGGCCGTACACGTTGCCTTCTCGTAAGCGAATCAAATCCGTTCGGCTGGTATTGATGTTGCCCCAAACGTTGTGGCGTTGCAGGTCCCAGTTGAGATCAAACTCTCGTAAACTGTTTTTCTCGATCTTTGCCACATTCATAGCTAGTTTGTTGTTTCTGTAAATATCTCAAATTTTTTAAATTTTATTTAAGAGGAAATTGTAACGTAGAATTTTCTCACCCAATGATAAGTATGTGTTCCTCGAAAATGAATTCTTCATCGATTCTGTTACGTTCCGTAGAAGTTATCAATTCTTCTTCTATTTTTCCGACCTGGAAATCCTTTCCAATCAGCATTAAAAATGCAACCAACGCAAAAAAGACTCCAATCCACAGCCAGAACGAAGGAGAAGCGCCTGAAAATATGGAAAAATGGGTAGAAATGCTTACATAATACTGTCGAATTATCTTTGATTTGTAGGTTTAACATGCACCAATATTTTAAGAGGGCTTTGATAATTCATTTCAATATATAATTTTCATTCCAACTATCAAAAGTCGATTTGCTCGTTATGCCTGCCTTCATGCTGAATAATTGCTGAAGTGTCATTATTAAGCAGCGTAGCACCTCTTGCCAATGGGGATGAAAGAGCTGTCAAAATGACATTTGTTGCTTGTTTACAAATAAAAGCAGTGTGCGTTTGTTTACAGCCTGCGCCGGTATAGTAAAAGACATCTAGCGAAATGCTCGAACCGCATAAATTACATCTTGAATGTAATTCGAAACTAGAACCTGCCTTCTCATCCCCCCAGTCCTGCCATTTGTGGCCGAAAGAAAGCGAACGAAATGAGTGGCCCTTGCATCCTGGCGTCCCCGCAGTGTGTCGGCTTGGAAATGGTCGACGCTTCCTGTGGCGAGTCCAATCACACCTGGATCGAAATTCAACGCACAGAGAAGCATACTTTGGCCATCGGGTAGTGGAATTGGTAGAAAATGCCACCGAATGTGCCAGTCATACGGAAGACATCGCGTTGGATGAGGTAGCTCCCATACGAGAAGCGCTGGAACCGTTCCATGAGGTGACACTCGACGTTCAGTTGGATTGTGCGTGCCTTAAAGTGGACCTTTTGCTCACGAAGCAATGCCTGAACGATACGCTGCGAGCATTCTTGATGCGAATTTTCTTCTGCCACGCGTCGAGACTCGATTTTAGCTGCCTACGTGAAAGGAGCTTGGGAATATGCGGTGCCTACGTAAAGGATACACGAGGATCATCCTTGTACGGAGAAGTCAGAGAGGAAACGGTCATAAAAATCGACCAAATACGCTTTCATCCGGAGACACACTCACCGAAACAGTTGGGAGGAATCGAAACCGCTCGCAACCAACTGGAAGAAGCATTGACGGAGCGGCGTTCCGTGCTCCTAACCGGCCCTAGCGGTACCGGGAAGTATAGTCTCGTAAAGTTGGTTGCTGTTGAGCAAAATCTGCCCCTGTTCGAAATACGGGGCCTACACTTCGTTCGCTCACTGCCCGGGGAGACGGAAGCGGAACTGCGGAAAATGTTTCTTCGCTTGCAACTGTTCGAGGAGCTGATGGACGAGGGAAAGCCCGTCGTCCTGTTGGTGAAGGATGTCGATACGATATGTCCGAAAGTGGATGGTAAAAAGAGCGAGGAGTACGCTAACGTTGCTCGAATCGCTTCGCAGTTCGTGGCGTTGGTAGACCGGTACAAAGAGTCTTCCAAGAATCTAATCATCATCGGAACTACTTCGAGCATTGAGAGCATGGATAATCGTCTCCGTCGGCCGGGTCGTTTGGATAAAGAAGTTTCATTTGGAGTGCCTTCGAAACAGCAACGGATTGAAATTCTACGTTGCTTTAACAGCACGCTCGGTTCGTTGAATGACGGTGACTTGCACGAAATAGCACAACGAACGGCCGGATATGTAGGTGCCGAACTGGAGCTTCTTTACCACAATCTCACCCGAGAGATTCACAAAAAGTGTGTTCCCCTTCAAGAAGCGCTAATCGAAGTGCAGAAGAAGCATCGTCCGGCCAGCCTTCGTAACGCTACCGGTCTCGTCGGGGCGGATGCTTCCCTCACCCTTAATTCCTTCGCCGGGATGGACGACCTGAAAGCCCTGCTGCGGTTGTGCGTTGTGGAGCAGCTCGCCAACCCGGCACGCTTTACCAGGCTCGGCATCCATCCCCTGAAAGGCATTCTACTGTACGGCCCACCGGGTTGTGCGAAGACCACGCTCGCCAAGTGCCTCGCAGCCGAATCCGGCATGACGTTTCTGTCACTGTCCGCCGCGGAAGTCTACTCGCCGTACGTCGGCGACTCGGAAAAGCTCATTACGCGCGTGTTCAATGAAGCTCGCACGAACGCTCCGGCCGTGGTGTTTCTGGACGAAATCGATTCACTTGTGGGTAATCGTGGAGCGGCCGGCATGAAGGGTGGCTCGGGCGCGGTAAATATGGGCGTTCTGTCGACGCTCCTCATGGAGATGGATGGCATCGGGCAGGCGGAACAGGTAGCCGGGATGCTGAGTGAGGACGCGAAGCGTGTGGTTGTGATAGCGGCCACAAATCGGCCCGATATGGTTGACGATGCGCTGCTGCGACCGGGCCGGCTGACGAAAATGATTCATATACCGGCACCGGACGAGAGGGCCCGGCTGGCCATACTGGAGAAGTTGGCCGAGAAGATTCCCTTTGCGGAGGATGTTCGTTTGGGAGCAATTGCGGCAAGCACGGAACGTTACTCTGGTGCTGATCTGCAGAATCTCTGCACGCAGGTAATGGCTCTTAAGAGCTCTCAGTGAGAGTAGGATACTGATGAAGATATATTTTTTTTCAGGCCGCACTGAACGCAGCGACGGAGGACTTGAACGCCGCAATCGTTACAATGCCACATTTGCTACTGGCACTGACAGATGTTCGACCATCGCTGACGAAGGAACAAATCGAGTGCTACCACAGCTTCGAGACAGATAAGCGACGGTAGCAACAGTTTGCTACGGTGGTGGTGGTATAGTGTGAATTTGTTTATATTTTCTGATATGTTTTTTATCCTATTCAAGCCATCTCTATTTATCAAATTAGAGAAAGTTTTAAAACGTGTCGCTTTATTTCCTTTAATTCCTATTTAATTTTACTTTTACATAGTTTAAAATGTTTAAAATTAGGAGAAAAATTCACAAAAAAACTGTGAAGCGTTGGTTCAGGTTTTGCAAAATTGTTTCTGAAAACTGCAATTATTTGATTTTTCCATCTATCAAGGTCAAATGTTTATTTTGATCATTGTTAGCACTTTTCATTTGTATTTTATGTTAATAGCTCACTGAACGGACTTCAGTTACTAATAGACTGTGTTTCATCATGAACATCAGCTTCGCGACAAACAGGCAATAAAAACTAAACTGTTCTTTGAAGTGGCAGAATGTAAAGTGGAACGTTGAAGAAAACTCTTAAACAGTTGAAAACATCCGAACTAAAGAAGAAAGCTCACAGTTACGTTCGTTGTTTCTTCTGCAACAGTGAATGGAGCAACTCTCCAAGAAAGTGGAGAGAAGAGCGGAAGTTGCCCCAGGTTGAAATGGCGCCTCCAGTACATCAACCTTGGAGGCTTGGATTGGTTTGGATCTTGCTAACTAAGACGGAAAAGTGCTTCTACTTCTTGGTAGGTAAGTAAGCAATGATGCGTTCTATGCTTCATTACAGATGTTACAGAATAAGAGATTCGGGAATTTTTGCAGCTGATTATGATCGCGAAGTAATTATAGTATAAGGCATGATGGCTTGGAAACCGATGACCTTGGATGTAGGGTTGATCTTGCTGCTTTTTGAAAATTTTCAAATACGTCAAAGAAGGTGTTATATGCTACAGGCCCATTATGAATATAAACTCAAGATACAGAGTTGTCAAGGCTGCTTCAACACCGAAAAAGAAGGGTAGCTTGCGAAGACGCTATCAGGTTGGAATGTTGCTACACTCCCGATCGAATTTATGCTCACCCAAAATTACACAAATTGTCTAGCCGACATCGTAGAGACCGCCGCCGAGAAAGTTGTCATGCAAATTGATGCAAGATAAAAGAGCAGAAAAGCAGCGCTACCGATAGCGAGCCGTTATCATATTTACCATTCGCTTCCGCACGATGTTCAGCAACAGCCGGCTGGCGGATCGCCATCTGGAGACACTCGAAAAAGGACACACAGAACGAAACGACGCCAACACGGTGAGAATGTTGGGGAACACCTTTTTTATCGTACTATGGGATCGAATGCTCCGGACATGCTCATGAGACCCTATCCAGATGGGGTGTTGCTGCGGGTGTGCGTGTGAGATATTGGCTTTCGGGGAAAAGACAACACTAGCACTAACCTCCCGAGCGGAACTGATAAGAACGTTTTGAATCGATAATCGCCTTTCACGCTCTTCGAGGGGTTCGGAGGTGATAAGAACACCCAAGATACCTGTAAGACTGGTGAGTTACCTTGGCTTACTTTGGTTCCAAAGCCTCCCCGAATGATGAAGCGCTCGAAGCCCAGGAGAAATGGGAACCTTAAGCCGCAAGCCACGTACTTCACAGGACAACGTAGCATTCGGGAACCACTAACGTACACCACGAGAGAACACTCGTGGTGTAACGAACCGGGTACGATATCTTATCTTATCGTCGGCCATATGTGTTTCGATTTCTATGTTAAAAAACAACGCCCTTATCACAAGCAATAGCAGTCGTATCGACCATTCGTGGCTGATTGGTCCGTAAACGCTCATTAACAGCTTCTCCGGTAGGTGTCGATAGGTAAAACAACTACTGACCACCAGTCTTGTACGGTTCGCGAGTGTGACAGGAGGTGATAACTTCGTAAGGTCTAATTAGGTGCGCTGAGTTGTGACGTGGGCATCGAATACTTGTGCTGCGTCAGATCTTATCGGTAACATTCACCGTGTATCCGTGTGAACATAGATCCAAAGCGTATCCGTGAACATAACCGAACCAAGATCCTGCTTTTTGTTGTTCTGTATATCGAAGTGCTTTAGTTAACCCTGTGGTGTGATTCTGCTGCGTCAATTACACGTAAAATAAATCCCAATCGATAGCGGCAATGCGAAAGCGTCTCGAACACACGGGACGGTTGTAACAACCGGTCCGATAACGTCGCTGAATGATGGATTAATTGGACCGGAATTTTATTGATAGCCTCTTCGACCTGTCTGTCACAATCGGCGCCTTGGATTGTGCAAAAAAGGCGAAAAATCACAGCTATTGTTTAAACGCTGTATAGCGAGTATCTGTCCGTCCGTCTGTCCGGCGATAGGGGCTTGTGATCAATGTGATAGTGCTTGTTTGGTGGCCGTTTGTGTTGCGATAGCATCGAGTTGTTATAGGATCAGGTTCTCTGTTTTGGTCAGGCAGCCACCAGGCTAGCCCCTGAAGTAGTGTCTGTTCCGAAAGCTACTTAAAGCCCATCGCTCCAGAAAGATATCTTCTGAATCTGTCTTCTGATAGCAAAGCAGTTTATAACTTTCCTTTCTTTCTCCGTAGTTGTGTGTGAGTGTATGTGTGACAAATCTCGGGAAGAAAATAACGCCTGATGACTAAGATTTTGACCTTCGACGGTGCATTAGTCACGAATCAGAAGTTTGTTTTGCGTTTGCATACTGAACAGTGATGAGAATCAGTAATGGTGAAGGTGATCGTATTCCTCGGTTTATTGCTCGTTAGTGGATGGGCGTTACCTGAGGGAGAAGCTGTTGCCGCCGACGATGATGGAGCTATGAAAACACGTGCCTTACCGCAGGCACTAGGGCAGCATTTTGAGCATCCAACAAGTTTCTCTTCCTTCGGAAAAATCTGTCATCCAGCGAAGTTAAACATCACAATAGCAGGTGCTATACTGAATGTCCACGAGTGGCCACAGCAAGTGTATGATGCAAACATATTTTACGAATTGGAAGTGTTTTGGCAAGAAAATGGCAATGATAAGAGTAAACGGGAAGAACTCCCGGTGATTCGGGACTATGTGATCCCGGTGCCAGATCAGTGTAGTATTTATTGGATGCGTGTTTGTCGTAAAGATCGACAATCGTCCGAGTGTGTTTGTGATACGTGGATTCCTCCGCTTCCAGATTTTGGCGAAGTACAGGTACTGGAGTACGGTGTAGTTGCCAAATCGTATGTCGTCGCTTGGAATGTGAGCAACCAAGAGTGTGTCCATCAGTATAAAGTGGAACAGAGTTCCGAGGTGGTTACTACAGCTATTTCTTACGCGAAGCTCGGAGGATTGAAAGCATGCGGACGATATCGCCTTCGATTGTCTGCATTATATAGGAATGGAGATAGAGTAGAAAAATCGGTGGAGATCTTACCGTATCCCACGACGAAATCTGTGATAGCTGGAGCACTACGATGTGCCGTCGAGTTTACAGTGCAAGAGGTAAAAGTTGAATCCGGCTTGGATCTGATAAATCCAGCTGACTTTATGATCCCTAAAGCTGATCAGAATCTAACGAATGCAGTTGTTTGTACGGTACCAAATCTATCTTCTTATCCGGTCTCCTGTGAATCAATGAATCAGACAACTTTTGCTCCGATA
>KB672802.1:2117094-2271931 GCA_000349145.1 Anopheles dirus | reverse complement strand
CACTTGGATCCATGCCGTACGTGGGTATAGGGGCCGCGGATGTGATGCGTGTGGTTCGGGATGGCTATCGCATGGGGCGGCCAGCTCAATGTCAACGAGAGTTGTACCTTGTTATGCTTCACTGCTGGGCACACGACCCGAATGATAGGCCCAGCTTTCCGGAAGTGGTTCAGACACTGGACTGGTGGATGAACGCCGAATCGAACCCACAGTGCGATGAAGATGGCTTCACACAGGTTGAAACAACCGAGGTGTAGGCGTTGGGTTGTATTACAAAAATTTGGCATTCTATAACCAATACCAGATAATACCACACCTGATATGGACAAATAAAACAACTGTTCTATACGATGCCCGATGGGATCGGAAAAAATCAATAGTGATAATTTTCACATACGCATATTCAACAGAAACTTGCCTGACGTCTAGGTTTAATGCTTCTTTATTAATAGGTATCGTTCTTTCACTTTCTTTACCAGTAACCGATTTTTCGTATTGTTCAATGTGACCGATTGCGTAATGCTCGTGACAAGCAAGTCTGCTCGTTATGTTCAGTACAGATGTTTCTACAAAATTCGATTAACTCTTTGATACACTATCATAACTTCTTTTATTGAACGCTGAACTCCTTAAATGCTTACAACAAGAAGAAGAAAACACTCGTCACGATGAAACCGAGCTCTGGAAGAAACAGAGCAGAAAATGAACGAACCGAGGGGAACCGGACAGCCGGAACCACCTGCAAACTATGTACACGACAGAAATGATACGCTTAAAATCAGGTTAAGGCGAGTTGATACTTATACACTTACGTCACAAAACTAGATGTGGGACTGTTTTTGTTCTCGTTCTTCTTTCTTAGACATTTGCTCCAAGCACATGCTTAAATAAGGTTCTCTTACTATCTTCCTTTGCGATCCGGTAAACCCGGACGCCCTTCTTATCACAACCGAGTCGAATCTTACACCGCTCCTTTCCTTTTCGAGTTTGAGTATATCGATCTACGCGACAGCCTTCTGTAGCGGGTGAGCGCGAACCTACAGCTTCTCTCCGCTCATATTGAGCATATTATAGTAGTTGTGATCGGGAAACCGCTCCAGCTCGATGTAGTCCGTCTCGGTCTGCAGCAGCCGGTCGAGCATCTCGACCACCTCCGGGAAACCGGGCCGTTCGTTCGCGTCGTGCGCCCAGCAGTAGAACATGATGTTGTACAGCTCCCGGCGGCAGTGTTCCGGCTTCTCCAGCCGGTACCCGTCGCGCACCTTCCGCATCACGTCGGCCGCCGCGATGCCCGGGTAGGGCGTGGAGCCGAGCGTCACAATCTCCCACATCAGGATGCCGAAGCTCCAGATGTCGGACTTGACGGTGAAGATGTTGTCGTACAGCGACTCGGTCGCCATCCAGCGGATCGGCAGCCGGCCTTCGCTCTTCCGCTCGTACACCTTCGAGGTGACGATGTCCCGGGCGAACCCAAAGTCGGCGACCTTGCAGGTGTGATCCTCGGTGATGAGAATGTTGCGGGCCGCCAGGTCACGGTGGATGATCTAATGGGAGGCGAACAGGGAGCGAGTGTTAGAGGAGTTACACGGCACTGCCGCTATGTGCTACTTACCCCACGTGACGTGAGAAAATCCATGCCGCGTGCCACCTGGAACATGAACGACGTGAGATCTCCGGAGGTGAGAATCTTCGACTTTCCGTGAGTATTTCCGTAGTGCCTGAAAGCAGTACAAAGCGATAAGTGATACATCTCGTTGTCTGGTCTCTCCCACGCCAGGCACTTACTTCTCAACGCGCGAGTTCCTCAGGAACGTCTGCAGCTTGCCCATATTGACGTACTCCAGTATGACGAAGATTGGATCCTTCTCCGTGCAGCAGCCCAACAGACGCACCACGTTGATGTGTGGCTCGAGCGACTTCAGCACCTGCAGCTCCGACAGCAGATCGCTCCGCTCGGCCTCGCTCGCGTTCTCCTTCAGCGTCTTGACCGCGGTCACCGACACACCCTCGTGTCCGTCGATGTCGGTCGCCTCGCACCGCCACACCTGCCCGAACGCGCCCTCCCCCAGTATGTTGAACACCTTCAGTCGGTGGCGCGGGAACTCCCACCGGTCCTTCACGAGCGACCCGTTCGACTCCTCCGACAGCTGGGACGTCGCCTGCAGATGCTGACCGCCGTTGGCCGGATCGCGCTCCCACGGGGACGTGTAGCGATTGCTGAACGCCATCGGGCCGGTCCAGTGGCTCAGCCCGATCGAGTTGCGCCCGTCGTCCGTCGCCGTCGACGTCATGTTGCTCACGTTGCTTTGGTTTGACTTTTTGGCTTTATCGATTTTGTTCTTCTTCTTGAGCGTTTTGCTCAGCGCGCACAGATACTTCCGGAAGAAGCAGATCGCAATCAGCCCGGCGGTGACGAAGATGATCGCGACGGATATGATGACCGGGAGCAGGATCTTCACCGTGTTCGTCGGTCCGTCCTCGTGCGGAGGGGGATGATGCGCCGGGATTGGCGCTGGAGTCGCGGCCGCCGTGGGATGGTGCGATGGCCGCACCGTGGAGGTACTTGTGGAGGGTGTCGAAATCGTGGGGTGCGGCAGGGTGGTGTTGAGCTGTGGAACCGGCACTAGTTTCGGGCCATCTTGGTTAGGTGTGGCGTCCGGCATGGGCACCTCCGCGGACGACACATTCCCGAACGCAACCGGCCGATCCGGATAGGTTTTGGTTTGCTTCGGAGTGGGCAGCGCGGTGGGCACCGGTCCGCCATCTTGCCCAACCGGTGGAGGCCTGCGGGTGAACTGCGGCGGCAGTGGTGGCAGTGGGAGCTGCTGCGGTCGGGAGCTTATGCCCGGCAGGTTCAAGCCCGGCGGCAATATCTGCCGTATGTTGTCAATGTTCGGTGTAAACTGTGAGCCGCGCGATTTGTACAGGCCGGTCGCGTTCGCGCTCAGGATGTTCACGTACACCTCGTTCTTCGACGTGACGCTGCCGTCGCTGACGGTGACGTACACGAAGAAGTTCTGGCCCGCGCGGCCCTCGACGCTGCTGTTGAGGTACACGTAGCCGGTGTCGGGATCGATCGCGAACGGTTGCTCCTGACCGGCGACGAGTGCGTCCAGCCCGAACTCCAGCTTGTCGTCCTCGTTGTCCTCCGCGTTCACGCTGGTAATCTTCGTGCCGACGGTCGTGTTCTCCGGTATTCGCCAGTGACGCTCCACCACTATCACCGGCGGTGTGTTGAGACTTTGCGATTCTGAGGTGGGCGAAGCAGAAACGGCAAGTAGATAATAGAGCATTAGTATTCCGGTTTGGATCTCGTCCCCTTAATCGCTGTTTCGCACTCCGCGCCTTCTCCGCCGCAGATCGTAGCCGAGCGCTACTGATAATGACTTTCAAGTTCCTTATCGAACCTGTTCTGGTGAATAAATCTCCCCTAACGAGCCTCAAGGCTCATCTCAAAAGCATGGCCTACCGCGATGCACAACAAATCGCGAATCTCCCCACCTGCATAGTAGGTTGTGCGGACATTAATTTTTCAACGTTACTTCCCTATCGCATGGGTGACCTTCCGGAACTGGCTCCTCCCCGAACAGACGTCGGACGGACCATACTAATCGGCCAGGTGTCATGGCCACCGGCCAGAGTTAAAACTGTCGCGGTCACCGTGCTGGCTCCAAACGAGATCCTAGGTCTTGGTGCCTAGAACCCATTCCAACGCGCGGCGCGGTGTGAGCGGTTAATGATCCTGAAGGTCATCTAGCTCTCCAAGCGAAGGGAGTTCAACACCGAACGGTTGAAGGACTCGGACATAAACAAAATATTTTGTTGTCTGCCGTCGTTGTTGTGCGTATGGAGCTGGGCAGGCAGGCGCAGACGGCACACCGGAAAACCGGTTCGACCGCTTTTAACGCCATGTGTGCGTGAGTGAGCGAGTGAGGAACCACTTTCATTTTAGCTCCTCTGCGGGCAACCCGGGCACCACTCGCTTTCTATCGTCGGGATCGCTTTGGAATGATGGATCACGATCACCTTTCGACGGTGGCTACATGTTGGAGTGTCGGATGTGTCGCATTGCTGGAAGGTCTTACCTGCACCATCGGGATGCTGTAGCACGATCGTCACCCAGGCGAACACGGTTAGGCAATGGCGCACGTACATCAGACCGGCTGACGTCAGCATGCCGCTTCTCCCGCGGAATCGTCCCATCCTCCCGCAGGCCTGAGAACTGGTGCCAATTCTGATAGGGCGGCAGGAGCTGTTCATGCAATCATCTAGCGTTCCTTCGACTGATCAACTTCAACGTTCGTTCGTTCGTTCGTGCACTTTCTCGCCGTCGCCCATGCGGCCGACAACTGCGCGGCTGTGCGGAACACTCCTGCGTCCTGCGAGTCCCGGGGACGTCTCCGTGGACGTTTACGTAACTACCTCAAAACTTGTCGCCGCAACGCTTATCTTGCCGTGCCGTCCGGTTTCACTTTCGGTTACATAGTAGTGGGACGGGCTCAGCAGCGACATTTTCGTACAAACCCCCCGTTCCGAGGTTTGAGCCACGCGCACAAATACATACACTAGCCACTAAAGAGCGACATGAGACGATGGACGAAACCAAAAACAAAAGCACACACTGTTTTCCTGATTGGGCTCGAATTGCGTATCAAATTTACACTGCTGGAACGATTTTGCGAACTGCTTGTCGACTCCTTGGATGAGAGCTGTATCGATGAGAAGAGGTTGGGAGAGCTTCCATTAAAAACGATGACCGACCGCGGTGTGTTTCGTTTGTTGATCATGTGCGCGTATACATATGTTCGACAAATATTTGCCACATTCGTTCGCAGTATTTGCAACTTGTTGCGTCATCGTCGCTCAGCGCACTTCACATCACATATGAAAAGGAACGGCTTTGGGTATATTATCACATATTAGCATTCTTCAACAGGAACACACACACATACACAGTGATACCGATTGAAATTTGAAGCGTGTGTTTGGGTGTAGAAGAATCTGCTGGTGAAAGTGGGTGTCAATCTAGGGCATGTGACGAGCATGACGAGGATCAAGCCCTAACAGTGGTGCGACCGTTTCGTTAGCAAGGAACAGTCGTAAGAAGCAATGCTAAATCGGTGTGTAATACTCTTCGAAATCACTTGTTGCAGTCGATTGGTGATGACGTTTTGAGCACGTATTGCAACGTTCCAGTGGCTGTTACTAAATATAGCAGGAGCTGTTCGAAATTCGCCTAGTATACGATATCTTGAAGTTGTGCAAGATGCATCAAAACCCGCCGATACCAGGCAATATGTCAATTCGGCAGGCAGAATATAAAGCGATACCTGAACGGCCCAAGGCGATGAACGCCAGAGGAACTAATTCCAACAACGACCGATTCGGTTGTGACAAACACAACTGGAAAACAATACAATACTTGATGTTGATTTGCTATTACGTTTGCAACATGTTAGTGCAAGAAGAATCGGAACTTCGAAGCATAAGATTATTTTTTCTAGAAGAGTTATATATATTGGATTTTATGATTCTAATGCTACGAAACTCGTCAAGGCTACGTTACACTTTTTCTTTTGTTTTTTTTTTTAGTTTTAGACTGTTGAATGGTGACGCTGTTTCAGATTCACCGACTCTTTTGACTCTTTTCAGCTTTTATGCAAGATATGGAGCGTCCATTGCTAATGTTTACTTAGTTGATGCCTAGTTATGCCAATCGCATACTTGTTGTGTGTGTTTTTTTATTCTTGTTCACTTCTTAAGAAATCAGGTCTCGTCAAAATATCTATTCGGAAAAAAATCTGCTCTATATCCGTCAAGGTCAGAGTAAAATAGGAGGACCAGAACTCGCTGGCTATAGATGTGTTTGTTCAATCCTTCACGCTAAGCAATGGCACCAAATTGACTTGAACGTAGGGATCGTCAATTGTGTATCGATTCAAATCAATCCGTGGAGGCTTGAAAATGATATAAATAACTGAGAAGCAAAAGAGAAAGAGTTTCCTTCCGGTTCACTTGACCCTGTGAGGTGTTCATGATAGGTTTTTTGTGAAGGTTCCAAATTCCATTTCTATTCAGTACCTCAGTTCCATAATTTATTTGTACGTTCAAATGAGGGACGTCCAAACGTACGTCCCTCATTTACGTCCAAACGTGCAAACGTACGTTCAAATGAGGGACTTCAGCATGAGGGACGTCAAGAAACTTGAAGATTGTCATTCTGTACATCGTTTTTTAAGTAGTTTAGGTCAATATTTTGCTCCAGATTAGTTAAGACAAACAATTTATTAACAGAGAGGCAGGCGGACAAAATTGATTGAATTGAAATGATCAGTATCTAGAAGATCTAAAAAAAACGTTACCATCAAAAAATATTGGTCCACATCTCAGTCTGTCTAAAAAAGATACATCGAAAATTGCCAGCACGCGCATTCGAAAGTAAATAATCGGAACCGATAATGCTGGGTTTCGAAGCATCTTTCCCTCCCCTCCGGACTGACTGGGTTCCCTACTGACGCGATTGTATAAACCCGCAATCTTTATGCTTTCACGTGCAGCCTGCGCTGTGTGCTGCCGTTGTCCGTTGTGCACTGATTCCGCTTTTCACTCACTTTTACCCATTCCGCGGTGTTCGTAAATTGAAAATCTATAGCAAAATCGGGTGAGTGATTTTTTGGTTTGTTGTTTTTCTGTTGCGAAAGAAAGAAACAATGGAACTGCTGCTGCTGCTGCAGCTTTCCCGACAAGCGCACAAAATAAGTAAAAAGGAGCGGAAGAAGCCAACCCGCAGGTAGACGATGCTGACCACCGACGAGTTTTCTCTTTCACTGACCCTGAGGCGATATGCGCGGAGGTCCTTGTGCACATTGGCACCTAGAGGCGCGGTGGGGTGCGATGCGATATGCGGTTTTCTTTCACTTCCTCTGCAACACGCATACACCAACACATCGGCCCCGAAGTGAAAGAAGAACGTCTCCCTGGGAGGGGGTCTGTGTACGTGTCTTTTGCGGCCAATTTCTTTCGAGTGCTTTGCGGAAAAAGGTGCATCGCACGAGGATGCACACGGGACGGGGTGGACCCGCAGTTGCACCCGTTCACCACCCCTTTCTCCCGGGGGCGGTGGGGAGACAGTCATGCACAACACATATACACACACACACACAATCCACCCAAGTTCCGTCAACACATTTCACCGTTACCGGCGCACCGATTTCTCTTTTTTCCTTCTTCACCATCACCATTTGCGTTTCACGTTCTTTCTCTGTTTGTTTTATTCTCTTTCTCCCTCTTCTCACTCACTCACTCACTGACGGACCCGTTCGCGAACACAACGGCGACAGCGGCGAAGCTTACGCACAACTTTCCTATACACCCCGTACGGAGGTTTTTGTTGTTGTTGTTTCATGTCGTTTCTCTTTTCCCCTGTCATTTCCGTGGGCCGTTCGTCGCTTGCTGTGATGGGGTTTTTTGTATTTTCGTGTAAGCGCCCCAAAACTACAATCACATTTCACAAACGGCAGACGGCGGTTCGTCGCTTGATCGGTCGTTCAAATCGATTGATTGATTACTGCGATCTTATGTGATTTTTATCAATAAAAACATTTCCACACTCTTGCTTGTTCTCTCGCAAATTTTACTTCTCTCTCTCTCTCTCTCTCTCTCACTCTCTTTCTCTCTCTCTCTCTCACACACACTCATGAGAAAACTCTTCCCTATGGGAAAATCATTCCCATTTCCGACACTCCAATTCGCACAAATCACCCGGGGGCAAACTTTAAGATCGCTAATTGCTCGCGTTACTGTGGCGCAGCTAATTGGATGCTGCCACCACCCGATACGATCGCGCACAGAACACCCGGGCACATACGTCAAGCATTAACATGAACCTTAGCACGAATACACTCACAGCCGCACGCATCGCACGCGTTCCCTCTGCACGTGTTTCGCACTGGTGGAGTTGTATTTAATTTAAAGCTAATTTATATCACAAAAAACGCACCTTGTGAACACGCGCAGTACTACTGCAGAGGATCGTACTGGTTGTTGTGAGCTATACAATTGGTCGCGGAAATACCTTCCGACACCGCGAACGGCGATCTGTCGCGGGAAGCTGCCAGGTTGGAAATGAAAACGCGAACCGTAGGCAGCGAACCCCGGCGATCGTGAGCGATCGGAGCTTTGTGGTGGTGTGTGTGTGTATGTGGCTGAGCGAGCAGGGGTTTTCTGGCTTTGCCAAAGGGTTCATTTGATCTTATTCGAAAGGTGTGGCTGAATCTCAAATTTTAAGCTTTTCTTATTCTATATGACCGCTCTGCTTTTTCTATAAGTAAACTTAGCTTATGCTATTTGATTATTTTTTTCTTTTTAATAGTCGATAATAATACTATTGTCAATTTCCAATCCAAACCTTTCACAGTTTACGTTCGAAAACTCGTTATAGCACTCAAATATGGCATTATCTTCTGTTTCAATTACTTTTTGAACGTTGATATCCATCTTTTAGAGTTTGTAAAAAAATACCAGGTATTACTAAGAAAAAGAGAAGAAGTAAGAAAACTGTTAAATATAACAAAAAACTATTTCCAAGCAATAATTATCTCTTCTTGGTAGGCTCTAAACATCATCTATGTACATCCTCTACAGCAGGTGGAAACCCCTGCAAAGCTCCCCTTACTTGTGAGTAATTCTTTCCAACGCTTGCGAGAAGGGATGGAGCTGGTTTTTAATGTCTTTTCGGATATATTCGTAAAGCTAGCTTGGTAAACTGTCAAGACATCTATTACCTTTTATTCGTTTTCTCTATCAACTTGGATGCCACCATAATCGAATAATGAACACGTAATTTCCTCTCATCCCGAAATCCGCGAATCGAATATAAACATTGTCTTACCAACACAAACACTGCTCTGTTGCGTGCTCCGTGTGCCCTTACGTATACAGGCAGGCAGGCAACCGAAACCCCACCGATCTCACCAATATCAACCGGGTTCGAGGAGACACAGGGCGGCTGCTCCGTGTCGCGACGAATCGAAAGTTTCAACCAAAGCACCCTTGTCGCCAGCCAGGAGAGCCACTCCACGGGATGCTTCTCCAGCTTCCCAGCGCGGCGGGGCCCTTCTCAGCTGGTCACATGCACGGACGGTGGGATCAGGTTCGGGTCAGCTGCTTTTGCTTTCGTTTTATTCACACCCCGCCGGGCCGGGCGTTCGCATATTCGCATTTGATTGGGCAGCGCGTGGCAGCACTGATGCGTCTGCATGGAAGAATGGACGGGATGGACGGGGGCAGTGCGAAATTGCCATAACACAGGCAGAGTGGTGGCTGGTATTATTCAGAGGGCGATGATTCATGCCAGGAAGGTTTTACATAATTTGGTGAAATATTGGTAAATTCACTGTCGTTGGAGGAAGAAGAGAGTCCAGTTCATCTGGACAATTCATCTTGATTTTGACAATTCCTTCGTAGAAAGTGAGGAATACATTTCTTCGACGTTCTTCTTCTAATGCTGAGGTATTTCACAATCACCTTGTCGTTGACGCTTTCGGAACTTTGACTGTCTTATGAAAAATCGTACTGATAAAAACTGTCATACTGATGCTTACCTTCATATAGATAAATTTAGTCCATATAGTGAAGCAATTCAGTTCAAAGTTCTGTTGTGTTTTGTTGTGGTTTTCTTTACTTTGGTTGTTTAATTTGTTAAAATACTTAACACTAAAATGTTAAAATGTGGTTTCTTCCAGCGGTATTGATTTTGTTCTTTCCGATGAATTGAATACAACTTAAAGCGATATTGAGAACAGGTTTCTTTAGTGTTTTAAGCTGTTTTTTTAAACAACAGTTTTAGTTATTCGTATGGTTCCAATGTTAAGTTGTATAATGTGTTTTTGTGAACCAATAAGCATTGGTTCATTATAAATATAATGACATCCGTAATGATATAAGTTGCATAATATTATAGGTTGCTACAAAAGTTTCCTTTTACCTATACAAACATGATTTTAAAAAATCCAAAAGTTCATAATATTTTTCAATTGATCATAATCAATCCTCCCAATCATAATTTGGAACATTTTTGAGCTTTGAAACAATACACGCAATGGACAGAATACGAGCTGATCGCCCTCCCCGAACTGCCACCCAAAATTGAACCGTTACTAACACAACCAATAACACCAGAAGAAGAAGGGCGGATAAAACCAACTGTTACCACGCTCCCCTGACCTGCCGGGGGGAGGCCATTCGGGTGTTGATCCGCCTCCAACGATTATCAAAGCGAAGCGGGGTGGTGATGAGATTTATTAACCAGCAACGAACGGGACCAGCGATGCGCTTCGTTGGTTGGGTCGGTTTGTTCTCGGTCGCATGGGCCGTTTCAGGGGGAAGTGAGGTTAACTAAGCCCTGCCTGTCTGTTTGTTGGAAACTAAACCACCGGCGTGCGTGCGTGGCGTTGCGCCTCACCTCTAGAATGATGCGTGATGCACAACAATGAATCGAAACGCAGCAGCGCACCTCAATCGGCTCGCGTGGTAGAGTTCGGAAATCCCACGTTCCCTCCACCGTCCGACTAGTTTGTTTGGTGATTGCTATTTTACTTTACCCACCACGCACACATACCGCTACATCGCTTCAGCGATGGTGCCGGATGTTGGAACCGCTTCGGGGAGCCCTAGCTCAACCTTATGCTCGCTGACACACACCGACTCACCAGCACCGATCACGGACACGGTGTGAAGTAGCGAAATAAAACTACTGTGAACTCAAATCCCGAACGACCTTGAGCAGACGGGTTTCATGCCACGACCGTCGTTGATCAGTTTTCGTCGGTAGACACAGGGAACCGAAGAAACGAAAAACTTATCCGAGCGAGTAAGACAGAAACCCCGACCCCGGGGAGGCTGCCTCACCACCTGGGTACGGTCTTTTTGGTGAGACATCGGGTTGGAGCGTCGGTGGTTCGGTTCGTGAGGACACTGGCCCGATAGGTTGATTAATATTCCGTCGTTTCTGCGTGGTTCCGGGGGGAATTGTTTTTAAATTGGATTTTAAGATTGGAAGAAGATTTGGCTCAGACAAAAAGAATAGAAAAAGAGTTGATTTCTTTATTTAGAAAACGAATAGTCTTCTACACACAATGTTAAATCGCACCTAGTGTTGATATTGAAAGATAGTTTTTATAATAAAAAGCTTATGAAAACGACGTTTAGACTATAAGGTTATAAAGCCTATAAAGAAAATTTGCTTAATTGAAAAAGTCATATAGAAATATGGAAAAAATAGCTTAACCTTTTATATCACTATTAAATGTAATGTAATCACAATCATATTACTACATAACCTTATTACTTAAGATAAAACTTGAAAATTACATTAATTTTACAAAAGAAAAAGCAGACGATGACATAATTATAATCGCATTTCAAAAAGCGATAGTAAAAGGTTTGACGTAATAGTTGCATATTTTAAGGCTGATTAAGTAAATATACACCAACAAGTAGATTGTGTGTACTACATCGAATAATTTACTAACGCATAGTTAAAGTTTGATTCGACAGTTAAAAAACTATCCAGTTCGGAGTTAAATTTATAAACGTTCAACTTTCATAGCAATAGTAAATATAAAACCAGGAAAGCTAGGCTATACAATTTCACAGAGTCGAGTTGTTTTTTCATAAAGCATTTGTAGTCCAGAATTCAGATAGTATAAGTTTATAATGTAAGTTAGTTACTTACTTTTTCTTACATGTTTTATTTGGTAAAATTAAGATACACCAAATAGATAGAAAATATAGTAAAATAGAAAATAGTAGAAATCGAGTATGTGTAATGCTTTCTAATGGTTGATGGATAGAATATTATAGAAAATTGATGAGTTTTTTATTTATAATAAAATGGTTTTAATAAAATCATGAAATTTCATAATTTGTTTTGACACCCTCTGCTAAAAGGTGAAATGAATGCGGCAAAATTATTACATCTTCTTTCATTCCGCGCATCGTGCGCCGACCTCAATAAATCCTTCACTCGCGGAACTATAATCAACCCAGTTCCGTTATGCTTCGCGCGCCTTACGAAACCGTCGCGTTCTTCGTGCTCGCTAAAGAGAGCGTCCAACTCGCCGTACCCGGATCTAGCGAAGCTCCCCCAAGTGCAAGTGCCACCTTGGCCCGCCAGCTAAAGTTCATCCCGGTCGGCCGCGATCGAAGCGGACGGTTGCATTTATGTAATCGAAGCGCTTAAAATCTGAGCCGGTACCGAACATGTTGCGCTCTCTTTCTCTCGTCCTTTCTCTCTCTCCCTTCTTCACATGCCGTAATCCGTGTCGTGGCGACGCTGCTGACGTCATTGTGACGTGTTGGATTTTCGATACGGGTTCGTCGCTTGTCGGACGAGAAAATTGGGGACTTTTTTGCATAAAAATCTTTCGTCTCTTCGTTTCGCTAATCGTCGCTTGACACCTTTGCCGGTTGCGTAACAACGAAATTCCTTTTCGATAATCGTTCGTTCAACGTTATGTGCAATTAAATGCACGTAAAAGTGAAAGTGTAGGTGCAGGACATGCAGGAGTGTTTGTCGAAAAAGAAGTGTCGTTCGAGCAATCCCATTCCCATCCACGACAATTCGCTTCGCGTGAGCTCGTTGTGTCAAAGAACCGTCAGTCACCTCACCTCAATTCAAACTATGTGCCTTTGTATGTCGCCCCCGCTTTCGAAAACAAAACACATTAAAAGACACATACAACGGAACAAAGTGACCGGAAAAGGGAAGTTGCGCTGGTCGTGGTACGTGCAACAATGAGTTTCTTCCTCGGAAGACGTTGAGAAATGCCGGTACGGAAGAAAGTGGAAGAGTTAATCAAATTAGCATGCACTTTGAAATGGTGAGGAAATGGAGAGAAAAAATACCTGGACAAGCAACTGTGTGTCTCCAAAACAATTCATGTAGATTGTGCCAAAATTTGTTAGTGAGATGCGTAACCGGCTTCGGTCGTGTGATGAGGTAATGTGGAAACATCTTGAGATGGCTAGTTTTTATAACATGCTTTGTTTAATGTGTATTTAGATTTAAGGTATATTAAACGCGTGTTGAAACAAGTTGCTACCGTCTGCAATAATTGTCAAAAATTCTATGAAATCATATGAGTGTTTCTATACCACATTTACTGTTTATTAATAAAGACATTTTCAACATGAAACTCCAATTTTCTTTGAGTTAATTAATGGTTCGTTTTTGTTCAAATGGCTTTTTCTGCGAAGCACCCTGTTCAATTCCTACGTGTGTACGCCTAAAAGTATGCAACGCACCATGCGCATGCACTTTGTTGAATATAATTTAAATTCACCACCTCTTGGGGTTATTCACCATGGACGAGTTCGTTTGTTCCCAGAAAGGAATTTGTTTCATTCTTTTAATTAGTTCAATTTTTTCTTTTAAAATTTTACGGTAAATGATGATTACACTGAGAAAATCACGAAATTTCAGCGCCTCGTTATGAAATAAAAGAATGAACCATTCTGTAAAAATGATCACAATTTCTTCACACACCATGAAATGATCGATGCTGATGTCATGTGAAAATTTAATAAAAACTTGCTAATTGCTTCACAAATGATTTATCTGCTTTTAAAAATGCTCGGAATTCTTTTATCTTTTAATGGTTTTATTATCATTATCATGTGTTTTTGTAAATTAACGATGTATTCAGATAAATTTGTGTAAATAATTAAATTTTTAAGCTGGTTTACTTCAATTGTAGTTGTATATAAGTTACTGGTTTTTAAAGGAACTAGTTGAATGTCAAATGCTAGTTTATGCGAGTTTTGATTTAAAAAAAACCTGATATATAGAAAATATTTTCAATAATTATTAACAAATGGACACACAATTTGGAAACAAATCATTATATTCTAACACTTTGAAGAGTATCCTTTCAATGATTTCCAGGAATGCTACAGTATCATACTTTCTTCAAAATAACTGTTTTTCCCTCAATCCGTTCATTTCCATTGCCTCTACCAGCTGATCGAAATGGAAACTCCTTCACGCTCATCAACCGCTCCATTTTCCACCCATTTTCACCTGTTAGAGAACGTACGGCACTTGTTTTCGTTCGGCTTTCCGTTGCTGCTTCCACGCACGTAACCTTCACCGGTGCTGCTGTTGCTGCTGCTGGTGCAGTAGGGCAAACTGCGCAGGCCCATTTGCATTTGCGTCTGCCACGGATCGGATCGGGCTTCCGCGTGCAACGTTACGATTCCGTCCCTAATCGGTTTCGATACGAGAGTAGCAACGCACACATGCCACACCATAAAATTGAGCTTTCGGGCGTTCGGGTGGGCCGTTGTTTTCCATTTTTCCGACCTCTGCCGATGCGCAGCCCGCGGCTCGGCGTTACACGATCGCAGATTGCACAACCGCGTATTTGGCTGCTTATAATTACGCAAAGTCGCACATGGACGCACATGGTTTGTTCTGGAGTTCGATAAGCAGAAAAGGGGCGTGAGGATGCAAAAAACTAAATGAAAAAAATACAGCCCCGCGGTCAGTTGAATGAGCCGGTTTGGGGGTTTTCGTTCATTTGGTCTCTTTTGATGTAAAGACGTTACATTATGCCTGGCACAACGCGTAATGTGCAACTGGCGGGCGCAATTGTTCGCCTAAAACAATCACGACTGGAAGGGTTCGTCGCTTGCGTTTGGTTCGTTGAAGTTTTTTGTATTTCTCGATGGATATAGGAAAAAGAAGATAGAGAAAATAATATCAAGTATGAGTGATTACGTTATGCAGGTTGGACAATATGTATTGTAGATTAATATTCTAAAATCCAGCTAATCGATTGTACAAAACTCCTTATTAACGACTTTTGAGGTAATTTCTAGTGGAACTAAATTCAATAAAAAACAAGGCATATGAATATCCTTTTGATTTATTATTAAAATGCCATTTGATGAGAGGAAATATTGTAAAATACATCATTTTTTTTTTCTTGAAGCATCATACTTTATTAATAGAATTGAATATTTTTCTAAAAGATTTAAAAAAAAAAATACTTTTCAAATTTTGTCGACAGACATCCAGCACGTATTTTCTTTTTGCATTTTTCAAATGTTCATCTATATGAAATCTGGCAGGCATATATGAATCTTTTTCAAAATGACGCTCAAATATAATTTTTATGTAAATAAACTACGTATTACTGTATGTTGCTCATAATTGATTACATTATTTTGTTGACTACACGGAGACTTACGAAGACACACTGTGTTGCGCTTTAGGACATATTCTTCCTGCTTGTCTGCATGTTTCCATCCAAAACTTTTTTCTCAGAAGGCAAGCCTTCTTTCCAAAAATTGAAAAAGAAATCGTTCGAGCGGGTTAAGAACCTCTCTGGCACCGTTGGAACGAAAGCATGATTACCGATAACACGATACCGCGCTTTCAAATCAGTTACGCGAACAAGGATCTTCATGTACACAGACTGCACGCTGCCCCGGGATGGAGTGCGTGGTGGAAATTTAATTAAATATAATTGAATCTCCCCGCATTCTGCTACTCCACGAGGTTGGGTGCAATGATCGATGCCACTGAATCGATGCCACTCCGGACTCCAGAGAGCATGCAAATGCATTCCGCAGGATCGTCTCCTGAAACTGCTGAAGAGAAAAAAACGGAACGAACAGATCTGTCACGAACACCCGGGAGGTCCTTTTTCGTGCAGCAACGACCTAAACGAATGTGTGCATACAGACACACACACACACACACACACACTCACACGCCTGTTTCCACTCCCTTCTAAGGTCGTGAGTAATCACTTTCGACGCAATTTATTATTGTTATTATCGAAACTGTTAACATGCTGTTTATCGCGTTTTCACCGCGAACCGGTGGTTCGATTGGTTGAACCGGTTTTTATTTAATTTCGGGGCGTTTGGGCTTTTCTTTTCCTGCGGTGCGGACCGGGTGACAATGATTTTATTATTCGTGTTTTTTTTTGTTTGCTTGCCTTCAGCAGAGGTCCATGACCTGTCGGTCTGTCGTCTTCGGGAGCGATATCCTTGACCAAAAAAAAAAAAACAAACCGAACCCCTCCCCGCGTCTTCATGATGTCTTCATTTTTCTTCGGCGAAAATTACATAAATACTCCTGACGGTAAACGGTCGTGCGTGTGGGAATGCGGGACCAGGACGCTGCTGCCGGTGCTGCCGGTTGGGCTCTGGAATCGCTTTTTAAACGCTTGTAACGACCGCAGCGTGAAAAACGAAACCCGAACGGGCGCGCTCGCCCGGCTCGCCCAAACCGGGTTCCATAAATCATTCCGGGGTTCTGATTGTTCGTCTGTGTGTGTGTTAGCGTATTTTGTTTTTTTTTTCACCCATGCATATTGGAATTATTTTAAAATCAGCATAATTGTAGTGGTGTAATTTACATGCCAGCTGCAATAAAGGCAGATGATATATTAAGGATGTCGTGTTCTCTATCATTCATAGATCGTTTTTCTATATTTATACATAGTGGTTAAAATAAGAAAATGAGCTCTTTAAACGCTACTACAGAACATTTCTAGCAAGTTATTGGGGCCGCTTATGACAATCTAACAAAAAAGTCTCCAACAAAAGCTATATATTAAAATGGAAATTGAATGATGTAAGATATGTTTAACAAACTTGTGTGATTGGGACAATTTTTATAGAATGCTTAATTATAATTAAACTCATGTTTGGTTTTTACTTTTTGAGACCTAGACTTTTCCTAATCTTTTTGTTTTGATTATAGACCTTTTCAAGACGAATTCACCGCACAAAATTCAACTAATTTGATAAATAACTTAATTTACTTTTTAGCATCAATTAGCAACTGCCAGGATAATATTTATAATATCAGTAAACAAAGCGTTACAGTTACTAAACCTTTCAAAAAAAAAAAATGCAACTGCTTTGGAAAATGATGGAAGGAAGAGTGTTAAATGATTAGGAGATTCGAAACCTTATCGGAACTTTATCGGAACCTTATGGGAATCCTATTGGAGTCTTATTGGAACTTTATCGGAACCTTATCAGACCCAACTAGGAGTCTTATAGAAAACCGTATTGGAATGTTGTCAGAATCTTATCGGAATCTCCATCCAAGATACATGATATCAGAGGCGGATATCATTTATCATGTATCTTGTCCAAGAGGGGCCTTGGACTTGGAAGAAATAGTACGGGAAAAGCTAATATTCTTGCTCTGCAGAGGGTATTTTTTACAAGCTCTACAACGCTGCATCCATGCACTAAGGGTTTCCATATGCCTTGATTTGCCACTGTTCCTATAAGATACATATACTTATTCATGAATAAATGTAGACATCTTTCTGCCAATCCTCTATCATATACATTACTTGCAGTGAAGAACCACTCACGATTGTAAACCCCTCCAGAACCTCCTCCAGAAGGAATAAAAGCAAAAGTTGCCAAAGCAATTAGTCACCGATCAGCCCGCAATTAGTCAAACGTTGCCCGCGATACGAGTGCCAACGGATGCACTAGAGTGCATTTTTATCTCCGTCGATTTCTCTATCGCTCGATACCATTCCGCCTATAGATTTTGCCTATTTGCCAATCGGACTCCGTGGCAGCGAAAGAACGCGACCCGCCACCCTCTCATTGGAATCACAAATCAAGTTGAGGAAAAAACACACAAACGAGACGAGGGAAGTTCACGTTCAAGTCCACGCGCGTAGAACGCGAATTGGAATCGAATGCAAACGACGAACGGAGCCGAGCAAGAACGGAACGGATTGCGTGGGACACGGGTACATAATTATAAAGTTATCTCTAATTGTAGTCTGGCAGCGCGTCTGGTCTGCTGTCTCGGTTCCGCGATGCCACAGAAGGACGACGGAGAGCAAAAGTGCATCTCCGCCGCCGCTTGCATGCTCTCGGATGAAGCGAATTTAATCTTCCGCTCCGTTCCGCCGCGGGAAGGTGGCACCGAAACGATAAAACACGTCGTACGTTTCGCTTATTAAACGCGTGATAAATGACCCGAGGGACCCCATTTGCGGATGGATTTTTTTTCTGCGTTTGTCAACTGCGACGTTCTTGATGGAAAAAGGGATGGGATGAGTTTAGTGCGCCTCATTAATGGGTGCGGATAAGAGTAAATGAATCGATCCTCGTGGCTCACGGCGAGACGGTATAGAGTGAGAGCACATCTTCGCGATGTGCTACTTTTACTTTCCGATGTTTCACTTAGGCGGGATGAAATATCAATGGTCATAGTGTATCTTTTTTGTTTGAATGCCTGGAAAAAGTTGCTTGGAAAACATTCTTCATTTTTCTTACTTTCCATGCGCTTTTACGTAAATGAAACATTATTCGAAACTTCTAGAAAATTCATCTATTTATTTTTCATTTTACATTAACATGATGAAAGCGGATTATTTTCACTCAGACGAGCTTCAATTTCAAATTATTAACAAGTAGAAAAACGTAAGACAAAATTATCTGTCGGAATGTTAGATTATTTTCTTCCAAATAGTAATTTGATTTAAATTATATGAATTAATGAAATATTTCAGCTTCTTCTCCTCTTAGCTAAAGAATTTTACCCACTTCGACGATTTTTTTTGGTCAGATTTCAACATTTTCTTCTTAAAAAATCTATTCTAAATGAATAAAAAATATTTAATAATAATTATATTTTTTAATAATTAAATTTAATAAAATTTCATATTAACAAATAAAAAAAAATAGATTTAAAAAATCTTAATGTTCTTAATAGATAAATAATTAATAAATTGTGGAATATCTATGTCATCTATTGTTTGAAGAAACAAGAAAGTAGTGTAAGTATGGCGAATAAAATTAGATGGTGAAATTATATAACATTGAATGTGAATATCCCAACAACAAAACCCAACTGCTGGGCAGAATGTGTTTGCTAGAAAACTCAACTAACACTTTCTCATAGAAAGGTATGAAAAATTTGATTAAAGTACGCAACAAAATTGACATCTTCCGATTGGGTAAAAAAGACCCACAACGGGTTGTCAAAAGAGTAACCGACACTGTTCAACACTGGTGTCCATGAAAGGTAAAAAAATGGAGTAAATTATATGCATTTGCAGCCTGCATCGCTTGAAAATTCCTTACCCGCGAAGGATACCTTTATTCCTTCAGCCACTGATTCACTTCGTTCGTACGCCATCTAACGCTTAGCATGAATAATTAGCCTTTGTAGGTTGGCAAAAATAATGTCATAAATATTCATTTCCATCCCCATTCTTCGTGCCATCGTGGTGGGCACGCAAATTTTCCCAAGCACCGAAAACGTCCGAGCACACACATCGCTCCGGGGCTGGACACGGTCAAACTCGTGATCCGAAGTGGTCCGGCCTGTAATTAGATTTCAATTTTATTTTACACCATCGCACACCATCGGCCGCCCGTGAATCATAAATTGATTTTCCCCACTCTCCGGTCGGTTCCCCCGCTGGAAAGAGTGGAAAAAGAAAAAAAACGCGAACGAATTGAACGAATGTAATCTGAGCGCGATAAATCATCTCGCGCAGCCTTTGGGGGACCGGATGCTTTTCGGTTGTGGCAGGATCCTTATCCTTACCAGCGCATCGTGCTACAGTACACATGTTTCCTTTCCACGTTTACGAGCGAAATCATTAGAACATAAATTAGAAGCACGAAGCCCGGACCGTCAGCCTCTGAAGCGTGAAGACAGCGTTCTGATATTAGAGAAGCAAAACAGAACGAAGGCACTGCAAAAAAAAACATACACACAATCTCGAGTCCGCGGCGACGAGCGCAGATATTTGTGATAGAATCTTAATGAATTCCTCCGGTTCCTCCTGCGAGCGTTCAGGAAGATCGTCCCACCCGGCGTAGCTGCTCATATTCACGCCCTCCTAGGCGACTGCTGTTCGCTGCGATCGCCCTCGATAATCGCGACCCGTTCCCGAACGCTTCCGAATGGGTTGGGATGGACACCCATCCCGGCGCAAACACCTTCCGTCCGCTGCCAGTCGGCTGCTATCGCTGGCGGATGATCAAATTTGTTTCTCCCGCGGGCTCCCTCTTTGCTTAAGTGATTTTAAATTTGTTCTAACAGCGTTCGTTTTATGTTAATTTTGCACGAGTGAGCATCGTCCGGCTGACGGTTATTGATTGTAAGTGTTGCGGCAAACGGAGGG
The DNA here is from genome assembly GCA_000349145.1 of Anopheles dirus. Lineage (NCBI taxonomy): Eukaryota > Metazoa > Arthropoda > Insecta > Diptera > Culicidae > Anopheles > Anopheles dirus. Next base: position 2,251,739 of record KB672802.1, on the reverse strand, counting down.
AGGTAGAGTATGGTGAAACATGACCGAGATATCGTCGAGATTTTGCATTAGAAGCGGTTCGTTTTTTTTTTATTCCAGACCAGATGGAATGTGCTACTGGAATAGAATATTGATGGATGGAAATGGGAGGCGAATGAAGATACTAGTTTGTGCGAAAGGAAATAGGTATCTGAAGGGTTTAATCAAATATTGATGTGTCTATAGTTAGATTCAGTATACAAAATAAACCAACCATATCAGTACATTTATCTGAATTACATCTATCTAACACAATTGACTACGATTCCGACTCCGACTCCGACTCCGACTCCGACTCCGACTCCGACTCCGACTCCGACTCCGAACAAAAACTTCAAGAACTAAACTAAAAAAGGTTGAACATGCCAGAAAACAAAACTATTAACGTATTGAGGTGAAGTTTGAACAATAAAAGTTAATCGCAAACAAAGGACAAAGACAAAAAAGATGTATAAACGATCTGTAACAGAGAAGCTATCGGTTATAAACAGAAGTAAAACATTAGAAAGCAAAATCTATTCTTTACACGTGATGGTAACCCACTGATTATGATGTATGCAATGCGTTTAAGAAGTGTATAACCCATCCACGTACTGCAAAATAATAAAAGCAAAAGAATCGAGAAAAAAGGGAGATATATTCAAAACAAGTTGAAACCAAACAAACCAATACTCACATCTGTTTCAAAAGGCTGTTCGATTCGTCAGACTGCCATCTGCTGGCAAACTTAAGCCCTAACCGGCGAACAGATTTTATTCACACTTACAAAAACTCTCATCATCACTTGCATTCACCACACACGCACACACGCACCTAAAAAAAAAATCGCCACCCGTACACTGTGTGTGCTGTAACTCCGGATGCAAATGAACTGAAGTCTTGCGCAATATGCCCGTCCTGATGGCTTCGTCCAGTGACAACCGCGCACATTTGCAGACGAAGCGAATTCTTTGCGAGTAACGACGAAAAAACAACCCGCCTCCTTTCAGCACCGCCTTAATACATGATCCTTCTCGTTCGCCGTTCGCCGAAAGGCGCGGTCGGAACCGGCATGAATATTCATAATTTCCACGCGCACGCGAGACGGAGTGAATGATTTATGAAGAGTGTACCGAGCGTGGCAGAGTGGGCTCGTCGAGACGCACCGCGAAGAAGCGAAGGTAAAGAACGCTAAAGAAACGAGAAAAAAAAATTGCATGCAATGCGAACTAGAAACGTCAACGTGGTGCATGCCGGCGACAGGAGAGTCTTAATCGAAGTAGGCGTGCGTACCATACTACTACGCCTGCCAGTATGGAAATGGAACCGGGCACCTTTAATTATATCATTTCTTTTTATAGACGCACAAAAAGTGAGGTTAAAAATGCGCAGGCGTCGCTTGGAAAATGGGCGCTGAACATTGCGCAGGAGTGCCCAGTGAGTGCCCGGCTCTTTTGCATGAACATGAGTAAGCTCTGCGCGCGGCTGGCGAGACTTCTGTGATTGAAACTCGATCGAAACGGGCAGGACACCCGAGCCCCGATTCATTAATTAATAAGCGCTACATTACACGACGGGTAATGGGATCATCCTGGCGGCGCCCCGGTCCGATCAAATTAGCTAATTGGGCCGTAAATCAACGGAGCAGCAGTTCGACTTCTCCCGAGCGTTCTGAGGGCTCACACACTGAGCCCCACCATCGAAAAGCAAATCGATATAATTAGAGCGAAATCATGCTCGAAGTCTTCATTGTGATCGTCCGACCGCGCCCATGACCGATCGACCATAAGTTATTGGCCAACACCGGCGCGTATTAGAAACCGATAAATCATCATTAATGAATGAGTGCGAACCCCGCGTGCCCTGGGCTGGGATTAGGGTTGGAACCCGGATTAATTTGTCCGGATCGTGCAAATAAGACATCTCGCGCGCAAACCAGACCCTATTTCTGTTCCGAGGATCGATTAGCGATCCGGTATCCATTTTTCCAGCGCACCGAAGTCTGCGCCGGTCTCTCCAGGACAGGGCAGAGACAGGGCCCTTCATCATCGTATCCTCGCCTCCCAGTACCACGCGCGTCCCGTACGATCAATTGTCGCACCATGCATGTACCAGACCCGTCGTCGTTTCTTCCCCGACTAGACTCCCAGCAGCGCACTTCTTCCCCGCACACTTCGGCACTGTGTTCTTCGCTGAGCCCGCTTGGATCGCGCAGAGGAAGCGCTGGAGTTGCAGAATTTATTCTCAGTCACTTTTGATTTGTGTGCTTCCCCCTGAGTGGACAATTTATTTATGCTTCTAGACTGTTGGAGGAGCCGGTGTCTCGGTGCAGGGACAATGTATGCGGACAATGCGCATAAGTGCGCTAGGCGTGTACGGGGTCGGGAATTACTCGGCGATGACAAATATGCTCCGTGCGGGTTGTCGCTGTACGGTATTAGCGGACGATTGTTGGCTTATAAATCACGCCGTTACTTGTCGCTGTATGCAGCTTATCAACCATTAGGCGAACAGCCGCTGAAGGTTGCTGCTATGGGCGATCGTTTACGGGTGGGGTTTTTGTTTGATAACAATTATTCGCAATTTATAAGGGGTTTATTTTCGCACGTTGCCTTTAAATAGCCTTATAGAAAATCGGTTCAATTTGAAGCGTAAAGCAGAAGAGCGTGACATGCGATACAACGAACTTCGACCAGCGAAAGAGTTAATCACATTAGTAATGTATTCTTCGAGTCTTTTCAAAAGCGTGAGCGTTAATGTGAGTTTTTAACTTTTTTCAAAGAATCGAGCTGTCTCTCATGATGCTCTTTACCTTCTCCAAATGCCACCTGTAGTAGAACATAATCAATTCCCAATAAAAAGGATGGACTTGCAAAACTAGCCGAATAATGGTGCATCATCACTGAAACCAACCGATTTGGGCCCAAAACTTTAAAAAGGAAACTCCAAAAAGAGCCAAACGTTGTCGAATAAAGCTAATTTCTAATATAACAGTACAAACTTAGTATATCAACATCAATAATCCAAACGTGTTGACGTTGTTCAATCTGTAGAAAAGAGATGTGATAAATGAGACTATTATCACATCTTTTTAATCACTATTACTACAATTTATATTCAAGATTCGTCAATGCCATTTTAATTACTCATAGCTCAAACGCCGAACTCCGTAGATATAAGTAAAGTATAAATAAGACAATTTTTGATCCAAATATGTCAGAACAGGTAGCCAATATTAAATCTGCCCATTTAATCTAATTACTACGGTGTAATCTGTATGGGTGTGATGAAGATTTACGATTTTATAAAGGCTGACGAATCACAGCGGATTTCAATTCCTCACATTGTGATACTTAATTAGAGTTTTCTCTCTGTACTTGTGAGTATTATACAAGGTTCAAGGTTTTTTTGCGATGTGGATAATGTTTGTGGAGTCAATTGATCCAACATTATAAGTCGCAAATAATTACTCGAGTCCAAATGTGACTTACAACGAAAAACTTATAGCTTAAGAGTCGTGATTACTGAGCAAAATATCTAGAAGATCTGCCCCGGTAGACAACGCACCACGTCCAAGTTCCAAAGCAGCATCGCAGAATAAGGAAAATCGCCTTAATACACAAGAACGAAATGATTTGCTTGAATTCTCTCTCCTGGCCATGCGTGCCCTATAGACATCGACATCGTGCACTGACGCGTTGTTTGCTTAGTTTGGACGAGACCGAACGTCGATCGAGATGGGAAAATAGCTCATCCGGAATTCCAATTCCAACCCGATCGTCGTTGCTGTCGAATGCAAATTGATGGCCCTCCGTCTTCCCGTGTCCCACTGCAGTTCTTCCCTGTGCAAGCCGAGGGTTCTCCGCGAGGTGAAAAGATGGATCTATTCTACCGCCTGTCTGCTGCTCAACATCCCCTGCGCGGAACAGAACACATCCGCGGCAATAAAAACCTTCTCGCGCAATTGCCTTCTCCAAGGATGCTCGGGGACAGGGTAGTACTCTATGGAGTATGGACGGCTGCCAGTGACATGTGATGGCTGGCTGGCTCTCGGCCTAACGGATTTGTGTGAACCGTTGGGTGTTTTATTGTTCTCCTTCTGGCAGCTCCGTCAATTGGACGGACCCTTCTGCGCCAGGCCGAACTCTTCGAACCGGTAAGGTAATTGATTCATTTCCACTTGTACCGTCGAGGACGCCCGAGTCCGAGACTCCAATTAAACGAGAGCTTTATTAGCACGTACTGGATGCATATATGCATAAAAGATTTATTGCACACCCGTTGGGGTGGGGAGTAGCAGTAGGGATGCGCCTGCTAGAATGTGAAAGAAAACACGCTGTTTTCAGGTGCTACTCAGGTGCGAGAGGTGGGAAAATGGGCGCATTTTTATCGTCTTGCTGGAAGGTGTGTTTTCTGCACTAAAAAGCCCGGTCCGGGACGCACTATATGCGTCCATAAATATCTTTCCAGCCGCTTATTCCCGCTCCCTCTCTCTCTCTCTCTCTCTCTCTCTCTATCTCTCTCTGTCGCACAACTGACTGCCTGGAAGGGCTTTATGTCGCTTGCGGTTGTAAAAGTTGCGGCCGATCGAAAGATGGATCGTTTCGGGTCGGTTTCAGGTTCATTGCATTGCCGCGCGGTCTGACCTCGACCACGGCTGTTGCGCAAACTGTTGTTACACGTTGAGTGACGTTTTTCCCCACCACAAAGTGTGCGCTTTCCTTCGGGCCGTGAGTCGATGAAAAGGTTGTTGTTACTCGTTAAAATCCATCTCAAGGTTCCGATGTAACACGGCGACCATAAATTTCCCACGTGGTGTGTTTGGACACGGGGCGGGAAGAGCGAAAAAATCAAATGTCAATCGGTGGAGCATCATCATCCTTATCCGCATCATCCACTGCAGCTGTCCTTGGCCTTTGCCTTCGCACATGCGTGCCAGTTAGCCACGTATCCGAATCGGCGAATCTGGAGTCGGACAGGCTGTAGCATCCGCGATCGATCGATTCGATCCCGGACGGTCCAATTTGCAAACCACGTGACGGTTGCACGCTTTCCAGACCAGACGTGCTCACGATCTTGCCTCATTCCAGCGACATGTTTATGATCGCGTGTCGCTCGAAGCCGGGAGACGCACGATGGGAATTGGGCCGATGGTCGAGAAGGGATGTTTTGCGGCCATGTTTACATGGCTTGTGGGTACGATGTTTGATGGAAGGATTAGGTCAAATACACACCAGAATACTTGTTATGATTCGACTTTCCCAGACCGAGAAGAGTTTTCATTCTTGGATGATGCTTTCCATCCTTGGCATAATTGCGTTTGCATCCTCCACCGTGCAATAGGGTTGTGTCTTAATTCAATGTGTTGGTGCAAATTCTTCACAAAAAATGGAAAGAAACAAGATACAAGGTCCTTTCAAAATATTCAAAAGCATTGCATACTTCCAGGCGCTAAGACTTCCCAGGACACAAACCGCAGACGAGGGAACTTGCTTATTATGCTATATCTTCTTAACAATCGTACAAAACTCGATAAGTAGTTTGTTGTCATATTTAATTTTTAGGATTTATGAAATGCTAAATTTCATACAAAAAGTGTGAAAACATAGAATATTAAAAATAGAATATTAAACATAGAAAATTAAAAAAATCTGATCATAGATAGAAATTATTTGTTGTATACTCCTGATGGTATTCGCGCTCCAAAATTCGTAAACATTGAAGAATTTTCAAAATTGTTGATCTTATATTCTGTATCGAAATGTTGGTCTAGTATCTAATTTCATCAGCGAAAATTTGTGAAAATATCATGGTTAACACACATCATGGTTCTGGGGTTGTTTCAAATTGCAATTAGCTACGATCAAATCAGAATGCTCGTCTTGCTTCCTTGTAAAATCTTTGATAGTTATCAGAACTTAAAAAAACATGTTTAAGTGATATTTGACGTTGAAAACAATATAAAATCGCTTTCCCTCTTTTAATGTATGATTAGAATGATATCAATTATTGATCAATTTCATAATAAATCTAATTCACTTTATAAAATTTTCTAGGTTTGCATCGTAAATGCTTTCTCTTCAATGTTAGCGCTTCACTCCTGTAAGACGTACCGGATTGTTATGGTCGCAATAAAACTTTAATTAAAAACACATTTACGATCACACGTGGCGGATCGTGGAACAGTGCGAGACAGAACTGGTCATGGAAACCAAATCGCCGACAGTAAAATAACCGGCAGTAAAAACGTTCACATGCAATTTGTGCAAGCGAATAATAAATAGAATCATTCCGCATTCTACACACCGTGACAGTGGTGACGAGCGGCTGCAAAACCGTCATCAAATCGTCGTAAATTTGCACTGAAAATGGATTCACCACTCGCGCTCCATTAGATGCGGGTTGACTTCAGGCGTCTGCCCCCGCCGGACAATGTTCTCAGGACGTCGGGAGGAACTTTTATTCTCTCACCACAGCCCAGCATCGCACTGCAGCGCACAGGAACGTCTCCCAAGAACTGTTGCTGCTCGGTTGTGAATATTCATCAATTTTACGACGATGACACAGCTAATTGTGGCCCACCGGTCGGTACTTGACGGCGGAGTTCGTTCGCTCGATCGGTTGATTGAAGTGGCGGAGTGCGTTGCACTTCGGACTGCACTCGCTCACCCGACCACCACAACAATGGTGTGCAAAGGCGCATACAATGTGGTCTATTTGTTGAGCTGCAGTTTGCCATCGGGGTCCATTGGTCCCGCCCGGGGTCTTAAGTCATCATCATCGCCCATCCCATCATCCGGGGCTGGGGCCGGAGAATTGTTCATAAATTATCAAGCCGGCTTTATGCATTGTAGGTAGGGGTTGGTGTTGTTTTTTTCCTGCTTACGCTGTGTTGCTGTATTTCATCTGCTGATCTCCAGCACGCGGGAATAAAGGTGCGAAGACGACGCACATACGACGCACATCCTTCGTTCAGCTCAACTTTCAATTTCGTTCGGTAATATTTATACATGCAAATTACGCGCCCCATCACTCAACGTCACCATCATCGCCGCGCTGGTTCGGCGCGTTTTTGGCCTTGGAACATGCCAGACCTGGAGGTCGTAAAATTATCCGCACTCCAAAAACCAACAAACCCTTACGCCTTTGTGGCACAAACATGAGGCGAAGTAAAAAAAAAAAGGCACACACGGTTGTCGAAAAGCGATCACGATCGACGCGGCCCGTAATGATCGGTTGCGCGTCCTCGCCAAGGCCACCGGACGACACAGATCCCTTTTAGGGGAGGGCTTCTTTACGCGCGAAATTTACATACTACGCGGGAAGATGCCGAGAGCGAACCAGCTCATGCAAACCCGAGAGGAAGGACTCAAAATTACTAAACACAGATTAAGCTACCTTATGATCTTGTTGGTATGAACTGCTTGCACGGTGGGATGGGCGGTGGACAAAAACAATGCTGTTATATTGAACATTGAATACTATTAGAGTATTTTAATACTCTCTTGTTTTGATTGAATGAATTCTGTACATTCAAACAATATTGTGTTGATTCTGGAAGTTTGTATTGCATTTAAAACTAGAGTTAAAATTTAAGCTAGTACAATCAGTTTGTTTACTTTATTGTTCATCTTTAAATACTAAATATAAATATATATCAATAAAAAAAACTCTTCAAGGTTTTATGTGCTAAATTCCCAAAAAGCTTCTACTTGAATTTTGTTGAAGACTAATGATTTGCATTTATATGGCACTGACCATTATAGTATGTATCGAAAACAACAGCTATGATTGAAGTAGTTGAAAGATAAACAATTATATGGATCAATTAGAACTAGTGTTGGGTAACAGAGATTCAGATTCATGAATCTGAAAGAATCTTTGAACTAAATGAATGAATCTGAATCTTAGAAACAAAGATTAATGAATCTCTAGAGGTTCATGAAACTTATTAATCTCTAGAAGATTAATGAATCTCATGAATCTTTAAAGATTCATGAATCTCTTGAATCTCTGGAGATTCATGAATCTCTAGGGATTCATGAATCCTTTGAACCTTTATAGATTAATGAATCTTTAGAGATCCACGAGATTCATGAATCTATAGAGATTCATAAGATTCATGAATCTTTAAAGATTAATAAATATCCAAAAATTCATGAATGAATCTGAATGAGTCCCAAATGAAAAATTCATGAATCTGAACCTCGTTGAAAGATTCATAAGACACAACACTAATTAGAACCCCTTAAAAAGGGGGAAAACCCTTGAAAATACTTCGTTACGACGTCTCGAGTACATTAAAAGACACGATAAAGGTCCAGTTAGATTTTAGATAGACATTGCACGTCAGATAATGAAATATTTCCAGATAATTCAATAATTTTACTCAATTGAAGCGAAACGTGACTGTAATTGAAACTCATTTTTACAACAATAAATCAAATCTTATTAGCTACTTTGCCACTTTCGTCCGACACTTATCTCATTGTGCACATGCATGCATTTCGCATGTTCCTCTCTCCAAACACTGCTCTTTAACGACCGGAAAGTCCACAACCGATGGGTTTTTAGAACAAAACCCGATCTCGGAAACGATCGATAATTATTATAAATCAATAAACTTTACATGCTCAAGCACCGTGTTAGCAAAAACCGTCAAAACCCCAACCAGGAGACTTCACTTCCCCCGAAATTGATTGATGTTTCGTGCGCGCTCGGTCAAACGACGCAGCACACGCACAACAGGCTGCTTATTTGGCTGGCTGGCTGACTAAGAATTAGATCGTTTGCTACAGTTTTTCGTGTCGGAATCGTTTAATCAAATTAGCGTGGTAGTCAGTGAGGTACTTTGCGTTCGGAGCATCCAGGCGAATCGAAACGAAGCTGTAGTTGATGTTTAGCTTCCCCGGGGTCCACCGGGGAATGAGGAATGCACAAATTGGACGGACTCGAAAATGGTCCGGCTGATGGCTGATTGTATGGTACGGGAGCATTCCGTACGAGGCGCTTGACCTTGCGCCATGTTGCATCGCTGAAGGTTCGAGTTCGCGTTTTTAGCCAACCGAGCTAGCACCCCCAGTAGACGTGACGAAATGATTTATTGAGCTGAGGTTGCATGTGTGCGCAATTACACGTTGGCACGTTTGCATGCGCGAACTCCGATCGTTCTTCGACGGATCTCTTCCCTGTTCCTCGCAGCAGCACCGCAATGATTCGTTCGTTGGACGAGAGTCGTCACAGGGTTCAATCCCACCCGCTGGGTGACTAATGCGAATTGGGACTGCGCACTTTCTTCCATATCTTGGGCGGGGGCCGGTTTGGGTGATGGGTGGTTTGCAGCGTGCATTGCATCGGAGCTGTCAGGGCGCTTTGACGATTGTTACGTCAATTCAGCGGGAATTCAGACGTACCATGCGTGCAGATCATTTGTTTTCTGTCCAACTAGCTGCTGCGTTAGGTGAGTGGTTGCCTTTGCTAGTCGTTTGTCTGGATTGAATTGGAGATAGTTACAGCTGGAACAAGATTGTCTGTCGTTGGGTATAAAGTATGTATATTTTGATGTAAATATTGTACCTATTTCTTTTAAACTCTGTCTAAAATACCGATGCCCTCCATCAAGTTTATTAGGTTTTAAATACTTTCAATGAACAATCTGATACTTAGCCGTGATATAAAAACGTTCGCCGCTTAGTGCATGTTTCTATCAAAACTGAAGGAAATCGAATCAGTAGAGATAAAAAAGTAAGTTACTCTTAAATGAAATTTGACTTTAGCATAACTGTTTATAAAATAATTAAGGATTTGTAAGATACTAAGATGAAAAGTTGAAGATTTAAAACTTTGTTTATGAGAAAAACATGCGCCATGCATGATCTTAATCTCATAAATAAATCTTGAAGACTTTGTTTATGGCGTGCTTTTTAAGTATATAAGTAACTCATGTTTATGCTTTCAAACTCTAATTTTATGCAGTGTGAGAATTCCTCACGAATGTTCTTTGTCCGTGCACTTCGTTTTCTTTCACCCGAAAATGTTCCGCCCGAAAATGTCCAAAAAAATGATGATACGCGGTCAACTGTCTGTTTGCTTCTGTGTATTCATCTGTCCGTATGTGTAGAGTTCATTACAAGTTTAGTTCGTGCCTGCGTTTAACCTTCGTCCGTTTCTGTTTACAATATTGAGTTCATTTCTACCAAATTGATCTAGATAAGTATTTTGAATTCCAAATCGATCTAAATTCCCAACATGCAGTAATTTGGTCTACTTGTGTCTTGAATGTATACTCAAGACAACTTCCCATTTTTCCTAATCAATACATAACTCCAAATCGATTATTTAAATTCGCTTCCACCAAGGAAAGTGTGCCAAATGGGCCACCGTTCCAACGTATAGAAAAGAAAATCAAACACCCATTCAAACTAATATCCCGCCGTTCGTAGTCACAGATCTTCGATCCACCGCTGCAAAGTGAACAAAAGAATGCACCCCGGTGGCCATGAAAACCGAAAGCGAGAGAAATTAACGTTTTTTTTTTATCGAGCCAACCGAACCGTAAACCGACCAGCAGATCGGCTTAGCAGATCTCCTATCAGGCTCCTATCAGAAGACGCGCTCGCTACTCCGCATCGGAGGCCCCCTCCCGGAGGCTTCGAGAACCGCTCCCAATGCACATGGGAATAGTTTTCACTTTTCACTGCTTCGCCACCCATTTTCCATCGCTTCGCAAAGGGAGGGGGCCTTCAGGTGTGTTTAGCTGCTTAAAAGTCACGCTTTTCCTGAGTGGTTGCAGCAGCACTTCGTTCGCGGCTCGTGATGTGAAACATGACCGTTACCGATCAATTGCATCGCCATTGTTGTGGTCGTGGTGGTGATGATGGTGGTGGCGATAATGGCCAGATGCATTTTAATGCTCCACAAGAGAGAATAATTTAATTAATAAACGAAACGTGGCACTCGGATGGGACAGATCGATCACCGTCGCGCTGGCTCCGACGGACTGGTGTGAAGGAAAGGAAAATAGGGGTTTCTTTTCTTTTTCCGCACATGAGTGGAAGGGGAAATGAAATCAGGTAATCGCAGAAACACCGCCGGCGTTCGACACGAATCGGAATCGTAAGAGCGGAACTTATGAGCACGGATGTTTTCTCAATACCCGATCGAAAAGTGAAATGCTTCTCGAACGTTTGCCTCGGTGTGGAATTCAAAGAGGTTTAGTTTTATAATAGCTTTATGACTTGATTTGAATGGATTATTTTTTTAGAAATTAAATATGTATTTTATTCCATCAATACAGGCACTATTAAAAGATTTTCTCCAACAAGGTCTATTGCTAACCGATCTAACACCCAAATTTTGATGAAGTTTTAATCAAGATTTCATATTGGCTGTGATTTTATTTGCTATTTTGTTGAAAGATTGTTGGTAGTTTTAATCTAATGAAGTATAATTGTACAACTTCAGAAACAAAACGATTAATCTGTAGTTTAAGGTCTAAATGAAATGAAAATCTAGAAATATAAAAAAGAAAAGCATTACCAATGAAAACAAGAAGAAAAAAACAGTGCTATTTAATATGCAAGTTGGTGTCATAAAGCTATAATTATTAAAAATTGTGTATAAAAAACAGTAAACATGTATATGAAAAAAAGTAAGAATTATTTTCTTCAATTAAACAACTAAACAAAACAATTGTACTAAATTATGGCAGTGAAGTATGTTTTTCAAATATAATAATTATGGTAACGTTAAAACATGGAAATCAATATTATTATTTTTTGAAGAAATTGATTTGAAAAACTAATGTAAAGACAAAGTGGTATTATTAATTTTCATTAACATATTTTTTTCTATAGTTATATCAATTATGAAAAAAACTAGTAGTTCTTGACAATATCCTACACATGTCAATGCTATAAAACTGCCATAAAATCATAAAATTCGTAAAAATATAAATGAAACATAATGAAATGGAATATATTGTGAACAAAACCACTAAATCTTAAGTGAAACTCGGCTACCTTTATACACCTTTACAAAGAGGGTGACGTTGTATCCCCTGCACCCTCATTATCTGGGGCAGTAGAGTATTAAATCGGTTGGAAAAAAAAGTTTGAAGCAAACAAGAAAGAAACGTTTTAATTAAACCCAATCAACCGCGGCCAAACTTTCGGCTTCCTCGCCGAAACAATTAGAGCCACCCAAAAAAACCAGGAGGGCCCAATTTCCAACCGCGAGCTGTTTCATCTCGTACCGGCTAGGGCGGCGATCGAATGCAAATCACCCCGTCGAACCCCCGGTCAGACGAGGCCCGGCCATTAGGCGATTTGTTCTCCCCGGTTAACGGGCACCCCGGCCGATCGGTAAGAATAAGGAAGCGTCCGGGGAAAGCACCGTACGATCCATAAATCCCATAAATACCGTCAATTACCGACGGGTACTCGGGTGTTCGGCGTTGCCCTTTTTCCCTTCGGATTTATTGACCGCTCCGCCCGTCCGCTGGCGCTGGTGGAGCCGGTGGTCTTGAACTTGAGCGGACGGGTCGAGCCGAGAGGTCGGTGCCAAATCAAACACCCCGTACACCCCGGCACGAAGCTAACAAATTAAAGAACAATAATAAACACACATATTTCACCCGAAGCGTTCTGGGCTGCATCGGTTGCAGCCCGCTCACGGTGCCGCGGGATGCACTATGCAACTGTTGCGCTGGCGCTGTTGCACGCGGGGTGAAAAGAATGAGCCATAAACTATGTAATCACCGCAATTATCCTGACCGCATCGTTGGCTCCGCTTGCGATCGTTTTCGACCGGACCGGCTTGGCGCGTTCCGACGTCCGTGGCAGCGCTGGTTTATTTGGATATTTCAAAATCGACCAGCATGTCCAGCGGACAGGGTTCTCGTTCGCTATTGGAATGCAATCGTCTGATCTCGGCACCGGCAGGAAGGCAGAGGCAGCAGAGGCCAGTCGTCAATCGTAACGGGAATAATGAAACATGCCGCGAAGGGTGTTCCTATAAAAGGATCGGCCGAAGTATGAGTACCGGACGGGTTCGATTGGGCAATCAAATGGGCAAGACGCAATGATGTTTGACATTGTTCGGTATGCGAATGCGAATCATAAAAGAGCTAGCCGATAGTGTGGTACAAGAAAGGTTTCATTTTACTCACTGCTCCAGCCTTGGTTTAAATCGAATGTGAACAAAACCATAAAGTATGCAAAGTAGGCTCGAATTCGAATCGAATGTAATCCGTAAAATAATATGTACTAACACGTGTGAGTATAATTTTTATAGCAAGTATTCGGTTTATTGCAAGCTATACGATTTTGTAACGATAGATTTTTAATTTAATTTAATTTATTTATTTATTTATTTATTTATTTATTTAGTATCGTGCCTAGGTGCACTGACCGACATTTTTGTTCTCCTCTCTGTAATTTGACCTTATGCCGTGCTTACTTGGTTCGATAGATTTAAACTACCTATAATTTTTAATTGAAAATAATTTCTACTCCGGTTTACGCTTTACCTTTTTTCTATAAAAGATTAAAAAAATATAACAAAAATCGTAACTAATCGAGGTAGCAAGTTAGCCTTATTGTAATATTTTTTTTCTTGTTATGAGATTTGTTTGCGATTGCCAAAATAATGTATCGTGATCGTAATCAAAATGCCACAAATTTCCCTCTGACATCCAGTAACTGCAAACCATTTATATTAAGCTCCATTACCGGTCCACCCAACCGGCAATTATTTCACATTGAGAGCGCTACCTTAAAAATAAAGAAAAACTCCCCAGCCAAAACAAGACATGATCATGTTTCCTCTCCGAAACGATTAATGGGTGTCTAATGGGAGGCGCGGGCCTTTTTGTTCCGCGGGCTTCGGTGAAGCACCCGGGTGGACACAAAAAAAATACATGAACTAATTTGTTCAAACCTGTCGCTATCGCGAACGAGCCGAAAATTGCACTGAAAAACGAGTCGGCCGATGGTCGTCCGGGCGTTCTTAGAGCGATCGGTGGTCATTTATCTAGAGGAGTGCATGCGTGCTGATAAATGGCAGACGTGCTCTTGGGTGCGGGCCAGGACCGTCGGAATGTGCAGTGGAATTTTGAACGAAAATAATTTCAACGTGAAAGTTGCAAAGTGTTGTGCGAACATGATACTTTTGTTTCGTGGTTTGAGGTGCAATCGAACGTACGGGGGCTCAGAACGAATAAATTGTGCGTTGAAGGAGAAGAAGAGGACAAAGATGGTGGAGAAAAAAAACTCATAAAAAATCATCATAAAACAGAACAGAAAAAATGCAGTTTATTTGAAACGGTATTGTGCCATTTGTGGTGCGCTTCCGGCAATTTGCTTAAATTTAAACTTTGTCGCCAATCTTCGCATGAAATCCGTATTTGAACTTCCAGAACCAGCAAAAACCGACTAATAACACCGAGTGACATCTCGCAATGTATTATTGCCAGAAGATATGTTTAGAGCACACTTATATTTTGCCATAAAACACATGCACTTAAACGCTCAAAGTTAATCTGTGCAAATATTCCTAAACAGCCTTCCTTAACCAACGGTTTCGGTTCGATCACCTCACACGAGCCCCCCAAGCAGAGACCACACCCATCCCTGATCGAAACCGCGCCAGCCCGGGGTTGCATAATTTATTCGCGATTCGTATTCCTCCATCATGCGCCGGGCACAATTAGTTAATTATGTATTTTAATGCAGTCGGGCGCTTCACCACGTACCACCCCGTGCGCAGAACGCGGACAAGCGGTGTCAAAAGATATATGACCGAAGCGGTTTTAATATCGGTTTTAAGCGGCAATTTCACTGCCCCAACCGCACACCCCGGCGGTGGTCCTTTCCACGCCGCGTGATGCAATTCTTGCCGACGGTAAGCCGCGGAGCAAACCGCGAAGAATTAATCCGCGCGATGTACGCGGCGTGATTTGTTTTGCTTGCCGTGCGTCGCGTTCGTTGCGCGTTCCGTCCCTGCGTGCTGTTTGATGGCACACACCGACACACAGAGACGTTACAGACATCGGGCGCGATCGGGTCGATGATGTTTGATTATGAAATATGTTTGACGCGGAAAGGTACCGCCGCTGCGTAGCCGTCGTCGCCGCCGGTTCGTTATGATCGGTTTGGCGCGGCGAATTGTAGGCGATGACCACCGGCCAGCACCGGAGCTGCGGCCAAACGGACTGAAAAAAAAATCGCATCCCTTTCGTGCGAGACGCACTGGCCGGTTACGGCATCGGAACGCAAATGCAATTCCTGTTAACTCATGTTCCGATCGATCGTTTGGGAAAACGATCGTGCGCCCCTATGTGTGTGTGTGGAAGATGTGTTGATTACTGCGGCATGGACTGCGATGCATAATCGGGCCGCGCGTACACAGTTTTATGCTAATTCGATCCAGTATCGAAGTTCAATTGATGGTTTGGTGGAAATGTAACGCGTGCCCGTGCCAGCAGACCACCCAAGTGGCCATCAGTAAACGGTGCGGGAGCAAAAACACATACGCTCTCGGTATGTGCGGCTGAACGTATTCGCTTCGATTCGGTCCTACTTTATAGTTAAGGAAGGGGGAAATTTGAAATCGAAGTGGTTTATGAGGTAAGTGGGGCATTTGATTAATTAAAGATAATTTCTAATGGTTCGATTATCGCTAGGTCGTCGTTGCTTGTACAATCGTTTCCATTTCTGCTTTTTTACTGCCTGCATATTATTAATTGTTAATTACTTGTTAGATATATTCGCCTTTACTTTACTTTTTTTTACGAACAAAGAATCGCGCAATTTTGGGTTAATTACAAACTTAAACGAACATATGTATACCAATAGTTACCTAAAACTACTGCCATAAAATAGTCATTTTTTTTTGTGATCCTTCTGCTTTAAGTGAAAAACAGCAAAAAATAATATTTCTACAAATGAACAGCTATCTGTTTAACATTTTCCTATTAACTTTACAAAATATATATTTTAAAATGACTCGGTTTTTCATAAAGACATTCTGGATATTAACATGTAAATATAAACTCAGCTAAATATTAAATATAGGTAATTTTAGCCTTTACAGTATCATGCAAGGAACACACTAACATTATCTAATAGACTGATTGCATATACATTCAAATCACTACTAAGCCATTAGAATGATTAGATATAGGATTAAAACGTATAGGAAATTTGACGATTCATCCATTTCCAAATTGTAATGTATTTATTTTAACAGTGTTCAAGCTAGTTTCATTATCGTCATGTATTCGTTACAGAACTTTGAGGACTTTTTTTATTACAGTTCGATTCAATACAGAACGATTCAATAATATTACAGAAGTTTCTTTTCTTTATAGTATTTGATGGAAAAAATTGTCAATCTCACTTGGTGTCCTGACGCGTTCCGAAAGAAGCGAGTTTATTGTAACAATTGCTCATAAATTTATAGTGTTCATGCCCCTCACGCGTTGAGTGACTTGAACTCACATGATTTCTTATTTGCCATAATTATAGTCTCTCTACACACCTTACATAACTGATGTAGATCTCTTAAACTGTAGAACCTTTATAAACTGTAGCATACCTAGTCTGTGGTTTTGTATTGGAAACGTTTGTCAAGAAAGTTGCTTGAAAAAGAAAATGAATCAAATCCATCTTCTGTACTTCTTTCTTCCACAAAGCTTCTGCCCCTCAACCCATGTCCCGGTGGACCACAAAGACTGCGCGTCTTCATTCTTTACACACCCAAAGTCACATGTTGCCCCGCCGAAAGCCACCGTGACCATGTGACCCGGTTGTGGTGGCGAAGCGTGTGTGAGCCTGCGGGTCGCTGTTATTCAAATGCAAAGAAAAACCTCAAATCATACTTACAGATGTGACGACCGGCCGATCGATCGCGACGACCAACGAAACGCCCGTGGGCTGCATGGTTTTCCTTCGCCTGGCTTGACCGCCGCGCTGAACACCGGCGTACGCGAAATGAAAAGCGGTTTTCAGTCGCGCCCCGGCCAGCCTCGAGCGAAACCCGCGA
This sequence comes from Anopheles dirus, assembly GCA_000349145.1. Classification (NCBI taxonomy): domain Eukaryota; kingdom Metazoa; phylum Arthropoda; class Insecta; order Diptera; family Culicidae; genus Anopheles; species Anopheles dirus. The sequence goes on along the minus strand of KB672802.1, from coordinate 2,234,699 downwards.
TGGGAGCCGCGGCTTAGGGCAGCCACGGCGAAAGATCCGTTAGATCCAATAACTAGCTGTTGTTTTAATTATCTCGCCGCGTGCTGGCAGCGCCGGGCACCAAGAGCAAATAGCTACCAGAACTAGAACAGGCTCGCGGCGGACACCTTGCGGGCTTGGGTTGTGATATTCTTGGCGGCGAACCTGCACCGATCTCGGGAGGATGCCGCCTTCCCGGCGCATATTGCTCATGGTGGTGGCGGGATGCAATTGTTTCTTGTTTTTGTGCTTTCATAATCAAGCTACTATCATCCCCGGTTCCTTGCTCGGCGCGGAGAGCTCACTGCTACCGTCTCGCCGGTGGCTTCGAAAGGGGCGGAGAAATTGATCTCATTTGCTTCCGAACGGGCTGCTGCTGCCGTTTCTGCCGCGACCACTCGAAGCCGTAACGGAGCCAGGATGGCAGGTTTAGTGGAGTGCTTTAAGCGCAATTACACCCTCTGCGCGTGCTGCGTGTGCCAGCCTCTTTGGGGGAAGGTGTACAGAACGCTGCAGAACGCACAATGCCGGCAGGGACGGGTTTTGCGCTCGAACAATAACTGTTATTTGTGCTTAGCAGCGGAGGGTTTTGTGTGCCCTAATGGAAACCCTTTCGGTACGTTTATTACTCCAGTTTGTACGCATGTTTGTACGCAAGTGGTGTACGATATTTCGCATTAGTCAGGAATAAGGATAAATGAGGCGGCATTTAGCTCCTAATTGCAGCTCAATTTATTCTTAGCAGCACATTACTTTCCTCATGAGACGACGTGTGCGTTATAGAGCGGTGAGAAAGTTTAATGAAATATAACTCTACGATCGCTCCTTTTTTTAAAGAATAAATTGAAAACTTTAAGACAAGGATAACACAAATGTTTTATTAAGTTATATCCAGAACGGAAAACCGCCCTTATTGGAATTTTGAACAGTTTTACAAATTGAAATTTCGTGCTCATTTAATTTTTAATATGTTTTTGATCACATGTTTAGAAATCAATTATTCATAATGTTGTATGAACCTTTCCTGTAACCTTTCAAACTATGTGTATCCATTGCGGATTCAGCAACCGAAATAAGTACACGAAAATAAGAAACGTAGGAACAAATTGGCTCATATGCGATGTAAATCGTCTGAAATGTGTCGTTGTTAAAAAAATAACAAAGTTGTATTCAACTACTGAATTTGTTCATCCACGATAAGTGCTTATAAAAGCTGTATTATTTTATAAAAAAATATTTAGAAAATATATGTCTCCATTATATTTAGTTCCTCCTTATCCTGATTCCTATGCTATAAAATTGCTATAAACTAAACGATAACAGTAAACTTAGTCTACAGTAGTCATAGCGCGATAAAGACATTTGTCTTAATTTTTTTAACTTGTGTACAAAAATTACATAGTTGTCATGTTACCCTAAAATAGTAATAGTAGTCCAAAATCTCTTTACTACGCTATAGTGCGACCAACATTAGAATGCGCTAGCTGACTATGGACACCAACACAGCAATATTGAATAGATAGAATAGAATCTGTACAAAGAAAGTTGTCACGTGTTCTCTTTTGTCGTCTGCCATGGTCTCTAGAATCTACCAATCCTGATTACTGTAGTAGGTGCCTTCTGTTCGGACTTGCATCTCGGCAGTATAAACAAATGACGACTCAGTGTCTAATCATACATAAGCTAATAAGCGGTTCCATTGATATATTTTTAAAAAGTTAATTTTTTGGACACTTAGGCAGCGCTCTGGCACCTCTCGAACAAAACAAACAAACAATACAAGTTCGATAGAGTGCTCTGTCAATTGATTGTTGTCTGGCCGAAATGTCATCCGTAGCATCATAACAAACACAACTTTCATTCGATGTTTTTGTTAACTTTCCACACTTTAACGTAATATAAACAACATAATTATTAAAAAAAATCACCGCGCAATTGTAAACAATAGTTTTTTTACGTTTTGTGACGAATTTATTGTCAAGGTTTACACAGCATGGGTGAGAATCGAACATGCCTCACAAAACTAAATCGGTTTGTTCGAGACCGTGTTTGTCTGGTTTGTTCGAGACTGTCTGACCGAGCACTCCCATATGATTGTATGGGTTTGGTCGTGTCTGATGTCTTGTTCGAGAGGTGCCAGAGCGCTGCCTTAATAGGATTCCTAGACCACGATATGTGCTGAGATACGACTTTAGATCGTTGGACAAAAACGACTACAACATATAGCTCACTAAGCAGTATTGTCCACTTCATTCTTACTACCATGCTACGAAGCAATTCGTCATTCAGTGGTGTATATCTGATTATTCGTTATAGCTTTAATGTTTTATGCGTACTTAGATTTTCAGATTTTGTATGTTCGATAGGGCTCGGTTAGTATTAAGAAAATTGTAGAGTATATGGCCTAAAAAAATGTAGGCCACGACTGGCCAGATAACGTAAATACATAAAAAACTATTTCTAGTAACTGATGCATACTTCGAAGTATTTTTCGTAAAATCCTATATATATAAAGTAAAATATATTTTAAATATGATTTCAACAGATTCTCGAAGACCGGAGAATGTCTTAAATAGGACCGACTAAAAAATGATGTTATGGGAGAATAAAAAGCTGTTAAAAATATTTAAAAAATGTTTTTTCTCGTATTGCCAACGGTTAACAATTCATTGCAAACGTTCACATGAAGTAGTTATCTATCACCATCAGCTGATATGCAAAAAAACTCAGCCAAATCGAAATCACTACCCATAATCACTTTCGCGCACTTTTCCCACTTCAGTCGGCCTGGGCGCCCAACCGCAGTGTGGTATCCAAATCACACCCGAAACACTTTTCCCGAAATATTGTGCAATCTGCAACGCTTAAGCGCGCATAATCATCACGCTCCTCGTATGTATAAAACGCGAACCCCCCCCCCCCCCCCCCTTCCGCCAGATTAAATCACCCTCATTGCGGTGGCAACATTGTCTTTCGGTCGGGCCCATGCTCCGTACCTTCCCGGATATGCATTTGTCCACCCCGCCACAAAGGGCTGGCATAATGCAGCGAGTGCAATAACCATGGCAGGCAGGCAGACAGGCGAAAAACAGCTGACCAAAGCGAACCTGACGACCGGTTTACCCGGCGACTCGGGCAGGCCCGCGTGATGCAAGCGAGCGCAAATTGCAAGTGCAGCGTGGATCCGCGGAGCGTGCAACACGGGGCAGTGCGCCACGTTCGCCGGTCAGGTAGCCATCATCACCTGCAAGATAATTATTATCATCATTAATTGCTCCATCCCGCCACCAGTGCGCGCTTATCGGCCGGGTGGTCATCTCATCTTTTAATTAAATCACTCGGAACTTCTGGACGGGGGCTAATTGTGCCCTGGAATGTGGGTTTATGCTTGCTTCTGGAAGCCGCGTAACCCTTTGAGATTAGGTCCCGTGTTTGGCCGGATTTATTACCCTCCCGACCTGATTAATTGCTCCCTTTTGTATGGCTACCAGGGGTACTTTCGTCCACGCGTGTGTAAAGTAATCAATTAGGTACTTTAAACGGCTACCTGTTTACCCCCAAATGGCTACATTGCGAAGGCACAGCTAACTGTAAACCGTCCAACATTCGACAAACAAACAAACAAACAAACAAAATCCCATTCTGGTCAAAGATCAAGCAGATCAATCAAAGAAACACGACCACAAAATATGACATTCCAATGCCCGTTCCCATCCAATCCCAGTTTCGATCGTTTATGCAACTTGCCCTGGCGGAGAGGAACTCCGTTACGGCTTGTCAAACGGGTGGGGCCATACAGATACGATCGACAGATAAACTCCAGCGGTCCCTGTCTGATGAATCATTTCAGCCAGAAAGTGGTTCAACCCCACCACGAGACGGGTGGAGATGAACCTCAATTTCGATTGACGATCAATGAGGTGCCGCATAATGAGCCGGAAACTGGATCTCGAAGCTAGACGCGGGGGCTACTGTATCCCAACAGCGTCTTCTGCATGCAGTGGAGCGTCAGATGACAGGTAGAAACCAAATCGAATGAACGAACTGTGCATAGAAGTTAAAGTTTGCCAAAAATCGCAAATGATCGTTCGTCCTAAGCCTGTTTGGAAACATTCCAAAGGCTTCCCAGCCGTTCCATCGCGCGTGGAATGTGTTGGGAATGTGGTTTTTGCAATGCTCACGTCAGATGTCCATCCATTAATCAATCGCATGTTTGACCGCCCGTTTTGCGAGCGTCGGATACTGGCTGATCGGGACAAAACAGGGGACGGGAAGGTTAAGCGTTATGTGAGCGTTACTAGGGAAGGTTTCATATTTTGCAACATAAAAACACCGAGTGTTTGAATCAGGCAATTGATGCAAACGTGAAGGCTGATTATTCTAGCTTATTGGAATGTTATGAGTCACATAGTATCATAACTTACATGACATATAAATCTCTGTTTAAAATGTTAGGAGTAACCAATATATTTTCTCATAGATGGCGCTGCAACGTCAATGCTAAGTCATTTGACAGTTGATAAACGACCAGTACACTGCTACGTCATCTATCCAGTACTGCTCTGTAAGAAAGTGCAGAAAATCTTCACTTCATGCCTTTTAACAAAATCTCACAAGAACTGAAAAACATCGCAGTTTTTCTTTCAGGGGAGATTAAAACTCCCTCTCTCATTAGCTCATCAACTCCGCTAATGTATCAATTTCTGCACCTAACATCGTGAAAAATGAGTGAGATAGAGAGTGTGCAAGAGAGATGAACCAAACCATTTAACGTTGCTGTGTTTATCTTCCATCCTGTGTGCTACCCTTCGAGGCAGTTGGAGAACCACAACCATCAAGAACCAACCAGTCTGACAGTTGCAGCATCCATAACGAGTGGCATTGGAAATCCGATACTGAAGACGACGACGACGACGCGACGTGCGCGTATTAATAGCGAAGCGGCAGAAGCGAACCCACCCACCCAGCAGCCTGGTCAGAACCGATCCCCGATGTTAGGCTTAATGATCGATTACTTAGCTGCAAAAGAAGAAAGGCGGCGAAGCCGCCGTCACCCACCGTGTGATCGGTCGGGCGCGCATTTCGGTGCGGCGAGTGATGGACGATCGTTAGGTCGCGCTGCTCCGCGCCGGGAAGCCTATTTGTGATCTGCCAGCGCGCATTCAAGTGCCAATGCGAGCTGGAGCGGGGTGGTTTTTTGTTTGCATTCTGCAGCGACTCGAATGATTTGTGCGCGGTCGCCGTATCGTTCCGAAACGCTGAAAGCGTTCCGTCAGCAGCCGCCGCGTCATCCCCGGGTGTCGCGCGATGCACTTTTCCGACCGGCGCAGGAAAGCGTTTCCGAGCCCCGTGCCACCCAGAGATTGATCGGCCGCGTGGAAAACGCCGGTTGCCCCATTCGACAAGGTTCGGCGCGGTTCGGATAGCAGATATTTTTAGAAAACAAATTACAATTTCACGCTTATCAAACGGCTGCAGCCCACGGAGGTGGACTGGGTGGAATCTGGGAAAAGCCGAGGAAGTCAACCAGCCAGAAAATGATCAACACGGCCGACCAGCGGTCCACGGCCTCCGCTGGGAGCTGCGCAAATCTCCGCGCAACGCCCTGATTCACCCGAGAGACTGTACGCAGCGTTCGTGGCACGTTGCGCTGCCGCCGGCACGCAAATCATGTACGGCGCGGGGCACGCTGTTGACGGCTTGTCCTTCTTGGAATGGAGGCGCTACGGCGGGCCGTAATTGTCGGTCGAACGAGATGTAAATGCGATGTTTGTAACGCTCATTTAATTGTTCGGTTCGATGGAAGCTGCGTGGGGAAATTCGTTCGGCAGTGATACGAGTGCTCATGGAGCGTTGTGTTTACTTTCATTTTCGAAGAGAGTGTTTGAAGAGCAAGAAGTTTAAGGAGGGAAATGACGCACATGTTTTTCTAAAGCTTTTGAGGATATGAACAGATTTGTCAAAAATTCTACTGGAATCTAAAGATAATGTACCCGATCTGAAGAAAGAAAAGTATTTTATGGTATTTTATGTAGTTGACTACATTATTAGAATATTATCAGTAACTCTTTCAGAAATTGATGATGATTGTTTAGGCTGTATTGAACACTTCTTTTTTTAAATAATAAATCACTGCCTATGGCTAATGATCTCAATGTGTTCATGTTCTACCCTACGATATCAGAGAAGAACGATTTAACTTTGTAAAGGATTTTAATGAGAACCGATAAATTATGGCTAGTTACAAAGAGACTGCCAGACAGAATTTCAATCCGTGGGGTGCATGTCTAATGCTCTCCTTTGCTTGGAAAATGGACGAAAACCTATTCCTTCAAGATCAAACCACCTAAGAATCGTCATTTTTCTCGTCTAACCCCGGTGGTGTGAAATGGATGGCTCCTCTTTAAACTCTTCCCGGTGGCTTTCGCGTAAAGCGATGGGCTCTGCTGCTCCGCCCTAACTAGATGGTTTTAATTAAAAACGAAATGTATTTCCGCTAATTGAATTCATTTACCAAGCGTAAGGGATCGGTCGCCCGTACCTTGAGATGAACATTTTGCATCCATTTGCACCCGCGTCGAGTTGGAGAATCGGCCCATACCCGGTCACCGTCAATTAGCCTTCCGCACATTAATCTTGGCCCACCTGGACTCACAGTGGTGAGCACGAGAAGGTTCAACGCGCTGGTATCAATCTCGCCGGGCCTTAGGTCGAGCGCTCGCGTTACCGTTTGCTGTATGTTCTAGGGCAGGCCCTTTCCGCGCGCAAGAACGCTTCGCTCACGTTGCGATTCTTTCGGACCGGGACTCTATCACAATTTATCAACGGCAGTGCTCGGGCTGCGGAGACATCAGTGGTCCGCGGTGGACACACCGACGGTTTCTAAGCGCGTGCCGCGCCGGACACGTACACGCCGGTGAGGATGGTCAGTTTGGTGAGATAGTAAATCTTTCGGTGCGGAGTTTGATTTACGATACGCTTCGACCGGCCCTGTCCCGTGCTTTCTGTCTTTGTAGTCACGATGTTGGAGAGACAAAAAGAAATGAGTTCAACACGATCGTTACGGGGGTGGCAATGGCTGTGGGATGCCTTTCGTTCTATTTCCTAGGTCACAGATAAGTGCACGCGTTCGTTATGGTTCTGTGTTTTCTGCAATCGATTAATCTGCCGCCGACGTAAAAGGGTTTTTTATTGCAAAAAGAGAAATGGATCACACTGTCGCCGAGGATCACGATCGCTAAGGAAAGTCGTAGACTAACGGACGAAGCTTTTGAGAAATGATAAACACTAATGTCACAAAATAGGTTAAATATTACAACAAACGCCTTTACATGATAGAGAGTTTCTTATTTTTTATGCCTCAATCGACCAAATTTGAAGGATATTTTAAAAATAGAATGGCTTCATTTAAACGAAACACAATAGTTGTATTTAAATATATCAACAATAATTATATCGTATTTACTTCAAATGAAGCTATAACCATGCAATCTACAGATCTACAATATAGGATATTAGCGAAAATTAAAGTAGGAGCTCATGAAGTATGTCTTTTGAATACTTTATGGCATTTTTATGGCATTGTAAAAGCTCAAATTGTCTGCATGAGAGTTTGCAATTGTAGAACCTTGTCCTCTTGGAAGGGTCTTACACATACGATATTAAGTTTATATTGTTCCATACTTTAATAACCAACTCCGTAAAGATGACGTATGACAGTTTTTAGCAATCATATTCTCAAGAGATCTCAAGAGAGAGAACATGACAAGATTGAATAAAAAAAAAATTGCGCTACCGAGCACAAAACTATACTCCAATCGCTTGCTTTGATGAATAGACATGAAGTTATCCATTCGATATTAAAACCTGATCACCATTTGATAAAAAATAAATTTCTACCAGTGACGAAGAAAGCAGAAGGCTATAATATTTAAAATCAATAGACCAACACTATTGAATCAATATTCGGCAGACAACCACCACGCAAGACATTGTGGCGCGTTGTACCTCCACAAAGGTCAAGAACCGCACCCAGAAGAACAGCACGTGTGGGGAGCCAACACCACCCTAAGACAATAGCGGTTGGTCACGGTCACGGCCGGGTTGGAAGATCGAGGCAATAATAGTACATCCAGCACTCCACCACTCCAGCTTGCATGTGTTGCCAGCGAGACACACAAATATAAACACATACTCCAGCCGAACGATTCGTAACGCACACCGCCACTCTCCGGGTGTCCACGTGAGGGGCACAAATTTTCCGCATAATTAGAGAAGCCTGGTTGCCCCACCCGGGCGCGCCCCGAGCGTTGGAAAGAATGAGGTGGGAAAGGTCAAGAATTATGCGCGAGCGAATGTCGGCAAATGTGTTTCTTAAGGAACCGTTCCCGCAGACGGAGGTTACGTGATACGTATTTGTCAGCATAAAGCAAGCCCGGGAAATGGGGGGAGGGTGGCCATAATTAAGTGCTCCCAGGCCACGTGTACGTGAGGTGCTCGAAGATCCCGCTGGAAGTGAATACACGCTGAAACGAGCGAAATAAATCAGCTGATGCAAAACAACGAAGCAGGGTCCGGATCAGGTAAGGTCACTATCATATTGTTTGGAGGAGCAATGGACCGAACTACAGCGCGTCCCTCCTAGAAGTTCTTGTGGGAAACGGTACACTTGGTTCTGCAACACGGCGAAACTTCCCATTTCAATCACATCACATGCAAACTAATGGCAATTTTACAATCCGTTCTGGACGCTCCAACGTCGCAGTTGGCTATTTGTTCGGGAAAACGCGGCTGTGACACTGGGAAGAATTAAAACACGATCGCCGGCCGCTTAAGATTGATGATGGCAGGGGAAAAAACATGCTCCGAAACGAAATCGAAAGACATCGAATCGAATTGCTAGAACGACGGCCGCAAACGGTAGCGAAATCGATCCGAGCATGAAAACGATCGTGTAGTTTGTGCTGCGATTCAACCGTCATTATGTTAATGAAGTTTGTTGACTTTTATGGGAGCTGGCCGCAAGTTCCCGGTCCAGTCGACTGCTACCGTGCAGATGTTGCTCTGTTGTGACTTCGCGCGGGATCACCAACGACGGGTCGGTGGAAGATGAAGATCTCCGCAACATTGTAGGAGTTGGCCGGTTGTCATAGTGACGGACTCGCTTTCAACGTCGTCGCAGGAACTCGAACCGACGGCTCGAAGCGAACGACGGTAGGAAGCAACAGGAAGACCAGTTTCCAATCCCGTGCTACCCGCGCTTGGGAGACTGTTTCGGAGAAGTTTTAAGTAATTTATGACCAATCGGTGAATCGACGTTTGATTCCGCAAAATCTTCGCTTCGCCTACCCAAAGTGTGAAAAGTCCAATAACTCCATGTTCTCGGCGGGGATGATTTGAATAGTCTCGGTAGCGGCGGAGATGGAAATGAATAGTCAAGAACGCGTTCTCCCTCCCGGACATGACTTAACTGACGTTTCCGTTCCTACTCCCGGACCGCTGGATTCGCTTTCGTGCGTCCGTGTCCAGGGGACTTTGTGCCCGTAGTTGGTAAAAGTGCTGTTATTTATGGCGCTGATTGCTGCTCATTTCGCTGACAGGTTGAACGACTATTTTTATTACCTAAGTCCGCTCTCCGCACTCTACCAGATCCCTGGCGGGTTGTGCACCCTGGCGGGTGCTCCGGTTAACCGGTTGTGGTGATAAGACGGAGAGGGAAAGAGAGAAACCTATTTAAATCTAAACCCACGGCTGGTGGCTCGCTTCCCACCGTCGTCGGTCGGACATTATGCGACGGACACACGGATGCACACGCTGCACCTAATTAAATGTGCAAATATCAATGTCAATGGCGACGGCGATGTCGTATAATCGGTGCGATTTTGCCACGCTCGCCGTCCGCTCGCCGATCGATCTTTGGTGGGATCGATTGTGTCATCCCCGGTGAGGTGAGTGACCCCGGTTATGGGTTGCTTCGGTCATTGACAACACGCGCTGTTCGAGGGTGTTCTGGTAACGGTGTTCTTATAGCAGCGGAGGCTGTTAAGTTGATGTAGCTTGTTAATAACTTAATAAGATGTGATCCTTAATAGGTTTTTTAAAAGAGTAGTTCTCGAAGGTGCTTCCTTACATATGGGAGCTGAATCTAACACGGTAGTGTGGAAGCTTTAGCAAATGCTATATTCCTGGTGATGCAAGTATGTTCGTACTATACGAGTTAATCGTAACTATTTCAGCGAAAATAAGATATCTGGGAAACATCAGCTGCATCAGCATAAGTGAGAATTCGCCTGTGAGATGCCAAAAAGATATCAGCCATAATTTATAGCGTTGCTATAAATACTATCTTCCAATCGTCAGATCGCTTTCGTATGATCTAAACACACTCCGAGTGCAAAGGATTAATTTAAACGTAGCTAGAACACGACCCCAAGGGAGTTTGATACCGTTTCTGTTGTGTGCGGTCAGATTTATCTTCCACTAAACAAGTTTGATGTAATATGCTGCTTTAATTAAAAGTGCAAATGATGTGTCAGTTGCTAATCCCAAAATAATCCGAATGGATATAGATATAAACTAATGTGCTATAAAATGATATAAAATGCTATAAAAACTCTAAGAAGATATTAAACATTTATAGAAGCTTTGAGAATACGAACAACAGCATGTAATAGTGAATAAATTGCGTAGGAATTGTTTCATACTGCAACCCTTCGTCTAAAGAAGGCATCCGAGGCATTCGTAAGGCACTCCTGAACGGTTTGTGAAGCAGATCTGTGTTTGACAATTTTATTACCTTCCGAGAAAGTTTTGACAATTAAGATATTTCTTACCGTTCACCGTGCTTTAACAGAATAAATGTTAGCCAACCTCGAACTAGATCCCATCGAATGCAAATGACGCCTCCCCGCAGGAGTCGGGACCGGCCATATTCGATGCATTTTATACCTTCTTTAACCTCAAAAAACAGAACTCATCAGAACCGTCTTGTTTTGTTCCCATGCAGCAGGTTGCATTAATTTCTGGGTCACAAATCAAGCGAGCGTCAAGTGTGACATAAAGTATCATTTTTATAAAACGTCACCACGATCGCGACTTCCGTCAACGCTGGAACGCTCATATTTATGTCCGAAGTCCGAAGTCGCGTCTCATTAGCCGATAAACGATACCCCGCTCGCTTTACAACCGACCGTAAAAGGGCATTTCACGTTAAATTAACTCCACCGAAATTAGATAATGACCAGAGAGATGAAACAACGGCGGAAAACCCTTTGCTACCCTTTGTTGGAGTCCGATCTTGGTGCTTGGGTTTCCTTTTCCAAACAACCCATGCGTAAGGGTTTTATGATCTGATCGTGAAGGCGAAGGAAGGGATAGGGAAAGGGACCGATCGATTGATTGGAGAGTGAACCCTCCTGCTCGCTCGTCCGATCGTTTCAACCGGACCCGTGTGCTATATGCCGTCTTCTCTGCCGCGGCATTCTTGAAGACGGCGAATCGGACAGCCGTAGGTGAAGCTTGGGATTCGAATGACACAACGACGCGGGCCCTGGCGGCTGGAAAATCATCGACCACGGAAAGCATTTCCTTTCAATTACAATTTCATGCTTCGAGTCCCCCCCCCCCTGTCGTCTCCACTGCGAAGAACTTTTCTTGTCCTCTTCCTCCTGAGCTTCCCGCCTAAGAGGCTTCCCTCGGGAGCATCACGGTTGGTCAATTTTTTTGTTCGCCTCTTTTACTTCCCAACAACACGACTCCCGCCTGGGCCGAGCATTATTTGCTCTTGTGCCGTTTTTTTTCGATGCTATTATTGAATGTCCCCGCTGCCCAGGCCGCGCGGATCGCGTCCCGCGAATTGCGAGAGAATTTCCTTTTAGAACAAATACTGAACACACGATCGACCACCGGACGCGCTGAGGGCTGATGCTCATGATTTGTTCGTGATGCTCGCGGCCCTACAATTGGTGGCCGTTTGCTGTGTGTGTTGTTGTTGGTTTTTTTGCTCCATTCCCCGGTTGGAATGGTTCCACGGAGCGGGACCCAGGGGTCACTGCCGGGCTTTAACGGTTTTAATGAAAATTTTCAATTGATTGGTTTTAGGAGCCACCCCTCTCTTATCCGTGCGCTCCCTTCCCTCCGCTCTCTCGAAAAGCTCCAAAAGCAGAAGTAACGGATCGCACGTAATATTCCTGCTGCAACTATTATGGGTACAAAATGGGGTATTTCAATCTTCTCTTGTCCGTGCTGCTGCTGCTGCTTCGAGCGACTCGAGAGGCGATCGTTGTCGGTGTGTTTGTGTGTGCTTTTTTCTGTTTACTTTGCTTTCGCGGTGGTTAAGATAAGGTTTTAGGGTGCTTGCACCAAATAGAACGAGCGTCCGGAGATTGAATTCGTAGTTCGAAAGTTCAGCCGGTGCTGGGTGGGGCCGGTTCGAAGGGAGCCGGTGCCGCAGGAGGAAGGCCATTGGTCAGCACATTTTAGAATGCCCCACGTTCTGGAAAACGAGCGGTGATCACAACTGGGCCGCAAACTGCTTCGTATGCTAAGCTGTCGGTGAAGAATGATGGGTTTGCAGGGTTCTTGACCCTTGTGTGGATGAGTTCTGTTTGTGTTCTAAATGGCTCCGTAGTACTTCGCTTGCAGGATATAAAGTGTGTTGATAATGTCCTCTATTTGATAGCTTTCAATTTACTTGTATCTTTTGTAGACATGTGTAGTAGATACTGAAACGTCAAGACAACCAACCAACCATACCAGCCTTGTATACCATGCTTTCTGTACCAACCCGAATATCATAGAAGTCATAGAAATTACATGTTAATTCACGTCAGAAAAACCGAGTTGTAATTCAGTGTCTTATGTCCAGTGTCCAACATTTGTAATATTTAACACGTTAACTGCCAAGCATTTTTTTGTGGAATTGCCTACAAGGCCAAGCGTTTGCCATAAAACTTTGCTGGCTATTATTTCTACTATCATTAATGCTTATAAAGTTAGTTAAACCATAAGTTTGCGTAAAACCAACCACAAACTAAGCTTCAAAAATAACAAACCTTAAAAACTGCGGAAGATATTTTCAGTAATAGCTTTTTTAAATGTAAGGTTGCTATAAAAATGATAGCCATGGCAGTCAACGTGTTAAACAAAAAACTCGTGCAACAGCTACTATCATAACAACGACTACTACTACAACCAACACCGTTTATTAATATGTCATTATTGTAACTACTACTGATTGTCGGTATACATGATTCATAATAGTGAGAAATGGTTTAAGCTGCTGCAATCACCACTATCATTACAACAACAGTCAATATAACTACTGCTGCTGATGTTACTATTACTACTACTGCTACTACTACTACTCTGAACATGAGAACATCGTGTTTGGGGACTTGCACCTGAAGAAGACCGATGCATACGTTTACAATAATAATTCTACTTCAATGAATTGACTGTTTTTTTCAAGCACTTGTCAGTTGTTTCAACTTAAAAATGCAATGCTTTAGAAAATCGGCGAAATTCTTGGAGATAAGTACTCGCTCCACATATCAATGTTTCGACGGATATCTAATCTTCATTATTAACAACTAAAGATAAATGTTGTTGGTGCGTTGCAAAACTCTCTGTCGTTCAACTATTGCTAACAAGTAATCTTAAAAAAAAACTGTCGACCTAAACTGTTATACCGACTTAAATTTTCTTGATGCACTAGAGGAATGCGTTGCAAACCCTGTCTTTTATTGAACAAAAAAGCCAAACACCCAACGGTGCACACCGCTAACGAAAGTGCTGCCGAAGAAACGCAACCCAACAGATGAAGAAAAGAAAAACAACAACAATCCTTAATCCCAAATCTGAACTCCAGTTTTATTGATCCGTGCGCAAACAAAAAAAAACTCCCTAAGAGGTGCGCGCTGCTCGAACCGCGCGGATCCGTTGTGCGATGCGTATTTTCATTCGGGGATTTCAACGTTCCGTCCGTTGATTGAAGCAAACTAGATCCAACCGGCGTGTGGGGAGGCAAGCCCTTATCATCAAAGCCCCCACCAGCGAGAACACCCAGTGCCGTTAGATCCCCGATCGAGAACGAAAACAAGATCACGAACCGTAGCGGTGGAAAGCGCAGCATCCTCGTGCTCGAAAAACGAAACAGTTTAAAGCATAACACGCATAATCAATCGCGGTGGCAGCCCAGCCCATGGCCTCCGGCTGGGTTGGGGCCAGTTGGCGGGGTCTGTTCTACGCGGTTCACTGTTATGTTTATCTAAGCTTTCTATTTGGGCAGCGGCCGGGCGGCGCATGCCGCCGTCTGTCCGTGCTTGTTTGTTCGGGTGCAGAGAGCTGTTGTGAATCGTTATTGATTTGTTGTCCGCTGGAACGAGATTCACCCGAAACACATTCCAGACGTGGATTTCGCCGTGTCACCGCCGGAGGGGTGATGAATTTTTCCGATCACCTTCGGTTTGAGAGTGGCTGAAGCAGAGCACCAGTCGGGTTTATTGATTTTACTTCCCCCGGTCGAGAATTGATCGCACCTTGCGGGGAGAAGTTGGTCGTAAACTAACGTCCAAGAGCTTAGGAAAACTGATTTAAAGCACCCACATTCCCGAAATAAGTGCACGGTACTGGCGACCTCCAATAACACTTTGCCCGGAGATCGGTTCCAGTGCCGTCGGTTGGATGCATCCATGTCCACCGGAGTGGGCTAGCCGAGGACAACGAAGTTCACGATCAACGATCAAGGGCCGATCGTTCCCACCAGCAAGCGGGTACGTCCCAGAGGCCAATCGATTATCACATTGCTCTGTCACCTTTTCCGTGGACGTCCGACGTCCGGTCGCCCGGGCCGATCGTCCCAGGCGCTATGTCCCGAAGCGGGTATGAGCTTATCTTGCGATCACCTCGATATTCCTTGATCCCACGGTGAACGAAGCCGGGCCCGTTTTCGGGGTGGATTGAAAGCCTCGTTGAGTTTCATGCAATTCATAACGCCAACAGCTTCGGCCCCAGCGACGTCCTCTTTGGAAACTCCGGAAGCGTCTGCGATATGGGTCGTCCAACGTCTTGGGGTTGCATCCTGCTTTGCATAACGCTGTGCGCCCTCATCGCACACCTTCCAATTACGTCAACCTGATCTCCCCTCCACCTTCCATCGATGCACCTTCGATGATCTCCGGACCGGAGCGATGATCCGGACCGGGCCCGTGCCTTATTTGGTCAGTGATCTATCGAGTGTAGAAAGGCGATCGTAAGCAGCTGCTGCATAGAGCTGGGCGCAAATTGCAGCGCATAATTTATGACCCATCTCGGACCCGCGCGGGCGTTCGCGTCCAAGGATCCGGGCGATCGTTAGGAGTCGCCTCTCCCGGTGAAAGGCGATTTATGCGTTTCCATGCAAAAACCGTCATAAAGTATGGTGTCCGCGGTCGGGCACGATGTCCACGCTTGGTCCACCGTCGGCGTCGTTGTCGTTTGACCTCGCCCCGGAGTGGTCGGAATTTCGGTCACTTCGCGGCGGTGACCGTGACCGGCGCGAAACGGGACATGCCGCGGGCCAACAGACTCACGCCTCCGTAAGGGCCGCTGGAGCGTGGCCTCGTTTTTTTCCCCCTCGTGCACACCAGGTCTAGCTCGAAGGCTGCGGTTGCGATCTTCTTTCCTAGATGCGCAGGGAGAGAGAAGAGAAGAAGCATTCGACACACTGCGAAAGATCGTGAGCAGCATCGCAGATCGGATACTATTTACATGCCGAAAATGTCAGACGCGCGTGTCGTGACTGAAATGGACGACATGGATGACCTTCTGGCGAAAAGTTTGGACGTTATTTGTCGAATTGGTACGGCATAAGGTGGATCTGGTTCTGTTTGTTATTTCACATAAGAAGAGCAAAATGAACACTAATGGAACTCTCATTAAGAAACATATTTGACAAATAGCAATCCATTGTCCACTACGACTAACGATTAGCAAACGTCATTGATTTAATTTATAATTTACCTTCATCATTCGTTTTTTTTTTTCACTTGTATTTATGGTTGTACTTGATGTTGTTATTGTTCTTGTTATTGTTTTTCTTCTTGTTTTTTTGTGTATTAGTTCTAGTTTATTTTTTTCATTCATTTTTGTTAATACTCTTGTTATATATTAATCTTCTTATTTTTATTTGTTTCTCATTCTTTGTCATATTGATGATTTTGTGTTCTTGTATATTTTTAATAAAATGCTAAATTGCAGAATTTATTTTTAGTATTTTTTTACGCAGTTTTATTTTTTCAATAAACACCAAAAAATGATTAAAGCTGATATTCCTACTAGACAACAAAATGTCGAAAGCAACCATGCCTCCCAACGTGCATACCTTACGTTCAGTGATAAATAGCACCAGCCCCGTGGTCACCATTAGGGTCAAATTAAATAAACGAACTCCCATGCCGAACCGGAGCTCAATTTGTGACGGTTGTGCATCATGGCCCGTGCATCATACGCCACCCATGAGACATCACACGGCACGGCCCAGCGAAACTCCCACGGCACCCAAAGCCGTCCCGAAAAGGCGACCCTTCGATGGTGGCGGTCTGCCCCGCACAAGCAGACACCTAACGAACGAACGAACCAACGCATTGTGTGTGGTGAGTTGTGAAAGCGAGGCATAAAGCTGCAATAAAAGCAATCGCGTTTTGCAACGGCAGCTCGCCCAGCAAGAATGGTGAATAATCAGAACGTACCTTTCTGAAAGGGCTACCACATCGGCCCACCACCTGAGCGTCGGTGCCTGATCTGGCCACTGAAGATGCAAATGCGTCCCGTGCTACGATGTCATTACTTGCAGCATGGACCCGGGAGCAAGAAGAATGATTTGTATTTGCATTGCCCCTCGCACAAGAAGCTCTTCTCCGCAGAAAGGCGATATAATCGAATGCGTCTGAAACGATGCTTAAGGATGCGGTTTGCAATTACAGCATTAAACCACTGTAGCGAATGGGAAGAATGCACCAGCCTGCAGACTGCAAACCTCACCGGACCAGCATACCTCATATTGAACCAGACCTACAGCTCCAATTAATCAATCGAGCAGCAGATTGTAAGTAATGTGTGCATTAAGGCGCAATAGCCCCGGTGAAACCTTGAACGAACCGGCGAGAAAAACGGAAAGATGTAGCTGTAATCAAATGAATCTCTTTCTCCACGTGCTTCCACCGGCTGCAGTAGTACAACCGGTAGTGACATCGCGCGGGTGTTGCTCACGCTCACACCCTCACGCCCTTAATGTCCACTGGGCCGTAATGGGATTGGGTTTGCGCCGAAATTACTGCCCAAACGAAACGCCTAATTAAACAACCGTTAAAGCAGCGTTAGAAGGTGCGAAAATGTGACGCCACAAGCGAAGACATGACGAAGTACTATTGCCCGCGTAGTGACGTGGGATCTGCTTCGCATCGTGCGACGCTACAGTGGACGCAGCATTTTCCAATAAGGGCGTGTGATGTGTGAAGATTGACAATTTAGATGGGACGGGCGGTTTTCGGTGGATGGCTTACACCGTTACAACGAAAGGGTTACACTTTAATCTAGGTCCGTAACTCCCGAGAGAAAACTGTTCGGAGGTGCCCCACAAAACGAATAGTACGGCCCAAAAGTGAAAATGGCAGCTGCTGTGGTAGATTCCAAATAAAGATGCACTAATTTGATCACTTGTCCTCAATTTGTCCTCAATACCTTTGTCGGAGGGGTTATCTTAATAGACTAACGAGAAACGTCACTTTGACAGCTTGAACAGGGCTTCGTATTTTGAGAATTATTCATACAAATTGAAACTTCTACTATGACTTGAAATGAGCTAATAAATTATTAGCTTGAAGCGCATGTGCTTTATAATTGTATAACACGGTAATCTGCCCTTTCATGATTCGAAAAGGCAAAATATATATGGTGCTATACTCCAAAACTTGTAGACATTGAATCAAGGGAAGGCGAAAAATGCTATAATGTTTTATGTACCGTGTTGAATATTGTAATTTTCTTCCTTATAATGAACTACAATAACAGCAATTTCAACTTCAATTCCTAAGAATAACAAGAAATTCGCAAAATTAGTTAAGTTTGTGTGAACTACTTGTTATTCTTAGGAATTGAAGTTGAAGTTGCTGTTATTGTAGTTTATTATTAGGAAGAAAATTAGAATATTCAACATACTGTCTCAAATTGGATCTTTTTAGTACAACACATGAAAAGGTGAATTAGAGACAAACCACACAATTTCTTCAAATTATGTTTGTAAATACATATCGCAAATAATCTTCACTTCTTCAAACCTCTTCCATTTCAGTGTTGACAAATGCTACCTTCTTTTTTGCTTCTTTTAATCGTCGTCAGAAGAAATGTTCAACGGTTCATCGTGTGGAAACTTTAAGTCAGGAAACAAGCTGTCGTCCAGCTTCCAGTTAGTTGGGAAATTTGCTTCAGTTTGGTGGACTGTTGGAAGATCTTCGAACTGTACCGGTGTTTTAGCCCCCTGAGCCGTCTGTGGCACCTCATCATGGTCGTGCGTGCGATGTTTCGGCAACACCTGACGGGTGCCTTTCCGCTTTAGCACTCGCTGATAGTGAGGACCGGCCGTTAGGCTGTCCTGGCTCGAGCTGGCGTTAGTGTGCGAATGTGTGCCGTGGTCGGGATGTACCACAAAGTGTTCCTCATTATCGAACGGTCCCCGCAACAGTGCGTTGTGTAGCTGATAGTTTCCGAATGGATCATACTGAAGCAAACCGTCACTCTCAAAGCGCTCCAATGCGCCCTGCACCCAGCGGTGCACGAGCCGAGGTTGATATATGCGGTTGTTTTTAAGGAATACGTACGAGACCAGCTCGTGCATGGTGCTTCCTGGAATGGAGCCGTGTTCAAGTGGTAGTGAAAGAGAGCAGATAGGTCCGAGAAGCTTGTAAAACTTACCACTTCCGTCGACGATTTGGTAAAATTGAAGTCCTTTCAGGACGTGACGGTAAATTTTCTTCGGAATAGGTGTCTCGGCCATTCTCGGGCAAGGAAGCGCTGTGTTACGCACGCAAATGCACTGACGAACAAACGGAGCAAGTCAATGAGTACTAGGATTGCTCGCTACGATAAGACAAGAAGTGTAGCGTCGCCTACTGCATTCAGTACGTTTGTCGTTTTGTCATACGTTTGTCAAGTTTTTATCAAAATCAGACGCGAAAATTAGGAACTCAATGTTTGTACTAATCGTAATGTCTCGAAGAACACGTAACTCTTCGTCAATCATTCCACCGAGAGTTTCCACCTGAGGGTATTACTAAGTCTAGGAAAACTAGAAATCTCAGGAGCAAGCCTAGTTCAGCCAAGTATGTCAAAGCGGGAGACTTAAAAGTTTCTAAACAAACATTTGAAATGAAACTTGTCCAAGATGTTTTCTAACGCATTCATTTCCAGCATGTTTCTCTATGATTATCTGAAATTTCCAAATAAATTCCAAATTTTTCATACCATGATACAAACATTTTATGCCAGTGATACTCTGTCTGATGGTCCCATTTCTGGAAAAACGATCACCATGAACTCGTCCCTAACCACCGTGCAAAGTTCTTTTCATTTCCTCATACGACAGACACTTGCCGGTGTGCCGGTATGCTAATTTGAAGTTTGAATCGTACCCATTCCGACATTTGTTCGACCCGCCGTACGGGTCCGTTTACAGCAAATACCACCTCAGATAACCCGCCCATTTCCATATCCGCAGAGCTCGCGTGCACCCGCACGTGCATTTCATTAGGGCACTAAATTTGGATTAGATTCGATGCACTACCGGGAAAGGGGACAGTCGAGGTCAGGGTGCCTGTGCCAGCTTTCATTTAGCTCCCGTTTGCAAGTTCTCGCTGGAAAGCCCTAAAACAAACAATCAAACACACACATACAGGGAAACAGAAGCGCACTCTCCCGGGCCCGTAATACTTCATTCGATGCTCATTAATATTCAAGTATCGGCATTTGACCGGCATTTGGAGGATCACACACTGACACATGGGTGAGGTAACTGTAAATTTTAATTCATTCCATCCATTTAAGGACTCTTCTGGCAGGACCCCACCGTCCCTTTCGTTTCTGCCGGAATAGAACCGTGCAACGGCCCTGATCATCGTCGAGCAGGCGCACGACGCCACCCCAACGTTAATGATGCTCCGAAGCTGCTCTCATAATCCCCGAAGCCCAGGATCGGTAATTGCAATTCATCCACGGTGCTTCTCCCACTTAGCTGGCGTACCGGGAACCGCGTGTTTGCGCGTATTGGCGGGAGCCAAACGTGCGGGTAAGCCACCGGCTAGGGAGGGCCTCTGGAGTGACCTTCGCTGCAAGGCATCCTTTGCCAATCGGGGGCATTTAAACCGCGTCGTGTTGTTCGGGCCGATTCCAGCGGGCGGGAAACCTACTCGCGGGCCGACTCCCTCATTAGGTGCAATGAATGTCAGACATCTCCAGTCCCGGGCACCGAGGGAATCCGGTTTTGCCGAATCCATCCCGTGCCGGGCGTGTAATTACAACCGTTGGACCCTTTTCGGTCCAAGTTCGTGTGTGTGTGTACGGGGGGGGGGGGGGGGTTTCGGGTACCATGCCATATTTGTTAGCATGCATTAGCGTTCGCAGTCAGGAAGAGCTGACTAGCTGTTAGCTGCTCTCTTTTATACTTCTTTTGCCTCATTTCTCCGGGTTTTGGGGAGCTGGGACTCACGAAAACACCAGAAGTCGCTGGATGAAGCTCACCAGCACGGGCCAACGTGTTAATTATCGAATCGAGACGAGAGACTCAGAGTTCCTTGAACGAAATTGGATGGATACGAGGAGCCTAATTTGGGATTTTCTTTTTCCCCGTTCGCTTTTCCGTGTTGGAAGGCTTTCTTCGTTTAGATTTTACTCTCCAGTCATGAACGCACATGAACATGTCATTTTGAGCACTTGAATGCAATCTCGAACTTTCGCCCCTAATCATGTTTTTCGTGTCATAAAGGTTCTTTAAATTAGACAATTGATGACGCAGTTTAGATTAATAATTCTCATTTCTAGTATAATGTATTAATTACCACAAAAGAGAGAGTAGAAGAACTACAACAGAAAAAATACAACATTACAACATTATTATAGCAATTGTAGCAAAAATCCGATATTAATATGCGACAGTCGAGTCATCTATTAAACAAATTGTATTAATTGATATATGGAAGAGTTGATAGGAGATTTAAAAAGCAGAAAACATAGTGCAACTGAGAATGAAAAAAGTTTATATACCTTTATTTATTGATGTAAGCGCCTATTTAATCTTTCCGAACAAAACAAGATTAAAAAAAAAACGTTAAAAAGCAAACCGGAATAAAACGGCATAACTGTTGTCTAATTTTCGATCTCCAATTGAAACATTTTCAACAAATTTAATTAAAGATTATAAAGCAAAGGAGCAAAACCGTTTAGGAAAAAATCGGGAAATTTGGAAGAAATTTAAAAGAACAAATTCCAAGTTTGCAATTTTGCAACAAAACGCAAATGCCTTGCAACCTTATTTTCACAATGCCTTGCATGTAACTTTAGACATACGGCGGAGAACTTTTGGTTTATAAAGTAGATCAACATGGTATGTATGTAACGCTTATGGCGATCATATCCCCTGTTATTATGTACTAAGAACCAATGATAAAATTCATATCACATGTGCATCCTACTACCCCAAATATTATGTGATTTTCTTTGAACACTCTAAACAATGTCCTACAAGCAATGGAATCACTCATCTCCGCCCGTCCAATTCCGTTCCACAACACGCACACCCGTTCATAATTGTCACCCGCCGCCAATCATGTTTTCGGCCGCGCAAGTCCATCGCAGCAGAGACCCCATTCCGGTCACTTCCCGGCCGTAACGGTGATGGCATAACTTTACGGTTACCCATCTGCTGTCGGCCGGTCCAGGGTCGACCTGGACGTTTTGTTTTTGGCATTAGACGACCCGTCGGGGCCCGTCACACCGACAACCGTGTGGACGCAAATGGAAACGCAAGAAAAAGTATTGTGTAGAAACGGCCGATAACTGCCACACAATGACCTCAGCTGAAAATATTGGCGATCCGGTGGTGGTGGCGGTGGTGGCTCCGGATGGTCACGAAAACTTCCCACATGCGGCCGGCCCGGTTCCCGCCCGGTTCGGTCATTCGCCGCCGGTCGGCCGGTCAACACTCGCCTGCCGCGGGCCGCGGGCATGCGCAAGGCGTGCCAATTTGGCGAACCATCCTCTCCGCCCGACTCCGAAGCCACCCACCCCGCGGAGGAGCTATTACTTCACCCGGCCCGGCACTGCCGGCTGCATTTCTCCTGAGTCATCACGCCGAAAGTCGGCCCGTCGGCCGTCGCCGAGTGGCCAATTTGATGAGCAGCGTGGCACGAGCTTTCGCCCCTAAGTCGCGCTAAGACAAGACTGTGTTATTACCCAGCTGCACGGGGCTAGTTGGCTCCGTCCGTCCATCATCACCGTGGCGGAGTGGATTTTCGATAATTATGCGCGCGCGCGCGCGCAAAAAAAAAACGCAGCCCGCTCACTCCGACCACGTCCCGGTCGGACTTTGGAGCCACTCTGCCACCCATCAGCGTCGAGAACAGAGGCTTCTTGTGTTCTCGGGCAAGAGGTTCCTGCCCGGAAGGGCACTCGTCGACGGGTGTGTGTGTGTGTGTGTGCGTGTGCCACAGGTGAAGCTCTCCCCCGTACGATCGATTGAAGTGATCCGCGAGCCCCTTGACGAATTCATACGTTGCCACGTGCAGAACAGTGGGAGTGGTACCGTACCGTACCGTAATCCGGCGCAATTTACCGGCACGAAACAATGTGCAGCCCGTTTGTTGCCACGTTCTGGCCACGCTCGTCGTGTTATTACGGCCATTACGGCTTATTGGTGCGCTCATTACCGGCGCTGCTATTATAGCTTAATTTTGTGATTACTCCGCTGGGATTTGTGGTACGGATGGAGGCGAACACCTTTTGGATTGGACAGGACATTGAGGATGTGAATGGCTTTTGATAAGAAGATGGTTCTGTTTCAGAGTGATGTGGCTCATAGCGCTATTATTGTTTGAATTATCAAAGTAAATGATTTCAAAGCGCATACATGTCGTTTTATAATAGAAACGATTAATGTGTTAAAGCATTTTTTATAATTTAAAAAGCGATTTGCAGATGTATGGAAGTGATCTCGAATTGTTTATATGAGACTGCAAAATGTTTTCAGAATAGTACACTACTGAAAAAATATTCTATAAAATATCAAATTACCCAAAGGTAATAATCAATCTTTCTGAACCTGAATGGTTCCATTATATTTCTTAAGTTGGCTTATTCAAAGCTACATAAAATATAGCAAATATATACAGGAAGTAAGAAAAAGCTTTCAATAAAGATTAGAACAAGACTGAAAGAAAGATTGAAAGAAAGATTGAAATAATTATTTAAACATAATAACGATTTTAACTGCTAGATTTATCTAAAGATACCAAATAAATGTAATTGAAAAAAAAAACGAAGAGATGAGGAGAAAAGCAAAACAAATAAAAACGAGAAACAGAAAATGATTTTAAAAAAATTAAAGAGCTGACTAAGAATATTAGTATAAAAAATTAATAAATATCATTCATACATTATAAAAATTACGATAATAAAAGTTTATCAAATGTGCATGAACTGAAAATAATACACGCAAATCGTCAAATCTAAAACAACTTTAAACTTAGTTGAAACTTACTTGGTACAAAACTTAAACGAATAAAAACGTAAAAGATAGTAGCAAAATAAAGACAATTAAAAAATTGTGACCAAATGGAAAAATCACTCGAAATGAACGATCTCTACCAAAATTCATGCCAAAATGTATCTCCTTGTGCCTTGGTGGCAGTTGGCATGATGCATTATTCAATTGCCCAAATTCGAGTGAAATAATCCATCCCTTCCCATCCAAGCCAACCTCAGCCGAGTGCACTCGCACACACACACACACACACACAAGATTCCCCAGATCATGAAAGGGTAACGCAAACATTAAATCACACTTTTCGCGTTTTTTTGCTTCCTTCGCCTCCCGTTCGTACGCGATGCAGACACGTAACAACGACGGGCCCGTACCGTGGCGTTCCGTGGCGGAATGCAACGTGACGCGACTCACGCGATGCAGGAAAGCACCGCGCGAGGTCGAGTTCAATCAAGTTCAAGTGCAATCCCTCTCGCTGGGAAGGTGTGCTCCTTGCCGCGAAGCGAACAGAGGGTGGCATCGGTGAAAATCGCTTCGGTGCTGTGTTTGGTTCCTTTTTTTCGGGGGCTGGATGTGGTTTCCGTTCCATTTAATGTCATTTAATTTAAAGGGCGTACGAGAAGTGAAGGTAATTTTGTTTACCTACTGATTCGAACCGAACGCAACCGCGCTGTTAACAGGTACAAAGCAGAGGGAAACGTAAAAGGAAACCCTTTGGGCGACGGGTCATCCTGGTGTTTCTCCCGCGCGTTCTCAAGAGGCCGCCTCCCATACGCACGGAACGGGGCACGAAAAGCGAAACCCAGACAACGCACCGTTGCACTTTCGTTGCGTTTCAGCGGGGCCCTTGTCAACGTGTGGCCATCTGCCACTGTCATCCTCGTAAAAGGGAAGCGCACACAACAACAGAAGACAAAAAAAAACAAACACGAAACAAGGTCCTTAATCTCCGTGACCGCGGTCTCCATTTCAACGCTATCGTAATCGACGGGGACTTTCGCGCTCATCGGCTGTGTGTGTGTGCCGTGTGCTCAACAATGCACAGTGGGACGGGGCAGAATGTGGGAAGAAAGTATTATTTTTCCTTTAAAAAAAAAACAAACTCCTCGCCGTCGTCGTCGTTTGTGAGACGCGTGCAGATAATCAGACGCTCGGATGCATGGTAAGAACGAAACCGTCCGGCGGAAGTTATAGTGACAGGGGTGCTAAACCCTGTACATTATTGAAATGTAGAGGTATTATTTTATTACCTCACTTTTCATTTCAACCACGTGATTTGAATTTGACAGGTGCCTATACTATTAAGTTTAACTAAACTGAACAAAAATCAATATCATTCTTCAAAGAGGCATTGATGTTTTTGTATATGAGGTGATCATTTATACTGACAAATATGATAGAACTCGCTTATATTATTTTAAACTATTAGTTAGATTATTTTTGTCATTTACTTTATTATCATTTTTTTAAAAATTCATACATTTATATATTTACAATACATGTTAGTGGGTATGAACTATTGATTGAGAACAACCAACTGAAAATTAAGAAATTATGTTAGTTACTATGTACTGGTTAGAAAAAAAATCCTTTAAAAATCTTTCATAATATTAACCTTAAAATGTTAATGGTTAATTCAGCATCACGATGGAGTAGGATGTCATACATTTGCTCTAAAATCTACCCTTACAACTATTATTCTTTATTCTTTATTTGAAAATCGATGTTTGTAATTTAGGTTGTAATTTAATTTTAAGCACCTAGAAACAAATGTCAAACACCTAGACAAACACCTAGAAAATGTCATTGAAGCTGAAGAAAAATACCACTCAATAATCTGAAATACGTACATTTGAGAAGAATTCGAAGTACAAATGAAAACAAATGGCAATCAATTCTAATATCTAAAAGTACATTGACCACCACTGAAAGAGACCACTGCGAGTCTCCGAGAACGCACACGAATCTTTCTCAGATAACGATAATAAATGAGCTCTCGTTTTGACCGCTTGCGCAAGATCTCTCGTTGCGCATCTCGTTGCAGGACATCTCGTTTCGTTCCGTTCCTGTCTCCACGCGTTCTGTTTTGATTCAAGCGACTGCGGCACAAATAAGCAAAAAAAAAAACGCACGAAGAAAGAATCCGACGAAAACGAAACTGGAGCCTGGCGACGTGACTCCCTGGAGCCCGGAGCCTGGAGCCTCGAGCCTGGAGGACCTGAAGGAATGTGTGAGCGCACACAGAAGGGGCGGTTTAATTACCATCGCCATATCGTCGCCTTTTGCTCGAAAGCTCAAACCTCGCAAAGGTTCTAACGAGCCCGTACGAGAACCTCGCCGGAGCCGGAGAGGTGGTGGAGAACCGTCCCGAACCGTTGATAATTTATCAACTTCTAACTACTTCGTATGCGTTTTTCGCTGCTTCCGATCCGGCCGGGGCCGCTGATACTTGATCGCAAAAGTATTTCCAAGCCCCAACGTTTGCGGGCAGATGCCTCAAAAATAAGCTGAGAGTACACTGAGAGACCGAAGGTGGTGAGGACGACCGCGAAGACGACCGCACCATCCGGGACCGAAGATTGAATTCCAATTTTTAATAGCATTCGCTAATGGTTGCGAGAAATCATAAAATTTAGACATAAAATTTACACGACCCCAGCGAAACGTCCCCGCACGCTCGCACACTGGATTGCATTCCGGGCCATTCCGGGAACATGGCCATGTGGCTGTGTGCTTTCGCGAAACTCCCCGCAACGGACGTCCCACCACCAGACGAGCCGAGCTCGGACTGCATCGCCCCTGTCGGTCGAAGGGGTCAGCTTTTTCGCTTGCTTTGAATTATGTTCAGCGTTTAGCAGCGCGTTTTGAGTCGCGCAGCATTCGGACATTTTTACACGCGGGGATGAATCATGCACCGGTCCCGGGCCCACCTCCCGGTAATGATGCTGCGAGACGAAGACGATGCTCCGAATGGCGTTGCATTTATGAGGGTCGACGGTTTGGGCGGACGGCTTTGTCGTCTTTTCGGCATGGAGGACCTGGTTTGAAGGTTTGTTACTAGTTGGTTTATTCCGCTGGAGGATGTACCAGGAATCAAAGCGTGTCCGACGCGGCGTGTGATTGGAAAGATGAGGAGAAGGTCCGTAAACTCATTTCTTTTAATGAGCTTTTGTTTCGATTGCGACTGTTTTCTGGGATAAAGTTTTATGTTACAGTTGGGACGTTGTGTGTTTGTATAATATTGTAAAGCTCTGTAAGGTTTTTCATAATTTTCAAATATTCAGGAAATTCAGTAAATTTTCATAATAAATATAATTAATAAATAATCTACGATATGAATTTGTAATCTGTTCTCAGTTTGATTCAATACTACAAAGTGATGTCGAATGATTTATAACTAAAATTATTTACTGCTCACAACTCTTTTTTCAATCATATATTGTTAATGTGATTTTATTTTATACTATTTTTATGTTTTATTTTTATTTCTAATTTATATTGATTATTTCATATAATTATGTTTTCATTTAATTTATTCTAGTTGTTTCTCATATTTTTATATTGTTTTAATTATAATGTACAAATTTTCAAAATCCTTTGAATTTCCCTTTTTTATTCAGATTAAAGTCGCTTAAATCTTCCACGGCAGCGTCTTTTTCATGTTTATGTATATTATCATTTCTATTAGAGCACTTTTGTGGTCTTTTTTTGTATTAAACGCTTCTAAAAATATATTTTCATCAATTATCACGGTTTTGTTTCTTTTTACATTTTTCTCTTGCTACTTGTAAACTCTTTTTATATGTATTGTAAATTATTCATCGTTTGTATAAGACTTCTGACTGTCGATTGCGCTACCGATCGTCGTTCTCTTACTCGTACATACACTTCACTGACCGTTTCTGATTATTTTGGTTCTTTCAAGTTTTTTTTCCAACTTATGAAAGAACGTTTGACCTGTGCTCCCTCCTTTATATGTATTTCAAAGACGACTTCCGAGGCATAATACTCTTCTCTATAACATTGTTTACTTTTATGCATGTTTTAGGATTATGACCCTGCCAAATGCTGGGTTTCATCATCTCCTTTCTTCCTGCTTTCTCAATTGTTCTGTTCGTTTCTGTTTTCTCCTTTTCTTTCCTGTCATCCTATAACGGCCGCGGATTCTCTTTTTCGAAAGGTCACCGCAGAGTGCAGTGAAAAGAACGAATGAAGCAAAAAAAAACACACAAATCCTCCCGAAAACAAACTTTCCTCGAGCGAAAGATCAACACCTTCTGATTAAAGCTTCCTCCCAGGGCATTGCCGGCCCCATTGTTGTTGCCAGTGAGCCCGCGGGGTAGATCCTTGTGGGCAAGAGGAAGACCGCGAGAAAGAGAGAAAGATTTCAGAACAATTGATAACGCATACGTGATAGGCGACGGACGCAGGACGGAATGGCTGAAAGGGAAGCGGTTGATTCATAAATATGTATGCTGCGGTCGGGAAGGTGGTCCGCGAGTGGCAAGCGAACGCGCCTGGGTCAAAGCAAAGACTCCGGTCGCCGGAGGAACCACAACACGGGCCGGGTCGAGAGGCTCATGCATACATATCTTAATTTCCGAAACCCTCCTCCAAATGGGTAATCACACGGCATCGGGTTTTACGGCGACAAGAGACGACGACGACAACGCACAGACGGTGACGAAGTTTTGCGAAACAAAACCCCCAAAAATAAAGCTCATAAACACAGACACACAAACACACATGTGCAATCAAACCACCCGAGTGCAACGGAGGCGTCGTCATCGCTGTCGTCGTCGTCATCCCCAAAACCGCAAACGAAGAGTGCACATTCCGACGCACTGGAGACGCACGGAGACGGATTTGGAGTTTGGCGTTTGTTGTATCTTTTCTTTTGCTCAGCTCAGTTTTAGTACGGCTCGGTTTCGTTTCGTTTTCAAAGCACGGTTTCGTTTGCTTTTCGTGTGTATGCGTGCGTTTGTGGTTGTTGTTTTTTTTCTCCTCCTTATCTCGCAGCCGGTTGTGTTTTTCGCATGCGGTGCAATGAAACTTTATTGAATTACGACCCGAAATGCGGCAGTAAAGGCGTAGCCTGCGATTTGAATCTGCGCACCGTCAGCCGCGCGCCGTTTTGCGTTTTGATTCGGAAAAGTCAGGCACAATCGCGCCAGGGGCTTTTGTTTCGAACCATCGAGCCTAAGGCAGCATTTTGTTATTTTACGAAGTAATAATTTTTTATCTTTCGAATCCTGTTCTCTTTTTAGCCCACTGTGTAAGGGTTATCAACTGGGGTTTTCGCTCATCTAATTTGAAAAATAATTTTTATTTTATCAAATGTTACTTTTAAAAATAATAACCTTTTGAATATATTACTATATTATTCCATATATTCTATTTGTTGCCTGTGCTTTCTACAGCAGAGATGAATATTATTTCGTTTATTTTAAGCTACTATGCTTTTTTTACATTTCCAATAGTGTTAAAACTTGTTTAATTGTTATTTATATTTTATTTAAAAAAAAATGTTTGACTTGTTTTCACTTTCAATAAAAATATTATTTTCATTTATTCATAATGTTCAGCCTTGAATTTGTTTTTTTTTATAACTTATTGTTGTTATGTTCATTTCTTTAGTTTCATCTTAGTGCTCCTTAAGAAAAACCTTGTGCTTAATTGCTCAAATGCTTAAATGAACAAATAACGAACCACGTCGCACTGGCATGCGAAACATGACATCGTCCCTCACAAACAAACACCGCGATGCACAGTTTACGATGCACCGAAACGGAGAGCTTGAAAATTTGGCACTACTTTTGGCATTGTTGTCTTTTTTTGGTCCTCCTTCGATGAACCCAGGAGGCCAACGACCTCCGCAAGGACCTCGAGACCGAGCGAGCACCAACCATTGCACCGAGAGGAAGCGAGATTAAGCACACGCTTCTCCAAAATGGAACGGAACGAATCCGGACCCAGGCAGTTGCGCTTCCGAAACAGGAGACAGGAGAAGGTCGGCTCGGAAAGGGAACTCCAAGACAACGCAAACAAAACAAAAAAGTCCACCCGAATCGTGCGCATCGTGAGCGACCGAATGTGCGACCCCGGCGCGGCCGGTTGCGGGAAAATTTAAAATCAAAGCAAATGCAATCGCAATCGAACGGGCATGAGATGAGAGGTCGGGCGAGCTGGAGTCACGGTCGACGACGACGACGACGACGACGACGATGGTGCAATGTACGTAGAACATTGTTGCACTGTTGACCTGCGGGCTGTCGAGCGTCGTAATCAATGACATCCGGGCGGAATTTGCAGGGGCATGATTCTTCCGACGACGACGACAACGTCGACCTCTACTTATCGAGACGGCGGACTAGGAAGGAGTACGGTTGAGCTGAAATTCTGTCGTTCATTCTGTGTCCCGTTTTATTTCCTGCAGCAATGAAGAACTCCCTGCGGACAGGGACAAGAATGCACACTATGGGCTGCGTAGCAAACAGTGCTGGAAATATGTAACCCAAAGGAATTGTGTAACATTATTCTTCATTTGAACCCTGTTACGAGCGGGTCGTTTTTACTACTGCAATTTTAATTAATTTTAAAATGCTTTTTTACAAATTTCCCAGTTAACTGTTGTTTTTTATTCCTCTATTCATTTTTACATATTTGTTTACACAGTTACTTATTTGGCCTTATTGCTTTTGAGGTAAGTGTATATCTTTTTTGTTTTAGAAATGTTTTAATTTTGTTTGTAGATCTACTTATGCTAGACAAAATGATTTGGTTCAAATAATAAAATTACGGATTAACGTAATTGTTAAAAAAAACTACTTGCTTTTACTTCTCTGTTGTTATTTTGATAAAAATAAATTGGCTTAAAATCGAAATATCACTCGGCATTTTTTCTGGGAAAAAGACTGAACATTTAACAAAACTACTATCTAAAGCCCAATGAGGTATGCGAATGTTATAAATCTGTTTAAAAATGTTAAGACGTGTGGTGTATGGAATTTAATTATTCGACTATGTGAAGAAATAAATTAATTAATTTGATCAGTTACCGGTTTCAAGATATTAGTATCCCTTAGGTATCTCTACCAAAACTGGTGGCATAATAGAACAGAAGGGGGAAGACAATCAACTTAAAAACATAATAATATATTTACAACACCTGCTCAACGAATATATTTATAAATGTATTGATTACTGATTGTAAATATATTTTCCTAAATAAACACCAAACACGAAAAGCACCCAACAGCTGTTGTCGGTCATGTTATCCCATGGTGATTTTTTGTTTGAAATCCAACCCAAAGGGTCCCGGGCCGGACAGGTTCGATCAGGGGAAAGCTGGCTTGGAGAGAAATGTTCATGTGTCAACGATCGTAGATTATTCAATCATCCTTCCGCCCTGCCCGCCGCTCTACGTGCTCGTGATCGGTCTGTGTTCTTGATAATGAACACCTCCCGGTCCGCTCCGATCCGATCCGTTTCGCCAGAACGAAACGCCTCACGAGCGCGCCGCCGGTAGAATGCGCGCGGCGCATTATGAGCATTTCGACTCTCATTTCCTGCGACTCCCGGCCGCCCACCGTTGCGTTGCACCGTGGAAATCATGTCCGTCATGCATGCTAACAAGACACGCCACCACGCCAGACGGCCCGAAGCAGGCAATCAAACACCCTTCTTGATCGACGATGGTGGTGATGATGATGATGCAGATGCGGATCCCGAAAACAAACGGGAACGTCGGGTTCGTCGCTTGCCTTCCAGTCGCTAGGCACTTGCGTTGCGTTGGCGCGGAGAAGTGAAAATCCCTTTCGTTCGCGGCAGAACGCAGCAGGGAAAGCTAGTTTTGCTCGTTTTTTTTCTGTTTCCCCAACGTTCCATGGGTGTCTGGGCGGTTGTGCCACCGGAAAGTGTTAGAACTAATGGCCATCCCAGCGCGGGCTATCGAGCCAGGCTATCGTTCCACCGTTGCCCACGACGGCCACGGGGCCGGAGATAGAAACGGCCCACCACGGAAACGGAAAGTGGTCGGTCGTTTGGGTGTACATGCACGCCAAGTCCGGTCCCGGTCCGGCTAGGACCAGTCCCGGGATGCAATACCGTTAGGTTCTGTTCTAGCCCCACCCGACGGTGTCCCTCGAGGGAACAGGTGTCGGCGAACCTTACGCGGTGTTCGTCTGGAATGTTTCAGAAACAAGCTGCCTGAAAGAATAAGAAGAAGACAAGTTCGAAGCAAAAAAGGTGAATGACGCGGTCCGAAAAGGATTCAGCTCTACAAACATGCCTCCACGAAGGTACTACCTGGGTCCCTTACGTCGCCGTAGTTACTCAAACACACCAGCACACGAGGCAATCGCATCGAAAAGGAAATGAAGCGGCGATGTCGGACTGTGTAGCAGTTGTTTTTTTTTTTTTGTTGCTCTTCTCCTGACCGCAGACGTAACGTTTATTACGTTTATAGCGAAGCGTTTCCCGCTTGACGCGCATCCAAATCATCAAAGCCAGGCGCGGTTTTGCTGCGCTCTGCAACCGCATAACCGTTTCAGAACCGATTCGAAGTTGGTGTGGGCTCCACTCGCTCACTCTCTTGTGGGGATGGCGCGCCTTTTAAAAAAGAGCGTTCGTAACTCTTTCTCTCCCGTTCGGCTTCTCACGGAGCGCTGTTGGGGCTTTAAAGCTGCGTGAGCTCCAGCTGCACTTGAACTTCGGGTGGCTCTTGGAGCATCGAACTGCACTTGCGGGAGTCGGGGTTTCTAGCGTGAGTCATTCATTGCTCAATGGTGCAATAAGGAAAATAATATAATTTTATTTTTATATGAAACTAAAAACTACTAATTCTGTTCACATCTCAATTCTACTCCCGCCAAACTTAAACTTATACGTCCAACTATAAAAGCAATGCTTATCATGCTTTTGACTGATGTCAGGTTTTAAGTTCTAACTCCGGCTCGAAGGACCAAAAAGATATGAATGTATGTGAATAGTAAAAAGGGTTGATTTAAAATTAGTTCTATCATACTTTTTTATATAATTATATAAATTTTATAAATTTTTACATAAAATAAATGTATGCAATATATAAAATTATTTTTATATAATTCTACTCAAAAATGCTCAGTACTTGTTTATAAGAATAACAAAGTTTCATTCTTATCTATATAACTGAGATGCATTTACTCATATCCAAAAATGAATAATTATTTTAATTAAGTTTTATTTGAGCTATGTCCGTAAAGAATCTACTATTGAAGCAGATTAAGTATAATTGAGTGAACACATAAAAGAGTTCTAAAAAAATATCCTTAAAACTAAAACTGACATATGACCCTCAGGAAGAATCCGAAAAGAATGAACGCCGAACAAGAATCGAAAGCACTATTGATCATATTCGGACAGTTAATCGAACTGCTTGCCATTGAAATAAGAACAAACTGAGCATCTTCAAGTAGATGTCGAAATTAATTAGCATTAAAATCCTCATCAACTCACTTCACCGACAGATAGATATGTCGAAAAAATGTACAGCTCTTTTTATTGTCAGATCACAGAGATACGCACAGATTTCTGATCTCTCAACAGTCTCCAAAAATCCAAAATTGTGTACTGAGATCTTTCTGTCGTTATCTTCTGGTTATTACGCAAATATCTCCCACTTCTCGTACGCCAACACCAACTTCTTCCAGTTTCAACTTCAAATCTGTATCTATTATTGGGAACTCTTCCTACAACGGATGTAATATCCCCAAGAAAACTCCAACAAAATCCTCTCCATCACGTCCAATACGAACCATAGTGCGATGGCCCGCTGTTAGGAGAATGAGCTCCACGCTGAGACCCCAGACATCCCCACACCCGCGAGGTGGGGCTCACGCTTGCTGCTCGGCTCTCTCCGGCAACATCGAAGCACCGACGCGGTGGCCCACGCTGGCGTCCGGTTGCCAGTCAGTTCGGTATGGCTCGTCGACCGAAGCGGTCGGCGCTGGTGCTAGCGATCGCGTCGCTGGTAGCGCTCTGCCAGATAGTGCACTACAGCCGGTGTTCAGCCAGCGGTGTCGGTGTCGGTGCCAGTGCGGAAGATCTCGATGTCGCCGAAAGCAACCACCACCGGGCGCTGCTCAATCTGCCCAAGTTCGGCGATCGGCTGGCGCCCCGCAACCGGCCCGCCACCGGCGGCAGCGTGGACGAGGGCCCGAGTGCGCGACAGGCCCGCGGCCCAGTGTACGGGCGTGCAGGGGGCGCTGGCGTGACACACCCACTGCCACCCACCAACCCCGACGACAATGACATCAAGCGCAGTGACGTGATGATGGTGAGCTCGCGCAGTGCGAAGGGTGCGGAAGTGCGTCTCTCCGAGGAGGAGGAAGAAGAAGAGGAGGAGGAAGTGCAGGCGGAGGAAGAGGAGGAGCAGGTAGTGGCAGGCAAAAGTGGTGACTATTTCGCGCTCGACGAATCGCAGCATCAGCAGCAGCAGCAGTTGCAGCAGATCGCGCAGAATCGGGTCGATAGTGGCGTCGCGCCGGAGAGTGTGAAGAGTGCGATCGCGATCGCCGGGCTCGGTGGGAACGGGTCGTCGCAGGCCCAGGCCCACCGGCTCGAGATGTCGACCGAGTTTTTCGTAGTGCCATCGACCGCGGCCTCGGCGGCCTCGCGCTCGACGACGGTGCGACCGGGCGGGGTGATACTTGCCGCGCGGCATCCGGCCGGTACGTCGCGCGCGAACGTCACCCCACCGACGATAGTGGCGACGACCGGTGAGGGTAGTGGCGGTGGTGGTGGTGGTGGTGGAGGGCTGCGCAAGGAACCGTGGGTGGTGCCGGTGCTCGTCCTGGCGTCGCTCTCGATGCTGATGATGGCCGCGTTCGAGGTGTTCGTGCTGTGCAAGGCGTGGCGGACGTCACCCAGCCGGAGGCACCTCTTCCTCGGCCAGATGCTGCTGCTCGGGCTGTTCGCCTGCTCCGGGCTGGCGGCCGTCCTGACCGTCAACCCGACCGCCCTGTCCTGCGCGACGATGCGCTTCGGGGCGGGCGTCGCGTTCGCGCTCGTCTTCGCCTCCCTGCTGGTCAAGTGCGTCTTCCTGATCAGCCTGAACGGTGGCGTCTATCTGCCCGCACCGTACCAGGGTCTGCTGCTGCTGTTCGCCGTGCTCATACAGGTCGCGGTCGGCGGCCAGTGGCTGCTCACGTCACCTCCTGGGGTCGACAACGTGCCGGTGGGTGGTGCGACCGGGGCCGGCGGCACCACCGCCGTGTCCAGCCGGTACCATCTGCTGCTGACGGCGGGCGACCTGGCCGCCACCGCCTCCCCCACCATCCCGCTCTGCCACACGCCGTTCGCCGAGCTGCTCCTCTCGCTCATCTACATCGTGTTTCTGATCGTGTTCGTCGCCATCCTGGCGATCAAGTCGCGCGGCATCCGCGACAACTACCGGGAGGCCACCTACATCGGGCTCGCGATCGGCGGCATCATCCCGATCTGGCTCGGGTGGACGCTGTGCGGGCTGGCCGTGGCCGACCGGCACCGGGACGCGTGCCTCGCGTTCGGGCTCGTCGCCACCTCGTCGACCGTGTTTCTCGTGATGTTCATGCCGAAGGGCCGCCAGCTGGCCGCGATGGGCAAGGAGGGCCTGTACGTGGAGGACCGCGAGGAGCGGTTCAGCTCGCTGAGCCGGGCCGGGTCCGGCTACTCGCCGTCGTTCTTCCACTTCAAGCCGATCA
Organism: Anopheles dirus; assembly: GCA_000349145.1. Lineage (NCBI taxonomy): Eukaryota > Metazoa > Arthropoda > Insecta > Diptera > Culicidae > Anopheles > Anopheles dirus. The sequence continues at coordinate 2,199,176 of KB672802.1, read as the reverse complement.
AGTACGGCGTGATGGGCCCGTCGCCGACGCTGCAGACGGCGAGCGCGAACCTCGTCGGGACGACGGCCGCCACGGCGGCCACCACCAAACACCACCAAGCCGTTGCAACACTGGGCGGAGGTAAGTCGCTACTCCAACTAGAACAACGTGTGCCTGTGTGTGTGTGTGAGTTTGAGTGTGTGATCGTTTCACTTTCCATTCCCTACCCAGTGGAATTTATAGCAAACAAAAAGTGAATTTGGTCCTTCGAACCGGATTCTCTATATCGCTCCCTCTCTCCAAACATCTTAATCGGGTGTGTGTGTGCCTGTGAGTGTGGGACCGTGCGCTATGTGTTAAATGAAACGTTTTGATGCCACCCACCCTCGCCCGCACACCAACACGAGTCAACTTCTGGGAGCGTTTGTGCGATGTTGTGCTTTTTTGCTCGTTAGTTCACACTTGATTGTTTTGTTTTTCGTTTTCATTTCCTTCACTCTCGTGTGCTGTAAAAATCATATGTCAGTGTTGTGACCGCCCATGTGTGTGTGTATGTGTGTAATATAAATCTCCGCTTCGCAACATTAGATACGATCGCATAAGCCGCGCGCACACACCCTCCTGCGCGTGTGAGAAACGCAGAAATGCAATCAACCCTTGATGAGGCAAATCAGCATCATTAGCGTGGGACAGCGCGGACGCGTCTTGCGAAATGCGGGAAAGTCTTTCCCAGTGCGGTAGAAAGTGCATCCGCATAATGAGATCGGGTCGGGTGGAGGACTTAATTTCTTCGCGGCTTAATTAAGATCCGCATAACTGCGACGCGATGAGAGCGAAAGGTCATGCCATAATGCAGTGTGGGGCTTGTATAATTCTAGTCATGGGTTTCTTTTAATGGTTGCTAGGTGTGCTGTGTTTTTGTATGTTTTTCAGAGTTCAATTGTTTTGACATCTTCATTAAAGCTAGTTCAAATTATATTATGCACAATTAGTCAGTCCAAGAACCTTTGTATTCAAATAGGAAGGTTCTATTATATGATATTTATTTTGCTATAAAATCCCTTCAAATGTCGGTATGTCTTTATAGGCCATAAGTATCTCCAAACAATTAAGGTTTGATAATCTCTCCAAATGAAAAACTTATTTTTTTATTTTTTATTTATAGATATGAATATTCTTGCTTTTGGCAAAGACGTTATCATATCAATATCTTCCGTATTAATGCATTATGTAGCACAAACTCGTGAAAGAGATTTAATGCTATAAAACTAATAATATAATTTTAAACAATATGCTATAACGCTTGCTGACCGTTCAATACATTTCTGGCTGCTGCTTCTAAACGATTGCGAATCATTGTTACGAAGCTGATGTAAGGCAATATTGTTTTTGTTTCCCAAATCATTAACTGAGAGCCCACCTCGGCAGAAGCAAAGATGCATTCATCACAAGATAATTGCTGAATGGACGCCTTTTCCCGCAGATTCAAGCTCATTTTTCAAAACCCAACGCGTCAAGGACTCCGAGGCGTGGAATTGAGATGTGCACGCCGCAGCAGCGTCTGCAATTGCTTTTGTCTTTTCGGTGTATAAATCAAATTAGGTTCATATTCCCTATCCCACCTTTTACGGCTAATGGGTTTTTTTTCGGTCTCCACCCGTCCTATCGTTACTCACCGTTCGACGGAGTATCCTTGAAAGCTGCCAACACGTAAGAAATAAAAAAAAACCCGACCCCGTATCTTCTAATCCACCAACCGGGGATCGCTGAAAGGTATTCGTGCGAAGGATAAAAGCAGAAAATTGCAATTAAAAGGTTTTAGGCGGTCCTTTTCGGAGCAAGGGTTGCGCAGACGAAGATGAAACCTCCTCCCTGGGACCCTGCTATTCTCTTTGAAAAAGATATACGAACACATAAGATTTTATTGGCAGGAGTCGCCTCCTGCTTCCTTGAAAATGATGAAATGAAAAATAGCAACAAATAACAAAAAGGCATGCCGTCCAAGAACGTCGTGCCCGGGAGGAGTTGGATCACGTATGCTCCTTAAAGTTCTAACCAACTTCCCAAACGCGCGCGGGTGAAAAAAGGAGCAAGGAACTAAACTCCTCCGTCCCGGGGTGGCCGAGGTTCCAAGGGGGGATACCGCGAAAACACATTTACGAATGATAAAAGTGGACAACGCCGCCCCGGGTGGAGATCGTCCGTCGGCAGCGGAAGATGAGAAACGGCGCGCGAAACCGCTGTAATCGCGAATCGCTCCACCATGGCGCAGGTAGCCTGGAACGCTCGAAGTCGCTCGAAGTCGGCCGAGCACTTTCCTCCGCAGAACGCTCGCGCTGGATGAGTTAACAAATTTTTCAAATAACATAAAACTTCCCGCTCCCTCTCTCCAAACATTGGAGAACATTGGGAAATTCAATCCGGGTGGGTTTCGGGACGTGAGCAGCGCACCCGAGCGCAGAAAAAAGAAGCAACATCAAACCATACGCCTGCGATAAGGATTGGAGGGAGCGTTTGGGATTTTGCGATGGGTAGCCATTAAGAACGGAAGAACAATAAAACTACACGCTGCAGGATCTGCGCTCGCCGTGGGCACCCCAGGCCACGGTCGCGTAAGGTGGCAACGATGGGAGGATCCATCCGCCGTTGATCATAACCTGTTGGATGCTGGCCGGATGGCGGGCGGGACGCGTTTTCGTAATTTTATGGTGGAGGATTATCAATTTTGGCGAGCCGTGCTGAGACGGTTCTGAGGTCAGAGCCAGCGCACGGCCCATGATCTGAATTATGACGTTAGAGTTGTGTGATTGTTTTGTTGTTTCCTTTCCACCAGCGTATATTATAACGTTCCAATTCTTGCGCTAAAAAGAGGTTTAAATTTTCAATTAAATTTTTTAATATTGGTTAATGAAGTAGCAAACTTGCTATAAATCAGTATAACGAAGAGGCCATTTACGGTCAAAAAGGTTTTTTATAGCATTGAAGATTTTGTTGAGCATTGAGCAAGAGTTATTTAGTAGTTTATGGCACTGCTATAAAAGATATCACTTATTAGAAATTTAAATAATTTCGCTCATCTCCCTCACCGGTCTGGAATGCAAGATCGGTTTGATTTCATATAAATGTCGGATTTGATACCCAATCAAATAAAATAATTATATAGTATAAACTTTCCAATCAGTGACATGTATTTTCCTCATATTTAAATCCCAAGCACCCGTACTGTTGGGAGTTTTTCTTCCATAACGATGCAATGCACTAACAGGCTCGATCTCTCGCCTGCCTAAATACCACCGCTGCATGCGTTCTGCGTGTTAGTTCATCCACGGTTTTCAGCTCACTCTCTTCCCCCGTTTCGATCGCATTAAACGCTTTCTTCGCATTCCGACAAAACGGTTACGCGCCACACGGCCTCCCTTCGCCCTCCCGGGAAAGTGATCGCACCCGGCCCGCGATGGAGGGAAATTAGATCACAGCTGAATCAGCTGATCAGCGGAACAGCACCTTCAAAAGCTCGGGCTCGCAGCAACGGACACCACACCGGGTCTGGGAGGAAACCTCCACCGCACGCACGCACCATACGCGGCAATCAAAATTAAATTAAGTGAAAATTTTTCTCTCCCCGTGCCCAAATCGGGCCAGATGCAGATGCGTCTGGCGGCGCGTATGGGAGATGAAAAAGGGAAGGGAGAAAAACACGAAAAACACGCCAAGTGACAAGCACGATTACGCGAGCCGAGGATGTAACCCCAAAAAAAAAGGTGGACCGCAGCCGCAGCCGCAAAACAAAAGCGCCGTTAATCGAATTATCAACGCGCATGCGAAATGTGTGCCCGGGAAATTCATAATTCATAAACGGTGCGTTCATCGATCGATCGGGCAGTTCGCGAAACGAAATGGTTTGAAAATATATATATATATATATTTTGAGGTCACAGCCACGGATTCCGAGACGGACCATTCACCTTTTGCATTGAGTAATCTTGAACACGGAGGCTTCCTCAGTGTGTTGGTGAGATATGATGAAATGAATTGCAGTTTGAACGGGATTTGAATGTTTTGTTTTGGTATCCTCTCAAATAAACATCAAAATAAGTGATTTTTTAGAGTCATTGTTCAATTGTTCATTATTAAAATTTCAAACCCTGTTTCTATGTTCAAGTACTCTTAAATGGGTTTGAAAAATCCGTCTAAAATCATCCTCAAGCCTGAAATATCAAACATTTTTAAAATGTTCTATTTTAGCTCAAGGAGCTACGAATGTCCGAGATCCTTAGCAAAACATGGTCCTTCAGAGGTCTCTAAATGGCGCAACTTGTGCCATGTTTCTGAATTGTTTATCAAGATTTTTTTGAGCGCATGATCAACTGGTATTCTATCATGAATAAGTAATAATACAAGCTAAGTAATTTTAAATCAATTTTAATTTTTTCGGCTTTGTTTAGGAGAAAAATTTGACAATGTTTGATGGAATTGTATTGAAACATTACTTAAACTTTTTTACAATATTTAAGGATAATAACGCTTATAATAACTACACGATATGATTTAACGATATCTCATGAACTGAAGCACACCGATATAAAAATAAAAATATATATACTCACAACACCAAGAGGATTTATAGCACTTTTTATAGCGAAATCGACCCGAAATCCCAATACCGTTCAAACAAGAAACCACAAACCTCTAATTTTGAACTTAAATCTCACGAAGTAGCTAGAGCACAAAAAAAAACAACCTAGCGATCCTACTAAACTATTAGCTAGGCAAACACCGTCACACGGGCTAATAGATGAGTCGTAGCGCAAGCTATTAGCCTAATAATAGGGGTGCTGAAAAGTGATTTTTTTCTCTGTTCTGACCCAACTCATTTCCAATCTTCCAATCAAGATCGCTCCAGTAGAAGGAGGGAAAAAAGCTGATCATAAATTGGGTCCTACACCTCTACCCGCCAGTTTGAGTGTGTAGAACTTTTTCTTCTCTCCTCCGAATCACAACGAACCACAACCACCCATTAAGCAGGGCCTTGATTGGACACCGCATGTGTGTGAAATTGTGGCGGGACTGCCTTCGTGCTGAGGACGACCCACGGCCGAACGGCGCGAGGATGCTAGTATGCGTATAATTAAATTTGGAAAATTATTGCATGCACTTGCGGATCGGAATTGAACGACCCGGCGACGGTTTGAACGAAAAATTGTCAGTTGCACCAATTTCAATGCATTTCCAAAAGAACCAGCATTCAGGAGAACGAACCAGAAAGACGGAGGTTCGAATAAAACAAGCGTAATGAATGGTGCCTAATGTGCACCCATTAGCGATAATTGACATCGCGGAGGGCCCATTTTCACTGATTTTATTAGCTCGGCAGATGGCGAATCACCCGTTCCTGTGTTCTTCCACGCTTAACTTTCAATTGTTCTCACTCGGTTCTTCATTTCCAATTCAAAGTGCCCGTTTCGCACTGTTCCTTCGCATGCGTTCGGTGGCCGAAAGCGAGATAAGATCTTCGGAAGGGTCATTGTCCGGTCCAACACCCCGGCCAGAGACGGTGGTGCGTAAGAGGTGTTAAGCGGGTCGATGATGGTTGGTTTTGAATACGTTGACGGCCTCTTGGCCGTGGCCGAACTAACCTAGAACCACTCTCCTTCACTTGGTTACCTTTACTTTAAGCCTGAGAATTTGACACACCGACAGACATTAGGCTCGCGTAGTCGCAGCGCTCGCTGATTGATTGACCAATCAGGCTCTCGCACCTTTATCAACCTTCAATCAAACCCAACGCTGCCGTTGACGCTGGCAAGACAAACAAGAAGTTAATAAATCCTTTTGTCTTCGGAGCGTTCGGCGTTGCTACTGTTGCTAGGTGGGGGAGTACAGACCGGGCACGGCAACTCGAGAACTTCACTCGACCTAATCCTTTCGGTCAGCTTCCTCGACCAGGTGGGCTCGACGCAAACCCCCACCTAACGGAATTTGCCGCTTCTGGGTGGGCCACCGAGACATTCATTCAGAAACCATCGTCCCCTAATTCTCGAGGCACGAGGCTCACGCGGAGTCTCTCTTACCGGGTCACCGAGCAGTGATAGCGAAATGAAACATTCGAGCGACAAACCCGAAAAACCGCCCCAGCGAAAGCTGGCTGGGTGTGGGTGTGTGGTTGTGTGGACCTTAAAAAAAAAATAAAACAAAAAGACAGCTACTGTAACTTCGGCTAGCCGCAGTTAGCAACAATCGAAAACATTTTCCTTGCAATAAATCCTACTCTGCTCGCCTCCTCCACTCCTATTCGGTCGTAATAACATCACAAGGAGCGAGACACGAACACACAGAGGGGGGAGGAAAGAAGGGGGAGGACGCAACAACTAACTCACCCGCGCGGGTACCACGGTGGGAGCAATTAATCGTAACATAACTGGAAAACTGGAAGCGGAGAAAATTATTGCGCAGCGGCAAGACGAAAAAAAAACAGCGTTTGCTGCACGTAACTCCTTCTGGTTGAGAGAGGGTAGAGGAGAGCGGGGTTTTTGCACGCCACTGCACGCCGCACTCCAAACAATGGAGAGGAAATTTGTAACACCACTACCCCCACAGTGGAAAAACTTTCAACGGGCGAGCTAAATAGCGTACGAATTAGCTTCAGTTGCGCGGCTTCCAGCGACGCCGCCGACTTCGAGACGCTTTCGATGCCGGTTGCCAATGTGCGGTTTGTTAGAAACAAGCTAAAGCCCGTAATCTGTTTCGGTGGGGCAATAGCGAACAGTTTTGGTCAGTGTGGTCTTCCTCGCACAACTATTTAGGTTGGTATTAAATAAATAGCACATAAATATTAGCCTTAAATGTTCTTATGTGAAGAAATGAAGGATCACATTTTGAAATTGGGTTGAATAACCTGCTTGTTCAGAACTATCTATCAGGTAAATATGAAGAGAGTCTAGATGACCTTGAAACTTTTAAAATCAAACATATTAATAATAGTACTAACAAATATAATCAAATAAAAAAGTACATTATGGCATATGAAATGTGATGCCAAGAAGATACCATAAAAGTATAGGAAAATAGATTAAAAACAGTGTTGCTATAAAACATGAACAAACGCTCTGCGAATTAAGAAGATCTCAGTGTTTATTATGGAGTTTCTTCATTCTGGAAGCCTGCTTGAAATAAAACCAGCTGCATATCAGCTCATATCTGGACTCCAGGATCTACCCAATAAGATCAACAATGTCATCACCTCCTTCATGTCGTAATGATGCCATACAATTATAGCAAGAGGAGACAATTAGAACGGCGACAAACAATTTCTACATATGCTCGGTAGTATGCCTAAATCTTAGTGAATAACAATTAGTTTGGAGCTCCTAACACAGAAGCAACACAATTTGTGCATACATAATGCTCAATAAATTGAATGATTACTCACGAAACTGCGAGATGAAACTCGAGCATCTGACATCTGCTAACTCATTCCGACTAGACTCGAGCAAGCTATAAGCCCTACCTATCGCTCAGGACCGCTCATTACACTGATACGTCAAGGTACAGTCCACTCCCCACAACACCCCAACCAACAGCGGCTATCGGTTACACCAAATTATAGCTCATGAAAAACCCCTTTTCAATCCCGCGAACATGTCGTTAAAGCTTGGAAAAATATATTTTATCGTCTGCTCATTTTAGTACCATCGCGGCCGTTGGGCCATCGTAGGCCTCATTGTTATTGCGCAGCCAACAGGCAGAACGTTTAATTAGAAGAGCGCCCGGTTCTCGGTAGTATTGGCTACCGCACTGCCCAGACACCTCATGCAGCCGCTATCGTTCTATTATACTTAAGAGGGGGTTTTCTTCCCCACTTTTTTTCCTATGAAACAGCCCCTGCTCACAAGCGGCTCGGGCGTCGACAGCTACTCATCGGGATGATTTTCCGTTCGCCGGCCCGTCTACGGTTGCCGGTTTCAATTTCGATCCCGCGAGGGCAAGAATAGAACAGAACCGCGCCAAGAACCTGCTAACAGGGGTCTCGCCTTTCCATAAAAAGAAAATCACAATCCCAAAAGGGCCCGTCGGGCAGCGTCGTGCGGCAAACGGTGGCAGCAGAAACACAAACGCCCCGGCGAGAAAAATTGCTCTAGAAAAATGTTTTCACTGTTAAAAAGGAGAGGGAAAAAAGCATAACGCAGAAGGAAAAACGAGGCATGAAACGACCCGGGAGGGGTTGGTAACAAATAACAGCAAATAGCGAGAAAAACGCGCGCAACCCGGGCGCGCACTCGCGCAGCTTCACCCTCGCAGCGTAAGGGCTCCGCGGAGCGCTGATAATAAAACGCGGCCAATTCTATCACTCCGCTGGCCGTAGCCGCAGACAGAGGAGATGAAAGGGAAATGCTTGCTGTGGAGAGATGAAAGAGTAGGGGGAGGGGGTGCGGGTGGGTGCAGAGAAAATCAAGTTACCAGAACACGACCAAGTGCTGTTAATTGTTCCAGCCCGCCGAGCGCCCTCACCCGGGCGCGTCTTGCGTGCGGCGGCCGTAGCGCAAATGAAACGAAAGACTTCGACGGATGTTGGCAAGCGGCGAACCCCGAAGAGCCGCGTGTTTGTCTGCCTTGCCAGCTGCGAAGAAAGCAGCCAACTATTTGTTTTTCAAACCACACCCGATGTGTGTGTGTGTGTGTGTGTGTGTTTATGCAGCCCGCAAAAACACGTGAAATCGGGCGTGGGCGGTACGTGGCCTCCTGTATGCACACCGGATAACGGATCCACCTGCCGGTTGCCCATGCGTAGGCTGGGCAATTGGTGCGCAAATGGCGCAAAAAATCAAACTCCGCAGTTTGGCTCGACCGATCACTTCGGACCGGACGGGCTCGTTTGATCTCGGTTGATACAATGTTGGGAGCAGCGGATTTATTGCACCGATTGCGTGTTACGTAATTGGAGCGATGTTGGACAAAATTGTTTGCGACCGGAGCGCGATATTTCGATCTGTTTCTGTTCGTCCGACAACTTTCTAATCTATTTTGAGGATTGTCCATGGTCTTTAAGTCGGTTACATGTCGGTTCAGCTAGTGCAATTTCGGCATCTTTGTTTTACTTCATTATCCTGTTTTTCTTAGGTTTTTTATCTTTGTTCACTGGGTTTGCTCTTAGATGTTAAATATTTAAGATACAGATGTTGGCGCTACGGGCGTTATTGTGTGTTATTTTTTCTTAAGTTGTTTTACTTGTTTTATTATTTAAATAATTTAAACATCTTTTCTACTGGTATCTGTATTATCTATCCTTCTATCTAATGATAGAAAAAATCGATTTTTTTATTTAAAAAAATAAAAATCTTCCTAATCCATTAACAACAATGCTCTCCGGAAACGAACGCAGATTCCGAGCAAATTAATCCAAGTATTCCGCACCCGAACAGGCGATTATCGCCCCCTGTGGCACTCTCTCAAAGAAGTCCCAACGCAACCAAGATAAGCAAGTCGAGCTCCTTACAAGGAACCAAAATCTCACCGAGCAGCAGCGGCAGCAGCACGTAAGCAAATGTCCTTCCCGGTGCGGAACATTCCTCACCGTCCACCGGGGAATGTTGTCGAGAATGTTCACGTTGCGCGAAGCACCGCGATAACGACAAGCATTCCGATACCGATTCGCGCTGGGACACATAAATATCGGCGTGTGTACATAAATAGGCAATGGGCGGGAGCGCAGGGAGTGAGAATTGCGCATACGGGTATCGTACGCGAGCGTGCCCATGATAGGTGCGGATGGAACAGAAAAGAATTGCAGGGTTTGCAAGGGTCGATTGTAGGGGTTGACTCTAAAAATCGATTTTTAATTATTTTTGCATCTCATGCTATCGAATGATTTTTTTTTCACATGAGAACATGTAAACATATGATGAAAAAATGCAATAATTTGTTTTGTACAAGAATGATTGCTTTGATTTTATTTTGGCTTAGTTCATAGAATATAAAGTACCAGTGATAAGTGATATGTGTTTTTAGTACCTTAGAGCATTTTTTAAACATAGTACACTATTATAGCTAACAGCACCATAATATTATTATAGCAATAGTTTCTACTTTATAGGAACATACTAAGTCCAATACAAAACAGATGTAGCGGAGAACGTTGTTAGTATTTCTTGTATGTTCGTTATGAATTTCTTTTAGTAGCTTGGCAATGTTTTGCTATCCAAACATACGCCAACCCTGTCTGATTGCGTCCCACCATTAACTAAAAACCACGATCAGATAGTCGTTCGTCCCCCCACAAGAGTATGGCCGGACACGACACGAGACTGATCAGAAGTCCTTCCCAAAACAACATCGGCCAATTGCAGCCTGGGGTAGTGTTTTCAGTTTTTTTCCTTCCATTTTCATTTCTAAGTGCATTTCGTTTGTTTGGTGGGTGAAGAAGATTCGCCGTCCGACAACGCAACCGCACCGAACCGGCGGAATCGTAGCATAAAATGCATGCGAAAATAAAACGCGAATCGTGCAGGCGCAATAAAAACCGGCCCGGGACTAGGCACTAGCGACGATGATGACGATGATCGCCGATGATCGCGCACCCGCCACCCTATAGGGACGTCGTTCTGTCTCCGCTGTCTCCTATTTTACGCCTCATTATCCGACCGAACCGGTGCCTTCTTCCCGCTTCGATGAGAACGAATCGAGCCGAGACGCAAAAAAGGGAAACTATTTCCTCCCGCTGCCTGCGACACTCGGCTGCGGTGTCTGTGCGACACAATATTTAATTTATTTAATTTGCTCCACCAAAACGAGACATGCATGCGAAATGGGGAACGGAAAAAGCGAAACAATCCAACGGCGCTGGTACGGCGCGAGGATGGAAATGGATGGAAAACACTATGGAGCCGTGGAAGGGCCGGAGGGATGCGAGGCAAATACAACTGATTTAGCGCTGATTGTGAGAAAACGAATAAATAATTGTGTATACACACAGCACAATTGATTTGCGCGAACTTTTGCGCATTCTCGGCAAATGAGCTCGCCCGCTCGCTCGCGGCTGGCCATCGGGCTGGGTACGATTCCGGGAGGGCTGCCATTTCGCAGCCTGGGGTGGAAGCAAAGCGCGCGCTCGAGCAACGCTTTTCTTTTAATCTGCTTCGTTGGGTTATTTCGTGTACGGAGGCACTGTTTTATGGTGTCTGTTTAGTTCTTGGCAGTAGAAGGGAGGGAAAAAGAACGACAATGCTGGGTGTCATCGGTGCTAGTTGCCTGCCCGGCCTGCGTCGATCCAGGAGGCCTTTTGCCTCGCCTGCGCGACCACGAAACATAATCAATTTCGGTGCCCGCGGGGGAGAGAGTAACGTGTGTAGGCTGGCTGGAAACGGAAAACGAACTATCTAACTAACAAGAATGTTCGCATAGAAAATCGTTATTAAAAATTTATCAAATTGGGGAGTTAGAATTTTAATTGGAGGACAATTTTTCAGAAGCTGTTGTGCACTGTTGCATGCTAAAGTCCTTTTAATATTCTAGAATGTATTTAAAAAAAGTTAACGCACTAACACGCTTAATTTATGACTTGCATTAAATTAGATCAAATCTAACAAACAAATTTTTATGGAGCCGGCATCGCAGGGCTTAGTAGTGACACAATATATGCTATAAAATATAGCAGATTTTTTAGATGAATTACAATATGGATCATACGCTAGTTTCATCTGATGTAATATGTTTTTTTGGTTGGTTAGTTGGTAGGTCCCTAGTCTGTTTTTATGTATGTCTCTCCAAGTCTTTTTCCAACCTTGCTGAGGATATTTGACTTGTATTCGAGGTATGTGTTTGGTCTGGTTTAAAAGAATTGTATGAACACCTTTTGGTGAAGAGTTTACTGTTGCAGTTTTCAGTAGATGCCCCGCTTCTCTAATCATAGTTTTTTGAGCAAACATAATCTATTTCTAAGTTCAGTAGATGCTAAAGGATCAAGTTCACCTCTAAGTCTTAATTTTAAAATCCATATGTCTTATTTGGCATTGTGTATAGTTTGCATACATGCACACAAGTAAATACTTTATTGTTGAAACATCTAATTCTTGTTTAGCCGCACAGTTCACGCATATGCACAATTGCCGCAGTTGATTTAAGACAACACTTCTCCATTTTTTTTAATGAGACTAATAATGAACGTTAGTGTCTTTCATCCATTACAAAATTTGTCTGGAAAAATCAACAATTTATAATAACAATCATAAAATCACAACATCAAGACTTCTCTACGCACTGAAAAAAGCGGACTGCCCTTTAGTTTACTCCGGCACCAGCAGCTTTGATTACGTTTTTTTCTGCCCGCTCATCCGCCTTCCGACTAGAACAAAATCCTATCGAACGTGCTCTGCGAGCAGGTGCATTCATTAACTCGCAACCCACCGCTACATGCCGGCACGCACCGACGCTTCGCGAATCCAATCACCCCCTCCGGGACCACGGATGCCCCCGGTGCCCCCATAAATGTGGGCACCATATTTAAGATCAATATTTTCTCTCCCCTCACGCGCACTGCCGCGTTATTGTTCCGCCGTTCGGCAAGTTCGCACCTCCGGTGAAAAATCTTCGCACACCGCCAACCCGGCACCCGCGCCTGGTCCGGGCCCCGACAGGCAAGGGCAATGAAAACATCCAACCTCCTCCGCGGGCACGTCCGGTGCGGTGTCCGACGGGCGCATTTATGCTACCGCAGCACGACATGTGGCATGTGTACGCGCGTTGCGCATGCAACGTACGCCCGGGCCCGGGTCCCGCAAATGAAAATGTTGTTCAAGATCACCAATTGCGATCATATTTTGTTCCGTTCCGTCGCTTGTTCGGTTGCGTTTGCCACCGCCGTGTTGCCCGCTGATTGGGATTGCTTGTACAGAATGTTGTACAGCGGGACTTGGGCCGCGAAATTGATCGCACCGCGTTCTTGCCTTCTGGTCTTTCATAAATCGACGCAATTAAGACGATGTGTACTACTACAGCGCTGGTAAGGTACCTCCGGCTTTAAGGGGAGTGAAGCATATTGCCAGCGCACGGTACACAATACCCGCGTCGGCCCGTGGACCGCAGGAAGGCGATTTTAATTAGCGATCAATTTCGATTATTGTTTCCACTGCAGCCGTTCCAGCGGGAGAAGGTTCTAAGAACAACAGGCCGTGGACGGGGGAGAAAACAGAAACAACCCAATCCAATCCAATCCGGCCGAACTGACCCAGAAACCAACATACCACCGAATGGTGCAGCGCACCAATCATTCTGAAACCACAAAACCGCGATCGGCGCCCCGCGATCGAGGCCGATCAAGATCGATCGGCCGGCTGCAAACGACTCCCCGGCCCGGTGGAGCAAACGCGAGTGGCTTGCTTAATAATTTAAATAGCTCACTCCCAGCGCCGCTCCCGACGCTCCCAACCGGATGTTCCCGGAGCGGGGAACGGTGCGTTCGGGAACGGTTTTAGTAGGCCACCGTAGGCCTGGACTCCGATCGCGCAGATTGCGCGCCGACCGCCAATGATTGATGAGGTTACGCAAAAACCCGAGGATAGCATGCAAAGTGGAAGTCATCCATCCCCGGAACCGGGCGCCTGCTCCAGTAACGAGCGACCTCCGCCCGAAACCGCAGGAAAAACACAATGATTACGGGCATTAGCAGTGCGCGCGCCAGCGCCAGCTATCATCCGCGATCTGGTCAGCTGGTCCGTGCGCTGGCCCGCGCTGGACCCGTTCCCGGAGCGCTAGGCAAATAGGGTAGCGTTTGCCATAAAAAACAGTTACAAACGGAACAGTTACGTTCCGTGGTTCGGTGGTGATGAAGAAATTACTGGTTGGCCGGTTAGCCGGGTGCTGTCCCGCGGGATCTAACTAGCGCCGTGCACCGACGCTAATGTCTGCGATTCCCGGCACGGCCGGAAGTCTCGGCTGGTTAGAGACATTGCCGGGGGCCCTGTCCGGGGGCCCGTGCAGGGTGGGTGCCTTCTATCAATTAATTTATTCGATGCGTTGCGCTAGTCGATTCCCACACGCAGGGCGGGAGGCGCTAGTGATGGGCAATTCCAGCTACCGTTTGTGTGTGATCCACAGCTGTTTGGGGCGAGCAAATGCCACTTTATACTGGATTATTGTAAAAAGTTTGTTTCTTTGCTAGTTTCCATTTAACGTTTGTTATAGCAACGTCGTATTGTAATGTTGTTACTGCAAGACAATGAATTCACACCTCATGATAATGAAGTCACATCTTTGCTATGACACATGTGATCAAAATAACCCAAAGCCAAAGAGACCAAAGTATATACTAGCAATGGATATTGCCTTCAAAATGTATTCTATCCGAATAAGGATAATCAGATTATTTCAGCAACCACCAGCAATCAAATGGTTTCAGGTCATCATGCAAGGATGTACATTATGTGTATGAGGCCTGTTTGTCCATGATTCAAGATACTAACTTCAAGATACTGACAAATAACAACCAGATTTATAGGACGACAATCGATATACAATCAACGATGTCTTAGGGACTTCTTTAGACCATATTCAAACAGCTTCATTGAATTGGTTTCGTAGTTTGTAGAGCTCGATTTTTTCGAATATAGACTCTTAGTAGGCTCTTAGTAGACTCTTTAGGCAGAGGAAGAGCATTATGGATTATTGCTGGTTCTTTTACAAATCAAAGCACAAGAGCTACATTTACACCAGAAATTCTTGATGTCATAAGTAAATCTATCTCTCGGAAGGCTGGTATTACCTTTGGATTTCTAAGACGTAAACTGCATTCTTGGTGATTTTTTTTTGTCAAATCCAGAAATCATACAATCGTTGAAACTCTACAACACACGTCCACCAACACGGTTTGTCCATCACTAGACGATCTTCTTCGAAACAGACTGGTTGCGCGGGCCAAGCTGTCGCAATATCTTCCGAATGACACTGTTTACCGCGGGAAGTGCTGACTCCCCGGGACACCACATCGCTAAACTCGGCAACTGAGAGGCGGTGCAACCCACAACCGGTGCATGTTAATTAATTAATAAATATTAAAATTATTACCTCCCCGTGTGTTGCTCCTTCCCTGCTCCGGAACCTGGACAGCCGTTGGAAACCTGGAAGTCCATATTTATGCCCTACTTTCCGGCTGTATTTTATGCCGCAAAATGGATCCTCCAGGGGGAGCAATGTGCAATGAACTCCCACCGGCACCGGAGAAGATCCACCCGTGCAACGTGCAGACCGGTTAGCGATCGTGAAGATCTAGTTATGCGCTGCCCACCACTCTGAATCTCCGCTCCGAAATCTCTTTCGCTCAAGCGTAGGGGCCCTCTGGTGGAGTCTTTCGGAAAGCTTTTTTCACTTTCAAATCGGTGCAATTTTCCTCCAGACGTGGCGTTGCTTACGGCGTGGTGAGCACAATGATAAGCCCGGTTTCTCCCCTATTCTACGTTAATCGAACGATCGAGCAAACACGATCGACCTCGAGCACGCACGGGTAAACGACCTAGAGAGCGTCTACACGGGCAGAAGTAAGAACAAAAAAGCACACACACACACACACACGGCAACGAAACAGAACGCAAACATTTCACACCTGTATGTTCCGGATGCCCCGTACCAGCCCGCACCGAAACAGGTGGATCGGCGGCAGAAGCGAACGAGCGAGAAGCGCTCAAGAAGATCTCACGGAGTGCGCTTTTGAAGTCGGCAGGCTCGGCAATCGGTTTGCGCTTCGATTTCACCGCGGCGGCCGGCGCGGCCACCACCACCGTGTCGGCAAATTCTTAATCAAGCGCGAACGTGTCGGAAAGTGAACGCGTTCTCCTCAGGACGCTTTTATGCGGTGGCCCCGGCCGGGCAGAAAGGAGACGAACCACGACGAGCGCGCGGGTGTCCCATTGTGTCCCGGGGCGACTAACGAGACTTCTTTGCATGGTTTTGTGCGAGGTCCCTCAAGAGCGCTCCCCTCGGCGAGACTCCGCAGAGGCCCCGGAGATGCGATTTCGGTAGCGGTCAACCGTGATGAGTCTGTCTGTTTGCCCGGTCGTGCTTTTATTGAGCCGAACTCCGGAAACTCCGCTCAGCCCTCCCGCCGGCCATTGGGAAATGATTTTGGGCACGCCGGTTCACATCCACCGACATTGGACGTGCTTAATTAAGGGCTTAAGTGAAAAGGAAACAACACCTGGACGGAGCTACTGGGCATGTCTTCAGTGTGACCTTCGAATCGTGTGTCTCACACGCTGTTTCGGCAGTTCGCTTGCACAAACAAACAAAAACAGGAACAAACGATCTTGGCCCGCAATGTCCGCAGGCACTGGAACTGACCATATGGGCCGGCTTTTTTGCTTCAAATATGCTCCGAAATTGGTTCACCTCTTGTACAGTACAACTAGAGCTTGGGTCGAAGATTGTGGTGGAGTGAAAACCGCTCCGCCGACAACTGGAATGTGGTTCCGAAAAAGCCTGTCTTGTACTTCTCCCGTGCCCTGCCAGATTCTTTCGCCGTTCTGCCCCGACGGGGTGGGAGATTAATTGAAATTTATCGTTTTCGATCAATCACCGACGAAAACCAGGTGGAAGCCAGGGACCAGGGAACCGGTTCGGAGTGTTCGGGCGCATGCACGTGTGTGACTCCACGGCCGGGTTCCCTCCAATGTCTAGGATCACTCCAGCAATTGCAGACCGCCCCGTACCGATGTATTTCCCCTTTTCGACAACAATTTGTTAATAATAAATCAAAACGCAAATCGCAGCTGCCCTGCCAGGATCCGGGAGCTAGAACCAGAGCTAGAACGCAGGCATTTAGTATTGAAATTTATTTCAATAAACCATTCCAAACGGCACGGCGCACGGAACTCCCCGCGAGTCGTGCAGCCGTGTCGTTCGGGTTCGTCCGGTGGAGGGAGTCTTCAGGCGCGTTGGAACTTATTTTTCATGCCGAACCTGCCCGGGGCATAAATAAACAATTGTTCCCCGATTGGCATAATTTACAATCCGATAGCGGGCGATTGGAAGCGCGGCATTGAATTGCAAATTCCCTCTCCCCTTCGGTGCTTCGCGTCTGCCGGTGCAGTTGGTGGAGAGCTATTTTTAGGTGGATGCATCTCTTGCGCTGGAGTCCTGCGTCCCGGTCCGGATGTTTGCGCCCCTCGCAGCAATGACTGTCCAGATTGATCTAGCTGTTTGACAGCAGTTTGTCACTTCGGGACCATCCCTACGCGCTGCGTCCGTAGTCACGAGCGCGCCGGATCGATGGAGATTCAAATGAATCATAACGTCGGGGCGAAGTGCGCCCGAAGGGTCTGGATCGATCGCGACAAGGAACCCGGGACCAGGACGGGAAGCAATAAATATTTAATAGGATCAATTTATTGCACCGTGTGGCTGGTTCCCAAGCCGAGCTTCGTTAGACCCAGTGATCGAGGCCCCGAACCGGGGGCCAATATTTGCAGAACAATCGTGGTGAAGATTTATCAGACCGTGCACGCTCCGAGGGGATATAAAACATGATCCACCCGGTAGCTAACTGGGGTTCATTAAACAACCGCTTAAGCGTTTGAGGAAACCGAACCGGGGGTGGGGGAAAACAGGGTTTTGGGACGTCCGCCGCCCTTGCACCGAAAGGGCCAGTCCTGCGACTGGGCAATAATCACCGCGTCAATTGCGCTGTTAATAATTACTCTTTTAATTAGTGTCCACCCTGCACGGGGTGTGTCGCATCTCCATTTCGCGAGTCTCTGGGACGCCCGATCGATAGAGAGAGAATGAGAGAGAGAGAGAGAGAGAGAGAGAGAGAGAGAAAGAGAGCGCGAGAGAGTTATTCATTAACAATTATCTTTAATGGACGCTGGTTTGTGGCAAGTGGTGGTAATTATTTAAATCAGAACGCGACAACGCGAACGCGCACCCAAGAGGGTGCCAAGAGAATCCTTGCGCGCGGGATGCGACAATCCTAACGGCTTCTACGCGTCGTGGTTGGAATTCTATGCGCAGCCGAGATTACACGTCTGGACGAACCGTCGAAGACCAATGAACTTGCGTGCGATGGGGTTTTTTCGTTGTTGTTGCGATGAGCGATGAGGAGCCATTTCCTTCCAGTTTTATGGGACAATTTTAGTAGACCAAACCGAGAAGGCCGAGATAACCATCCAGATGCGAGGCTGTGACGGTAAGCGGTCGTTTTGCGGCGAAATAATACGGTGCGGATGATGTCTAGACTAAGGCGTAGTTATGAGATTAACGACTACAGTAATGCCCGGGAGAGACTCAGCACTCGAATAACTCTCGATTATCCGGTAGCTTGAGGTCTGTTAAGAACCGGGGTAATTTCTTGGAATCACCGGCGGACCTAATTGATCGGATCGTAAAGGAAAAAGTATGACTTAAATATAGAGATAACGCAATACTATGTTGAAATAATAGCTAGTCTGAGCCGTTCAGAAGGAATGAATGACTATGACAACTTTGTTCCAACTATTAGCTACATCAGTTTGGACAACTGTTTCCAATATCTATAGCGATGTTTATAGCATTTATAGCAAATATTTATAGCGATGTTTAAAGACGCATTTATTTTAAAGCATACTTTGGTGGGTATTGTTTTAGATGTGATCATTCTGAAATTGTTTAGCTACACCAGTGTGAACAGATTATATAGTTTTACCAAAGTGGTCGATACATCTTGGTTTAGTTTCAAACATTTTAAAACTTCAGGTGCTAAGTTGTCTCAAAATCTGTTTAAAATATAAAGTCTGTTACCTATCGATCTAAGGTGAAAATATTCCGATTAGTACTGAGAACAACTTGTTGATTATAACAACACACAATCAAGCCTTATGAGTATATACTCAGACTTAGTACCTCATGGATCCCATCTTGAAGTACATCTTGAGTGGAGGATATTGAAGACCAACCAATGAAAACTCACTGAAATTCTTCATGCACAAACCCTTTGTTTGGTAGGAGCCATACTTCATTCTGTACTAAGGACGATCCTTCCCATGTGGGCAGGACGATAACATGATTATCGCCCCGGTATGTCCGGTTTCGTCAGCCGCACCATGTAACGCGTCGTTCGCACGATCCTTATCAATTAAAATCCAATCATTACCAATTACAACGCCCCCAGGTTCATCCCCCCGACGGATCACAGTTCTCCCATCCGTGGGAAGATCCTGCGTGATTGATCGCAAAATAATGACAACTGTTTGCCGGACAACTAAAAATAAAACACTCTCACACGGTGCCCCATCCGTTATCACGGAGCGCTCGCGCTTATCAGAATCGCCCCGATCGGCACAGCTCATCAATCATGCAGCCCCGAGAACGCCCAGAGGTGTCCGCTGCGGCTGCACTGATGCACCCTACGCCAGCCCCCGATCATGAATAAATGCACTGCATTCTAAACAGGCAACTGCTGCACTGTCCCGATCGCGCACGTCAATCAAAATTCGAGCAAAAGCGAAACCAAACTGGATGTGCTGTGAAAGAGCGAAAGCGAAGTGGGGAATAAAAATGAACTGCGCACCGATCGGAAGAATCCAATCGGCAGGTTCTTGGCAAGCTGTTGGCAAGCTCCTGGCAAGTCCTAAGTCCTTCTTGGGTTGCTAAACGTGCACGCTTCGGGTCTAATCTGCACCCCGTCAGGTCTGTGCGGAACGTAAGAGTGAGAGAGAGAGATAGAGAGAGAGCAAAAAACAGACCCACCGACTCAAATTGCATTCTTGAGATGCGCTTCGTGGTCGGTGGAGCAGGATTCTGCTCCTGTCACGTCCCGGACGGGGGGCGGCTCGCGCCGGCAAAATCTAAAACGGACGATCGTGCACCACGATCGCATGAAATCGAGACGCGAAAGGAAAGGAGCGAAGAAGAAGCGAAAAAAAAGCGAAACGTCAACGACAATGCGCAACCCATGTGCTCCACACTAAAGACGTCGACCAATGAAGATTGATTTGACTGATATGAAGTCAACTTGGCTGGCGGTGGTCAAGTCAAGTCGATCGCCAGGAATGTGCATCGCCTGCGTTCGATTCCGTCACCGCCGGGGCCCTTTGTCGGTGTTTGGCGTTTTTGTTCTGTTTGCCGCTTTTTTTTTTGCTCGTGTCGACGCACCTCTCGAGAACTCGCAAGCGCGGAGTGGATCGCACGGAATCAATAACGCTTCGCCGTCCACTTGGAAGTCGTCGAGCACGGCCAGACGGTTATGAGTGGTACGTGGCATGGCACATTCTCTAGCCACCTCTTGACACGAGCCGCGGGATTTAATCTCCCGCACTGTCGTTCGATCAACACCGCATAATGATCGCGTCGTTGCTTTTGCCCACGTCAGGATGGCCGGTGCACGGCCGGTTCAAGGATGATGAAACTAATTCCCAACAGATCGATATCCCCGGGGCCCGGGACAGCAAACGACCTTGCACGGACGCCGTGCACCGAGAAGGAGGAAGACAATTTCATTACTTTTAATTGACCATAAATGTAAACGGAGCGCGCATGTGGATAATAAAGGAGAGCGCAAAGATGAGCACGGTGCGTGGCATATACGGAGATAATTACCATACGGCTCCCCCGACCTACTCGGTCTCCAGGCGGAGAACGAGGACACCTTTAGCGGCGCGCATGTGCATCTGCACGCCGTCCATGCCCTAAATCTGTTCCCTGCCACGGAGACCACAGATTTCGCTAACCTCAATCGTCGCTACTCGCCCATTGCTCAGCCACCCGGGAATGTCGGTCACGGTTTAATCCAGCCCGTGATGTAACGTTCCCTCTGCGCCAAAACAAGTTTGTCCCGCCGCTCGGTTTGCGGTCGAGCGGTTACAAACTTGTGGCGACGGGATTAAACCGGCCGAGTTGCTGGCGGGTTGGATGCTGAAATGCGAAAAACTACAGTTGCTTATCCTAAATTCCAACCCTGTGCCGGCGTCACTCTCATGGTGCGCTTTTCGGTAGGGTTCACAAGACCAGAGCGGACCCGACCGGACCAGACAATGCTCCTGTGTCCGAGGGTCCATAAATTCACGCTAGAGACACACACACACACTCACTCCCGAGAATGTTCCTGTCCACTCGAAACACACGCATTCAATTCAATGTGTCAAAAATTGGGCGTCTTAAGCAGGCGAACGGCGAGTGTGGGCTTAACACTTTGTGTCGGCGGCGTGCGACTTGTGTAATAAATAATTCATGCTTGTATGGTGTGGACTTCGCTTGTGACCCACTGTTTTCGGTGTGTGTCTAAGTGCAATTTCGAGCGCACCCTTTAAGTCATTCAAATATGGGTGCGCAGGGATGTGTGAGCTATGGCGACTTCGTAGAAGATGCTGTCCGCAGGAGGCTGTGACAGCTGTCATATGTGCAATGTTTGGAAGAGCGCTCCAGAAGGAAGTAAGCCATGACTTTTCTGTTGAGCAACAGGCAGCCCAATTTAAAGAACAAAACGATGCATAGCACTTTCAACACTCACTCGAGGTCGCTGGATATATTGCATGTGGGATGCGATGTTAGTAGAGACAAAAGAAGCCGAAATAGCTCAAAGTCTTGAAGAAATATTTTTTAGATATATCCATAGATATGCTAGATAGAGCATACAGCTTTAGCAGTTGGCAGTTTTAAAATACACTGAATGTCTATACATTCTCTACACCTTGAAGACAGCCTTTTGTTTGGAAAAACTCGCTAAAAAGAAACTGCCGATGGAACTGAAACAACGGACAGAAAACAACTCCAAACCGCAGCTACGAGAAACCGTTAAGCTTTCAAGATCCAATCAGTCCGGCTGTCGGCAGATACACACCAAAACAAAACAAAAAACGGTAAGTTACGCACGTTCCCCCGGTGGTCTGTATCTGGTGCGTCAGAACCAGAACCGTTCTTACCACTGACCTAGATCTGCTGTGGAGGAGTCCAGACATCCCGGACCACAGCCATTGGAACCTAGAACTGGAGCACCGGAACACAATTTTTGCAAGCGTGCGTGCAATCAAGCACGCGCTCGGGTGGAACGTACGTACCAGCCAGGAACACTTGCATCTGTTAGGAACCGTTGATTCCACCTTCGAATGTCTGACAAGACCTATTACAGGTGAGCACGGATGCTTTCTGAGATTGTCTCGGAGGTAGTCTCGAAGCAAACCCCCAATCAAGGTGGCCAATTGTCACAGGCAGTGCAGCTACCGTGCATTTGGCCACGGTCCGTGTGGTATTTGGCAGCGTGTGTAAATTCTACTCACCTAACTGTTCTGTTCGAGGCGACGTCCACTGGGCGAAAGCGGAATCAATGGCTCGACCACCCGCCGGTTCCGCTCGGGTGCTCCGGGAGGTCCGACGCGAAACGGTTAATTGCTCGGAGGAAGGGGCGGCCTGAGTTTGGGGGAATTCAATTTTCTTCGCCTTGATGATGATGATGATGATGGTGGTGATGTTGGTAGAGGTGATTTGGAGATATCTTTGCTTGGGCCGGAGCACGTGAAATGCATGCGCATTATGTGCTAACTTGCTTAATGCAGTGACCCTGATTTTGGGGTCTCACTACGGATAGGTTTTGGGGATGGAAAAGCTCCAGATGAGACATATCGATCACGCCGTCTAGTCGGTGAAAGCAATCAAGGTTCACGTACGCGATGGGAACATTTTCAATTGGCCGCCTCGCCGTTTCCAAACCTCACCAGCTAATGTGTGGGACCCTTCATTTCGGCCCTGTGCCTGTGTGGAAAACCATGCTCCAAAATTTATGATAATGTCCATCAGAAGTCAGAGCAACACCATTAATCATCGCTTCACCGCTGGCCATTAGTTTTTCCAGCCACCTCCACCTCCGAAGGTTTTCTGGGTTGGTGGAAACTGGCCGGCCGCGTTGAGAAAACCGCCTCCACCGAGGGGTGGCCCATTTCCGTCCCGGTAAAACCGTACCGTACGCACTGCTAACTGCGTCGCCACTAACTTCATT
Organism: Anopheles dirus; assembly: GCA_000349145.1. Taxonomy (NCBI): domain Eukaryota; kingdom Metazoa; phylum Arthropoda; class Insecta; order Diptera; family Culicidae; genus Anopheles; species Anopheles dirus. The sequence continues at coordinate 2,176,252 of KB672802.1, read as the reverse complement.
AACCGGTGTGACGAAACCCTGTTGCCGGTGCCCCTGTTGGTACGGTAGGATAACCTCGGCGGGGGGGGGGGGAGAAAAGTGAGTCAATTTTCGCGGCCCCAAACTGGACCGCACCGGAATCGATTATGCTCGCGTGAGTTCCCAACGTTAGACGTTAGACGCATCATTTCGGGCACAGGCGACAAGCCCAACGTGACCCAATCCCCAAGCGGAGAAAGTTGTACGCTTGCAACACCCAGAGTGAGACGTTTAACGGGAATTGAATTCTCGACTTTCCCGGGTGTTGGCGTGGTCAAAAACAAATAAAGTTACCTGTTGCTGCCGCGCAGCAGACTGCTCCAGTTTGCTCCATCTTCGGTACGATCTTGGCGCGGGATCAGCAACTCACACTCGGGAGCTCGTGATAAGCGGGTTGGGGCGGGCGTGTTACGTGGGGGTTCATATTTTATTTCAATCAGGTTTACGAGCAGACACTGGTGGACCTGGATCCGCCTGGGTCCCAAAAGCCGTCCGGAGTGCAAAGACTGACGTGACCCAATTCCCCGGAAATCGACACCGATTTGTCACAATCACTCACCAAACACCCCAGCTCGAGCGGGCTGAAGTCGTTTCTGGTTCGTTTTTCGGGTGTAGTTTTTCGTTTCCTTTCGTCTGCACGCCGCTTATTCTCACCTCAGTCGTAACACCCCGAAGACGTAGTGCCGCGCGTTGGAGCTGCCCCGAGAACGTCACGAAACGTAGCGTAAACGAGCCGTCGAGAGGAAGCCGTTAAAGTACTGTTATCCTGGGGGCCCCACCCGAGGTAGCATTTCGGTTCCATTTTGGGGCGGGTTTCTGCGTCTCGCGTCGACGCTGGTTCCGGTGCCGGTTTGTTTTGCCGGGCAAGCTGCTCCATGCGGCTTTTCGCACGTCGTAAATTGTGGAATGCTTCGCTCGCTGGAGTTCTGGTGCTTATTAGTGTTTCGATTATCCCGTTTAATAATATCAGGTTTTATTGGGAGATATTATAGGCCACAAACACAACACTGCGATGGGATCTAATAAAAAGTATCAGCATCGAAACTCGGAGGGGAGTCTGGACTTTCGGATTTTAACGCTTTTGAGTAATTCCACCTTTTAACTCTTGTTGACTCACAACAGGAAACATCCAGAACTCTCTAGAAGCACTTCTTAATAGAACAACAGACACTGATTGCTAACAAGATCTAGATATCTTAAGAATTTTACTATCAATAGCTGCTACCCTGAGGGCTCAATCAACGGCAGTGCAGACATCTCAGATTGTCTCAAGTTCGCTAAATTGTTTTCCGTCCACCAGGGAGATACAATCCCCGCTGGGAGATCCAACGCGGATCGCGCTTGCCAAAAAATCACCCACTGATAAACACCTAAAACCCAATCAAATCAAAGACCCCAAGCTGACTATCGCCCTGTGTTACCGGAGCGAACGCTCTCCAAACCGACGTTTACGTAAGTACCGGAGCATCGGAACGTCGTCATGCAAAACCGCACAGTCTCGCCTCACCACGGCCCGGTGGACGGTATCGCTAATGATAGGCCCTAGCGCAGCACCAAACACCTAGCACACCTGGAAACGAACTAGAAAACAGACGTTCCAGACTTTCACGAAATTGCAGTCTTTCACCAGCACCGCGTTCTTCCTGCTGAGCGTTGCCAGACACCAACACGCTTCCCATTCTTCTTCCCCCGGTGGGTGCTAACCTACAAATGCGCTGATGCAAGTAAGAGGCGGGAACCCACCCGGGGTGGGTTCGGTCATCAACCCGGGACAAAGCCTGGTGCCGAAGCGCAAGCGGCACACAATAATTCACGTCGTCAACATTCACGCCCGTCGACGGGCACGGATCACGCGATCAGCGTGTCTCGGGTCGCTTCGTACCTTCGAAGCAAGCGGAGTGGTGTGTTGTGATCTGCTGCGTCTGCCGGTCCAGGTCGAGGGATGTTCAATATTCCCCGTGCGTGTGATGGACGGAAATCGTGATCAGATCCAAGCAAACGACGACCTTCCGAGCTGTTATGGCGTGGTCAGTGTCTCAGGCTCGTTTGCAAGACGGACGGAGGCATCCGAAAAATCGTAAGACCAGGTAGCTGATCATGCACACCTAACCCTACTTCTACACCGTCCCACCCAGAAGCCAGGGCACGTGCGTGCGACACCCGGCCATTGAAATGCATCCAGCGTTGCACCCGAGCGTGCGCTTTAGCCCATCACGCGTGAGAATCGGCTCCGGTGGTCCGTCCCCGTCACCGGAAGTGAGTGCCACTTGGCACGCAAAATCGATCCGATCGTGCCGGGTACCGGTGTAATGCTTCTGTCGGTAGCTTCTGTCATTACGAACAAGAAGGAGCGAGAGACCACACCGATTCAACGAGTACGAGAAAAGCGGGAAGCTCCGTTCAAACCTCGGTCGTAAAATTAACTAACGGACCATTCCCTGCCAGAACTTTGGTTCACGTTCTGATCGGGCGTCGTTTGACAACTGTAAGCTCGATCGTTAAACGACCATAAGCGGCATCGTGGACATGGATGGCACGGGAAGTTCTTGGAAACTATCAGCTTAGTGGGTTCCATTACCAGATTACACAGCGGGCCGTTAAGGTGGGTTTTAAGCCCCTAAAGCGGGCCCATTCATTGGCTGACCTTTTGGCTCCGATTGGTCCAGGATATTGTGACCCGAGTGCGGTAAAAGCATCACACCATCTCCGGCTGCTATTCAAATATTGATTCCCTCCCACCCGGACGTTTGGAGTCACAACCTCCTAACCCAGAAAGAGGATTCTTTAGCCGGCACAACAATCACTAAAAGCCCACCCCGGTGCTACAAAGGTCTCTATCTCTCTCTCTCTCTCTCTCTCTCTCTTTGTCTCGCTCTCCTTCTCCACAACCCCATGTCTGAATCGCTCTGGCGACCGAGCGGAAAATTATCATAGTAGTAATTTTCATGCACTTTTTCCGCTGCCACCCAAAAACCCACCCGTGCGGCAGGAGGTCGTGCCGGTGGGTAGGCTTTCTACTTTCGTACTGGAAAAAGGTTGATACGGATCATTTTCGTGTTTGACGGGAACTCAAATTGACGTCGGCGTCCGTCGGTGAGCGGAGGGCAAATTTTCACGCTGCAAATCGATGCCCGACGACGCTACAAAGTTGCATCCCGAGCCCGATCCTCTATCAACCGGAACCGGGCGGAAAACGCCGTGCGAAGAACAATTGAACGCAAAAGCCCTCGCGGTAAGGTTCTTGCCACTTACCCGCGCCAAACAATTCGTGGTGGCAATTTGCCGCCATTGCACCATAAATCACGAACACGTCGGTTGCGCCGGCTCACTGCATTCTTCCGCGGCGCAGGTGCAGCCGACTGCAGCCGAAAATAGTGTTTTGTTTCCCGCAACCCGGCTGCGGCGGTACCGCATAAATAGGCCAACCGGTAAATGTGCACAGACACGCGCGGCTGATCGGCAGGATTAGAACGGTTGGCGGCGGTGTCAGCTCCGAGCGCGTGTGCACCGGAGCGCGAAAGAGCTTAGATGATGGGACGATAGGGATGCTTGTGGAAAGGTTTTTTTATGAGTGTGAGGTTATGTTTTACTCCAAAATAGCGTCAAGTTTGTACGTGGACCACACACACAAAGTTCGATATCTTGAAGTACACTAAGCAGGTGACAGTTTCGACATATGAGCTTAACATTACCGGTTAGCTCAAGTCAAATTTTGATCCTTAAAATTTCAAATCGATTCCAAAAAGAATTGCTAAAGATAAAGTCAATCAAATTCCAAGATGCAATTTTTTCACTCCATTATTTCTGTAAAAAAAAATCGTCGTTTTGATAGAAACGGTTAAACATGTCACTCAATATGCAGAAGTACGCTAAGAAGTTGACACAATATTGTAAAATTTAAGAGTTCTAAAGGGGAACATCATACACAATTCAGATGTTCAATTACTCGTGTGAATTTTCAATCGAGATTTATCTACTGATCTACATAATTTATAATATGTTCCTGTAGAAATCATTCTATAATGGAGATCCTTTTCAAATATTCATCCTTGTTCTGGAATCGCTGGGAAAGTTCGCGTACATGGATTTTTTAAGTTATAGCTACAATTCACGTTTGATTCTTTTGAAGCATGCCTCAGTTCTGAATAATAGCTTCAAGTTAGATTTGTCATACCGTTAAAATCTCCAGTTCTTTCTAGTTTTGACATGAACTGAAACTATAAATATTTGAAATGTGATGTCCTGATGTTTGATGATAAAATTCGATCAGTAAAATCATTCCAAATCAAGCTATAAGCAAGTTAGTACAAATGACTACTGAAATGGACTCAAGCCATGTTACACGCTCAAATTGGATGCAAACAAACTGACTCTCTTGGACTCTTGATGAGTTGGAGACAACCTGTTCTAGGCTAGAACGATAGAACCCAAAGAAATGCGTCCCTTAATTGTGCCGCTTATGCAGCAAGCAACGGAGCATTACAAGATGTCAAGATATGTACGGCAAAGGGAAGAAAAAAAACATTTCAATTTAAGACAGACTTCAACAGACTTACCTAGAACATGCATGGCGCTTCTTCTACCGGAACCGGATACATAACATAACTGAGTTAGCGTAACATAACTCCATCAGTCTTCTGCTTGCGTTTGAAACGGGAAACAGACGTGTTCTGCACACCGCAAACAGTAAACAAAGGAATCCATACGTCATGCGTCAATCGCACGTCAATCGGACAGACGTTCGAAAAATCATCCGCAAATCACCATCCTGCTGCGCAATTAGATTGTGCAATAGAATTGCTTCCCTTTGCCAAAATCTCATCACGCGTTACATCAGCCTCCGGGGCGTCAGCGAATAGCTCAGCTGCGGGCTGAGCGGATGAGCGCGAAAATGTCAAATTTAATCATCAAATTATCGCAAAAGTTTTTTTTTCGCTGTTGTTTTGTTGTTGTTGCTCTGTTTGTTAATCTATTTGTAATCGCCTGCCCACATGAGCGGATTTCGTTGCGTAACACGGTGTGAGGTTGTTTTTCTTGCCGCGACGCCTCATTCCGAATCAATCGAAACGGATTTGACACGTAGCACGGGTGCGAAGATTATTCGCAAGCGTAATTTAGCCCCTCCTTTATCGTTCCATCCTCCTACGGACGGTACCATTTCTTCGACATCGGTCGGTTACGGGTATTCCGCGACTCCAGCCCGATTCCACGTCCGACCCATTCAAGCATACTTAATTTCGTGACGCGAAACCGAACGAACGCTACCGTGCCGTGCCAGAATCGCAGCGATCGCAACGCCTGTTTCACCACGACAGCGGCGGCGATGATGATGGCGATAAGACTTATCGAAAGTTTTTGCTCCGCCCGCGCCCGACCGGAACGGACAACAAGCGGGCAAGTGAAAATGATGACTACAGCCCCCTTTCTCCGGCAAAACATTCCGGCCCCGGTCCGGGTCTCGTGCCGCACGAAGCTCGATTTCGCTTCCACTGCGGAGCGTGCCCGCTCCGATCAGCCAGATGATATCGCTTATAAATCATCGCCACCTTTTGCATGAGGATTTATCGATCACTTCACACGGCCGAGCACGTGGGGAAGGTGCCACGCGAACTGCTTCGACAATTTCTTCGCGATTATTGAAAACAAGCAGGCAAAAGGAAAAGAGACTCACCCGGGCAGCGCAACTAGAGTGGAAAACAATTATCCTCCATTCGATGTTCGCACGCGGACGGTGAAGGTGAAGGTGGTTTCTGTATGTGTGAGTGTATGCGGCGCATTTCACTCCAACGTTGTCATCAACCGAAGACTTCAGCTCCACGGTCCGCTCAAGAAACTGTTGGGTATCAAAAGCATGTTGAAGGCGGTGCTGGAAAAAAAGCTTCAAACGTGGTGAACGATCCTTAACGAAGATCTTCATTTGTCGCATGGATCTCGATCCGTGTCCCTGTCGACACCGAGCGAGTCACTTAATGCCGTTCTGCAAGAACTGAACTGTTAATTACCTCCAATTAGAGCGAACATCATGAAAGCGTCCAAACAACCACACTGCAGCGTCTCCTGCACCTTCGCTGCACATAAATTTCATTCCTCCGTGATTAACTCAGTCGCCTTCCGAAAATCACACACTCTCGTTCTCGTTCTTGCCTTCCCTTTCATTAGTTGCGGGATCCTCTTCCTGTGGCACTAAACGGTGTGTTATTATTATTGGCCGCGGTTCGTCCATTACGGCCACTAACGAGTGGCGGTGTAGCCTTCCAATTGGGGTGCGTGCTGGAAGGCGATCGTGAGAGAGCGTGGTAAAATTCAGTTAAAAACGCCTGCATTCGACACCATCCCGCATAATGTGCCGGTGCTCTGTTTAATGATTTTATTACGTTTCAGCAACGTTTCAAATGCCTTGATTTCGTTCGAGTATACTAACTTCAATTTGGGACATGAATCTTTTTATGGCGACACAAGTAATTTGATGTGAAAAGCCCAAAGTTAAGTTTTAGTTCATTTAAATCATTTTATAAGAACATGTTTATTAAACCGAATATTGTCTATAATTTATGTATCACGATATAACTACAAATCTTCACTGTTTTGTAAAGAATTGCGTGTACATTAAAATCACGAAGATTATGCTATAAAAACTATATGTACCAGATTGTACTAAGAACGAACGAGTTAGATCAAGTTGTTTTATAGCGAAATCAAACAAATCGTTTGAAAAATGCACGACGCAAGCATCGTCTATTTTAAAACATTTCTTAGTATTTGCTATTTTATCAAGTGTCTAGGCTGTATTATTATAGAACTTGTAATTTATAGCACACTATTTATCATGTGTGCTCACCATAAATTCGAAGATACTAGTACATAAAGACCCTAAAAGATGTTTGGTTTATGGCAAGAGATGCTTTATGCTCGTTTTCTGAGAGTAAGCGATGGCCCTCGATTTTGTAAACTCGATAATTAAACAATATTAATTATTGTACTCACGATCTAACTCGACACTATCTTGTTTTCTTACACAGTAATAGCTCTAGTCAAGGAGCGTACCTCGTACAAGAAAACCTAATAGTTCAGCCTGTTCAAACGTCAAAAGCGTACAACACAACCTTGTAGGGAAATGTATTTCTGGCAGGGAGAAAAAAAACATTTCTAAAATACACCGCACCGGAATACCACTCTAATCAGTGTGGGGGTCACGCGTGCGACGATAGCCGCTCGCAGGCTGCCAAGGTTGAACTTGCCAAGCGACCCTGCCACGTCCCTATCGGATCGGTCCATTACGGGTACTGCGCGCACGCGGCATCTGATCGTGGTGGCGGATCGTGACGACGGATAGCCCCGAGCGGTTCTAGGTACCGCCCTGGCTGGCTGCTTCTGCGGTTTACGTTATCTGTCGCGCGTCGCGCACTTCCCGTGCGCACTTCCCCGCGTACCTCGCTGTTAGCGCCTGTTGGCTCGACACAATAAATTATCCTGCCTCGTTCCAGCCGGTACGCTAGCGAGGCTAAAATTATCGCAATTTTTCCCGAACCCATCCGCCCCTTTCCGGCGGGTCGAGGGAAGCGTCGGCCGTCACACAGATGACCGCGCGCCGGCGAATGGAAAAGCGCGGATAAGCGCGAAGAGCACGCGCGATGAATAATGTTTCCCGGCTCGTTCCGCGTCAGGCAACGAGAGGGAGAAGGTGGCTTGCGGCGAAGGGGACGAAGGAGCATCTGCAGCAATCTGCATCCGTTTCGACAGCATCCGAAACATCGGCGGTGTGTCGAGGGTCACATGGAGGTCTCCCGTGGGGGAGATGCGAATTTTTGAAATAGTTTCGGCTGCTCCGGCCGTATGATGAAGGTGCCTTGGCCACCTTTTTGCACATGCTCGCAACGCGCGGAAGGCTCGTTCGACGCAACCCGGCGAGACAACATTCCATCCCGCATCGTCTTGCGGCAGGGAAAAACCTGCGGCACTCTTCCGGAATTATTTGTTCAACGAACTTCACGCTCCCGACCAGAAGCACCGTTCCCGAGGCTGGGGTTCGTCGCTTGAAGTCTTTCGATTGGACGCTTGACTCCGGCTGTTGTTGCTGCACTCGTAGCAGGCTGGCTATATTGATTATCGGGCGCATTATGCTAATGTGGGGTGAGGTGCTTGTGGGGTGGGCGGGTACCGTATTGTCCACCCCACAGGGGTACGCTGGCGGCAGCAGCAGCAGCCAGAGAGCACGGAGTCACGCTCATTATCTTCTCACGGGGCAAAACGCGCGTCTAACGCACGTCTTGCGCGCGCGAACATCCAGATCCTTGCCGATTCGCGCAACACGGCGTACGTGCGCAGCGTATTTGCATATGCTGTTTGTGCTGTTGTTTGTTTTTCCCCCCTCTCTATGCCATGCGTTTGCCAGCGACCCCAGAAGGGCTAGAATATTAATGCGCTGGAGCCTGTATCGGTAAACAATACCGGAGTGGCCGTCGCCATCGTCGTCGTCGTCGAGGTGCCAGCTTCCAGGTTGAATCCGCGTAAAATAAAAAAAGCACACACACAAATCGAGGCTCGAGGAAGAAACACACACGCCGTGTTCGACATGCATCCATGTCAGCGTCGTCGTCAGCGTTTTCCTGCTTTTCATCCCCCTCTTTGCGCTGCGTGCGGTGACATGTTTGCTGCAGGAAAGTAAAAAGACACTTTTCTACGAAAATGCGCAAACACGATCCTGTGCTACGCTCCGGCGGATGATAATGAATGCGAACGTTCCTTCTTCGCTTCTTCCTTTCGGCCATCTTCTTCGCTGTTTATTTATGTTCCCCGCAGCACGGGGTCGTCTCATAAAAGTAATAGGGCTGGGCTGGAAAGCTGTAAAGCGTAATGCACCGAACAAACGTGCGCGTCAATTTGCTCGTTTCGCGTCCGAAGCTGATCGCTTCCGAAAAGGGCTCCGAATCTTCCGTGTCTATTGGAACGGGGGCCTGCTGGAAGAAAGCACAATTGCGTCATAAATGCGAGTGATTGTTCCGCCTGGCCTGGCAGTTTTGTGTGTGCTATTTTTAAAAATTTATAGGAAAATACATAAATTTAATAACCGTTTTTGTGGTAAGCGCCGCTTTACAGGAGCTTTGAAACCCGATAATTTACCTTGCTATTCGTTTATGGCATGAACGGGCTGTTTATGTTTATGGCACGATTCAACGAGCTAGTAAACAAACGTCAGTTCATTGAGAGTACTTTAACACTCGTTATTTACTTATTGCTTGTGAAGGTTAAGACACTCCGTTTTTACGAACTGTCAAATTTGCTTTTGAAAAACACGTTTGGAGTCGAAGACAATTGCATTCCGATAGAGGGCGCCAATGAATTAATCTTTTGGAATAGTGGACAAATGATCATGGATCTGGGAAAATAGTCTCCAATTGCTTCTACTCCTTCTTTTTTAAAGTAGAACTGAACTGAGCTGAACTGAACTGATTAAATATGAACTGGAAGTAGAAGTTTCACTGTTTGATACTCCGATAATTGAATATAATTTAAATGACTTTCAAGTGTTTATAACATTCTTATCTAAAGCCAATTGTTATGGCTCATTTGAAGATACTTCGCTTGTCATTTCACCATATCTTTTTTTGTTTAAACTTTTTCTTATATATCAGAGATGAGAATAACAACTCCGTTCAGGGAGTTAAATCACTCATACTCACTCACCATTGAAATTCGTGTCGTTTAGCAACTCTTTAGAGAAATCTAACTCGTTCACGAACGACTTATGAGTGAATTCCATCTCCCGATCGTTTACTATCCCACGCTCGTCTTACGACTTCCGCACACTCTTTTGGGATTCGGATCCATGAGAAGACTAGTAACTCCCGCCTGAGTTCATAACGACTCCCTAAAGGGTCATCATAATTACATATGTCGAGTTAACTCGTTCATTTCATAACCAAGGTTCAACTTACTCACACTCACTCAGTACGCATATCTCCATTTTATATCGAGTATACCTTTCGATGCGTCAATATTGTGAATTCTGTTCTTCCTACAAAAAAGTGTTGGAGCGTCATGCTGACGAGACCAACAGGAGATACCAATATTAATTCGCAGCACAAACCATCATACAATATGCTTTCTCAGGTGCCTAGAGGATGCTGATTTGTTCATCTCACAATGACTGTACATATGGTTTGTACAGAATGAAGGAATTTGAAGATTACCATAATTTCACATATTGTACTATAAAATTTATTAAATTGCTTTCTTAAAAAAATAAACATTTTTGGTGGATGTTTTTCAGCATGAGGAAATTGGTTAACTTTTACGCGTGTGTGTGTTTTATATATGTTATAAATTGTTTATATTCACTCATTACCTCATTAGATGTAAGTTTCCCCTACGTTCATATGAAAACCCCTGTCACAACCCATCACTGCACATTCTGATCACACCGACTCATATCGCAAACGGTCGCACACGTGCACACACGCCCACAGGATGATCCAACCGAAGCCTCCTTCCCCCCGAAACACTCCCGATCCTTCACCCGCTCCTTTCCCTCCCCCTGGAAAACCCGCCCCCCGAAGACTGCGCCTGACCATTCCAGAAGAGAACCGGATAACGTCAATACCGTGTTTCGTTGTTTTCTGCTCCTTCAATATTTCTAGATCGCGTTGCACTGGTTACGGCACCACCGAGCTATACGCCACGCATGTATCATTACTTTCCAGCACACATGACACACCCCTTCTGTTACTACCCCTCACTGGCACCGCAGCAGGCCCGATACCCAGGTACGTAAAAGCTCGCTACGATTACGCGAAGCCTCATTATGCTACTATTTCGCCCGTCCGTTTTAATTCGAACGCGACGTTCATATCGCACTAACTCACCTCTAACGTACCGGGTTTCAAGTCATCATGCGGCCCACATCCAACTAATGCACCACGCGGCCGGGAGGCCTAATGCTAACACTTTCCCGCCCCCCTCTAATTGTGCATATCATAATTACGTTCGAACGTTCATCAAAGGGTTTTGAGAGAATGGGGGGAAGCGAAACGAAACAACCGGAAGAGCCCTAACCAAGCGGTACCGAGAGAAACAGCACGTTTCGAGTGTCATAACATCGTCACTAAAGCGTTGGTGTGGTTCCTCTTCCACTGGACGACGTTACTCAAGCTTCATTTCCTCTTAACCTCACCTGCTCGAAAATAACAACAAAACCCAAGTAAACAACGCCGACAGAATCACTCTCACTCATCAAGTGACAGATGGGTCACTTGTCAAAAAAAAAACACGCGCAAACAAATCGCTGTCAAAGGCGAGTGAGAAAGCAAAACCGAAAAAACTTCACCACAACGATGACCCTTACGTAAGGGGATGATGTTGATGCTTGTCATCTCCGCGTGGCGTGAAGAAATTCTTTCACGACTTCTTCCTCCCATCGAACGGAGGCTTTGGTGGAGTCGGGAAACCATTCACAACGAAAGAATGGTCTGGAAACGTAACACCACGCTCGCCGTTCCCTCTGCCCGGCTCATTATACAATCGTCATCACGAGGTTTCACTTTCTTTACCTCACGGCCGGTGAGAGAATCCGCCTACTATAATGTGCACGCGTGCGCCCCCTGGTGGCCAATCGGATTAAGCGCGACGGATACGGTGTGTAATCGGGCCACCGGCACACTGTTTCTGCTGTCAACCAGCTTCTGAAAGCGTTTTAGCGTTGGTACAAAGCGCCTTGTTATTAATTTCAACGTGAACTCCCCCAACCTAACGCAACAATGGGGTTTTGGTGTGGAGTTCAGCCGCAGACAGCATCTGATCTAGCGTCGCGTTGTCTGTGAACTCAATCAGTTGAGAGAAGAGAAAAAAGCCCTCTTTCTTAATGCATGTTTCCCGGCACTTAGCTCCGTCGGCAGCTGCTGGTTAAGTTACGAGCTTTTCACTTTTTCGTCTCATTACGCTCGCGTCGTGTTGTAGTGTCCAAATCAAATTAAATCAACCACACACGCCCGGTTGCGAGGCTCTCATATTTCCTGCCTCCGAGTGGAGACACCTTTCAAATTTCATTATCTCGTTACGATTTTACCAACCTGTTCTTTTTTTTGTACGATTGTGATCTGTGATACCCCGAAATCGAACGAGAGGACAGTTGTGCGTGCTGCCGGCGCATATACCACGGAAAGAGCTTTTCTCATCACGCAATTGTCTCCCGCGCGGAACAGGTCTTGAGAAAACCAGTCGAGAAATGAGTTCCTTTCTCGATTCAGGTGCATTTTATTATGAAAATATATTATTCCATCCATGCTTCGAATAAGATAATAAAGAAACGTCTCCAAGGAGACGAAGTGATAAGCTTTTCTCGGGCTAATTTGAATTGTTAATAATCATAACAATACCTCGATTGAGTGCTCAAACGCAAAGGTGACACTACGGGTAGCATTTAAATATGAATTCAGACAGGTTCAGATAGCCGTCAGTCGACGACGTCAGCGACGTCCGGGCTTTCTATTTTGATCAGTTCATTACCTTCCTCCATTCGGCATCATTAGCCTGTTCGCTTTCGGCTTGACTTGTTTTGTTTTTTCTTCGTCTTCGTTTTTAGATACATTTTAATGATAATATTTTATCTATTTCGCTTGATTTTTTCGTTTTTTGTAACGCTAAGCTCGGTTTATGAAAATTGCACATTGCGTGGGCCAGTTTTTGGCGTGCCCTAGAAACTATTGCTCTCAATGCGATGTTCCATATCGCACAAGCACTTTGAGGCCAAAAATGCCATTTATCATCCGCCGGCGCAGGTGAAAATCAATCAAAATATCTCAAACCCAACCCAAGAAAGTTATCCCGGACTCCGGGGGGGAAAGGAATTCGGTCGATTTTCGCTCACTTTGGCTCGCTTTAATGTGCCTTTCCACAGCCGGGCCGGTTTCCGTAGTCCCGCAGGTTGATGCACGGAACGCAGCCTAAAATTTAATTATGCTTGAAGCGTAAAAGGCCCACCTAAAACTAAACGACCCGAAATCACACTGCCCGGTAGCACGCCCCGGCCCGGTGGGGCCCTGGCCGTGGCGGTGGCGAAATTTGGAGTTCGATAGCCACGCAAAACCGAGCCCACCAGCGCACCAATTATCCGAAAGTGAAACCATGCCCGAAGCCGCACACTAGTTTAGTTTTCTGTTTTCTTCCTCTGGATTGGTGCGTGTTTTAATGAAGCAAGAAAGACTAAGAAACGACGAAAGAAGACCACACTGCGAACGCCGAAAGGGCGGCGTATTTCGGTATGGTCGGGATCGGGAAAAATGTCTGCCGCCGCTGCTGCTGCCCGCAGCACGTGCAACGGGGCTGGTAGTAAATTTCTTTCCACCGCTAATTAACAAGCCTCGAGGGGCAAAATTTCACTTGTCAAACCTAACACAGCCAGCACATGTTCGGCGGGCCGAGCGATCGTTTTGAGAAAAGTAACAACCAAAACGCGATCGACATTTTCCGACAGATTGGATTAAAGTCGGAGGAGCAGGAGGAGGACCCCCGTAAGTCGCGTGCGTCGGACCAAACCTTTCGCTATTATCTCGGTGCCCATAGCAACACATTCCGGTGATACGTTTGTTGGATGAAATGTCTAACCAATGCTGTAACAGGCTTACCATTGTGAGAGGCTCGTCTATATTAATTAAACAGTAGTACGATTCGTACTTCTACAATACATAAACAATCTTCTATTATTCCTTGCCGTAACGGCCTTCAGTTATTACTGCCTAACTTTCAACTGTTTTTTAGACTTTTATTAGCTATGAAAACTATGTTGGTAGTATTATTTTTATATTTGTGTACTATTTATGATTAGTAGTATATGATAGATCTACATAGTTAAAACATGTCTGAACTCCCTGAACTCTGAACCTTGAAAGTTAACTTCACCAATCTACAATTTTAACATAATTTATAACCTTTCCTCGATGGTGCCATAATGTTATTTATAGCAAACTATTTATAAAATGCTACCTAAAATTTATAATTATAGCAGGCAGAATCATCGAGTATCTGACAAGGGTAGTATAAACGAGTCTAGTATGCCGAATAACGCCAAGAATTTTGAAAAACGAACAAAAACATAAAAATTACAATTTTAATCATTTTTTAAACTCATTATCTTGTAGTGTATCGTTCGTAGTATATGACAAAGTTTGCCTTTATGACACAAACATGGACATAAACGAAACAACACATTAATAAAGCGTTATCGTTAGAATAGTAGTAGTAGTATTAAACAATTTTTAAGCTGGCTAACCGTACAATTTAGATCAACTAGATTACAAATAGAATGTACGCCTTCATTATTGGAGTTATAGGGTCACTGGCACTATGTGTGGTGGATCCATAATCAGGTCGTAAGAGTTGTCTAGGTCGTAGCTATCTACCTGGAGCTGGAAAGTTACCTTTACTTGAAAGCAATGGATCGTCAATAATACCAGAAATGATCTTTTGTAGATAAATGCTCTGTGTCGTCATTTTTCTGTATACAAGTGAATCGAGTCCAAAAAGTAAACATCTACTCCAGTTGTTGGGACAAAAGCTGTTACGAGACCATGGTAAACGACAGTGTAGTGTTTTTGGCTATTTACGTTAGATAGATTCCTATCTAGCTACCCTATCTTGTTGCCGCGATGACCAAGCTATACTAGCAAACTCAATGAAGAGACAAACCAACGAAAAATAAAGGGATTTTAAGCGCGTAATGCTTTGAAATTTGCTAAGTCGCGATGCTTCTGAAGAGTAAGCCTGCTATCGAGTAGCACTCCGAGATCACGAGCTTCAAAACATTGAGACACGGCTGCAACTGCTATCTTATAAACAGACAATACTTGTTAGGTGAGCTTAGCTTTATTACACCTCGACCATCAGCCAGACGCCATCAAACCTTGCATGTCTAACACGCAATATTGTAAGTGCTGCTCGCGATTAATGTAAACCAATGTTGGGCGTCTTTAAGTCGATTTCGGCGGACGATTTTCATTGCAATAAACATTAAACAATACAATATAGGCGCTTTTTTTTTCTCGAAAACGAAACAACATTACACTTACTAATGTTAACGTGCATATGGTTCCTAGTATACCATGAACTGAAAGCTATCAAAAATGTTTGTAAAGTATCAGCTAAATTAGTTACAGGCAAATACATTTTAGATCGTCAGAGTACAGTAGTATCAAGTATTTTAATAATATGTTTGCAGGTCTCGCAGATCGAATATTATATTTAGTTTCTTTTATTATCGCTTAACGCTAAAATAATTATTCATCCTCGTCAACTATATCGTAGCTCCTCTCAATCTTTAAACAAGATTCTGATTTCATCGGTCCTTCATTTTCATCCTGTGGTTATAATCAATTTCTCTTCTTCTCCCGCTTTCCGCAGGTCTTTTTATGCGACCGGATGAGACGAACCTCTACACCACGCTCGAGCAGACGATGAGCAGCAACCCGAACGTGTACTTCCAACGTGGTGGCGGCGTCCATCCGGGAATGATGTACTGAGCGGCAGGCACAAAAGGCAAACAGTAGATAGCTAAGGCTAGGATAGAACGCACGCGGCTGGTGTGGCGCCTCGATAAAGGATGCTTCCGTTCCTGGTGGTGCTGCTGCCCGGTGGCTAGTGGTGGTGTGGGCCGGACGGAAGAGGTGATTTTAGATGCATAAGAAAGGACGACAACGACACGCTCCACCGCTATTTCTTTTCGACGCAGCGACACAGCAGTACGGCGGAACACGCCCCAAAAGAGGAGGCGTTGGGTGCGGTTAGAGTTTTCATTTAGTTAATTTAGTAAGTACGCTTGTCTGGTAGTGGGGGAAAGCGAACCCTGTCTAACCTTAATCTCTCCTCTCTCCAGAGTAAACGAGAAAATGTGATCTCTCTACGCGTAACAGAACATTAGAGGGCTGAGGTAGAGGACGTGGCAGCAGCAGCAGATGCTCACAACCCGTGGAGCTACACACCACCGGTACAAAATGGGTTCGGTTTCGGAGAGAAAAAAGAAAAGGAAAAAGGCGATTCATCAGTTTTACGCAATAAAAACACAAAAACTATCGGCAATAGGTCCCATTACGCTGGGTTTAGTCAGATTTTAAAGGGACCTGCTTGTGGTGCATACTTCTAGGCGCATCTGCTAGTCCGTTTAAGATCTTATTAAGACTAGAAAATGGGAAACGATTAAAACACTGGACTTTAAACACAGATTTGAGATTCACCAGGTATGTGTGCGAGTGTAAGGCATCATCAGATAGGGAAGATAGTACACGTAAGTCTGATAGCATCTTGTTCGTAGGCTACTACTTAGGGTAAGATAGGTGCGTTTTCACTAGTTTCATGCATCGAAGAGCGCTTCTCTAGCTTATAGTGGTACCATTTCAGAGGCGAATGTGCTTAGCCATGACAAAACTCTACTCCTTCCATTATTTTTAAAACTCGTGGCAGCACGGACACTTTTTACGCATTAGCTAGATTGTTTTAAGCAACGTAGAATACTCCCACTCTGTTTCCTGTCTATCTTTTTTTTTAACAAAAAAAAACGTCTCAAACGAGTCCGGCAAGATCCGGTACGGCCTGTGTATATATTAGAGATTATCGAGGGAGAAAGGAGGAGTCGTACGTGAGAACAAAACAGTCTCGAACCCAAAATCGTCATTCGTGTGCTTTCGGGAACCTTCTTTTATGACCTGCGGAGATAGCTACCGCCGTTACGACGAGTAAGTGGATCAACAAAACCACCACGAACAAACGAATGACGAATGCAAGTGGAAGAAAAATTCAAGCAAAAACGGTAGCATTAAGTGAGATTCTATGAGAATAAATAGCGAAAAACGATATGGTGATTGTTGTGTTAGTGTATTGAGAACCAACTCGAAAGAAATACAAGGAGAGAATTTCAAAAATCTGGCTACATTCGTTTAGACTTCAACATTTTCGCCCTGGGCAAAACGTCCACTCAAGTATTGAACGCATAACTCGTGTGTGTTTTTTTTTTCAAACACCGCCATCTAGTAGTGAGGTTTTGTTTAGCGTCCAGATTAGGTCTCGGCGGAGCACACCACATCTGACCGCATGTGGCGCTGGCGTCACTGAAATGTCATCGCCGATTGGCGATGTTTTACTGTGTTTTTTTTTATCGTGGCGGCCCATGACGGCCTGTTTGCTACATGTTTGCTACACATTTTGCTGTGGTTGTTTTTCTTCCGGAGGAATGAAAATTTATCCTGAGTTTATTCAGCTAGGTAAATGTTTTTTCGTTCGTGTGCATATTATTAACGCCATAAATTGCTTGCAGATTGCTAACTTTGCCAGCGGAGGTGCAGCAACTGTTGGAAAAAACACGGAATGGCCTACTCGGTGCAACCGGCAGCGCAACTGTTGTGAACCGTTGACGATTTTCTGTTATGTTTGATCGATCCGCAAGGTGGCCTCTTAAAATTCAACCGGTAAAAGGTTGAAACAGATTGACATGTTCTACAACTCGAGGTCGATCATCGATGATGCGAGTAATTCCCAGACTGTTGAGACGTGGATCTTTTCTTTGGGCCCATTTTGAGTATAACGTGTGGTTTTGC
Source organism: Anopheles dirus (assembly GCA_000349145.1). NCBI lineage: Eukaryota > Metazoa > Arthropoda > Insecta > Diptera > Culicidae > Anopheles > Anopheles dirus. The sequence continues at coordinate 2,158,658 of KB672802.1, read as the reverse complement.
GTGAATATTGTGTAATTTATGTTAGACAATAGAATAAAGAATTCAGAAAATAAAGTTGGTTAATTGTAAATTTTGTAGACTAGTTCTATTTGCTAGTAGTTTAAACTATTTATCATCCAAAAACGTTCAGCCCATCAGCCCCCTTCTTAACGTTTGTTTCACGGATGTTGGTATAGTAGGTATGATTATTGTAGCCAATAAATACCTGTGTGATAAACCGTCATTCGTTTTTTAACCTGATATCGCATAAAGATCACTTATTTTTGTAGCATCCCGGTACCACACTCCGACGAGACCTAAGCTGACCGCTTCCCGTTTATCTAGCTAACCCTGGTTGCGGTCAATTTATCCTTCCAAAGAATCGCCAATAGATGGCGCTACAATAAAAGCACCGGAGTTTCGAAAAAGCTGTTCCACCTGACATAGTACTTCGTATTACCTATAGGTTCTCTGCCGAAGTGAACGTCCCGCGACCGAAGCATGTAGCGCTTTCGTTAAAAAGCTCTTAAGGTTGTAATGTTTAACACCAGGTTAAGCGTTTTGCTTTTGTCGAACGAATGTCGACAAAATGATGCCCACTAGCGGGATCCAAAAGAACTTTGAAATACAAACATTTAGGCGGTGTTGATGATTTACACAGTATAACAGTAGAGAAAATATATATTTTTTAATATGTTTTAAATCGATGGTTACACGATATTGACAACTCAATATATTTTTTTCAAATGTATAAATTCAAGCGTATAATTTGCGATTTATGAGTAAAGGAAGATTATGAATTTCTCGTGCAGAAAATCTGCTCGACTTGAGCTTTTCATCTGTTCCAAAATGCATGAACTGCTTGACATTTTAGGTACGAGCTTTGGTAGAATAAGGCGAAACATTTCGGAGGAAATTTCAAAATTTTCCGTTATTGATAGATAGTCGATTTTATACACAGTGCTTACCAGATTCTAATGTCATGGCATATTTTTGGAATATGTAATATGTATCGTATATGAGATATGGAAAGACAAGAGTCAGACGCACGCATTTGCCACTCATTACCATTTTGTAAGTTGAATCCAACATTTGCTATATGCTGGACAGAACAGGGTAGTTGATCTGTTTTATGGTGCGATCCACTTTGTACCATAATTCTCCAATAGTTCTAGACCAGGTTTTAAGATTGATACGACATGATAACACAGGATATGGCGATGAGGATTTTTATATGTTTTGAGGCCTACTAGGAATCAGTGTAAGCAGAGGAAACAAATCATTGTCATGCGATATTCTTTGGCACAGGCTCACTAGATTCTAGACTATACTAGTCCGAAAGTATTGATATGCGTGCCAAAACAAGAAGATGCGTCGTTTCTAAATTACGACACCAAAAATGCCCCTTATTATAATTAATTAGCGTCCTGATGATTAGCAACTCCAACCAAAACCCCCAAGTTATCTGAGCTCAACAGATCTTCGGCCAGATCTCCGAAACTGCCCAGCTGTGATACATTCTCCGAGTTTTTTCCCCGCTGTTGTTGCATCCAAATGCATCGTTGGTGCTACGCGCCTCAACTTTCCACTTGGAGCGAAACTGGCGAAAGGGCGCAACAACACATTTTAAGAAGAATTCGAAAACGTTTGCCAAAGAAGCGAGCAGCTGCGGAGTCGAGTTAGGCCAACCAAGAGGGGAAGAACAAATAGGCGAGGAAGACTGTGTCGTGAGTATAAGCAAAAACAATACCACGGCACGGTGGGTGGGGCGCGTGGGTGGCAAAATGCATTTGGCGCGGCAAAACAGGAGAAACTCAGACCCCGAACCCATCTGAGAGGAAAGTTTTTTAAGAGGAAAGTTTCCGCTGCTCGGTTGAAGTTGTCCAAGTCCAGGCCCAAGTCCGGGTGGCAAGTGTTTCCCTGACGTCACTTTAACCATCTTCTGCACGAGCGTGTGTGTGTGCGCTCTTTTTGCTGTGCTTCTCTGCAACTCTTTTTGAAGCTGATTGTTCGTGGTCATGTCGGCCAGCAGGGCCGGTGGGAGGAAGACGCGGTCCACCGCAGGACGTTCGGCCCGGGCGTGGAAGTGTCGCCGGCGAGAAGTTTTCGGAGGAACCGAACACAAGTTCCTCCACGCACGCGTTACTGCTACTGGCCGAGACTCAGCTGGAGCTCCGGCCGGTCGGACGGTCCGGTTGATTCACTTTCTGCAAATTTCTGCAACAGTTCTGCGGTTTCCGCTGCTCTAGCGTGGGAGTGTGCCGGGAGTTGCAGCGCCAACTCGAGTGAAAGGACCGAAAACAAAACGCCAGCTTGCCAGCTGCAAGCTTCTTATCCGGCAGATTCGTCCCTGCTGGCCGGCAACAGGGCAGGCGACGATAGTTATTAGCGGTTTTTACATTCGATGCCCATTAGCACGGCCTCGGCAGCCGGGTCGGGTGTTTTTATTCTCCTTTAAATCTGGCCGAAGATGCCTGCCGCCTAGATTCGAGCGTGCGTCATCGGACTGTTGCAAGAAGGCTCGCTTTTCTCCACCGTTCAGTGTTGTGACCAAGAAAGCCAGTTGTAGCCGGCAACTGACGAAGTCTTAACCTTGTATGTAGCTAAATAAAGGATCTTATTAATTTTCATAGCTTAGCGTGACCGAAGGTGTCTTCGGTCAATGTAAATGGCATTCTAATGTTGATACAACACGATTAGTTTGTGAGAAAGGCGGGTTAGAAAGTTCTTATGTTTTTATTGAATTTTCGTTACTTGAATATTTGGTATAGCTAAAATGAGATGCTACGTTCAAGCGCACGGTCTTATATACCACAGAATGCGGGCCCACATCTCAACTAGACTGGCTATTCAGATTACGGGTATAACTTAAGTAAAAGTAAGGCAGAAATATGGCCGGTCAAGACTTACCCAAGTTGGTTTGCTAAAAAAGAAGAAGAAAAAGTCGAATTTGATTAAAACTAGCTCACTAAACTAGAATAAGATTATGTGACATAAACAACATAAACATAAATAAACATGTTTAAAAAAATCAACAATACTAAAGTTTGGTACAAGACACCATGAGGAAACAAGGGAAAAAAAATAAAAAAAAAATCAAAAAGAATTTGAAATTAAACCATAGTACAAAAGACATACATCTAACAACACATGTAATCAAAACAATAACTGGCAAAAATGGCTGGCTGGCAAAAATGAAAAAAGAGGAAAACGGAATCTGCCAGGTGTGTGAAGAATCGGAAACAGGAATACATCAAATTTTCTTCTGCAAAAAATACGGGGTCCATGGAGAATTAATCAATATATCCTGGGAAAGACTGAAATACAATTGGAAAGAGAAACCGGGAAAGACAACAAAAGAAATGTCAAAATTCATTAAACAGACAGGAATAGAGGTATAGACGAAGCAAAGTGGAAAGCACGGAAATAAGACTAAATAACACATATCACATATAGCAGTGATACAGAACACCAATACAAAACTGAGAAACATAATACAAACAGTTATACGGGGAGTGATACACTGCAACTTGCCGTAGTGCATGGTAGTCACAAAAGTCGATGCCGATAGAGAGGGTTATGTATCTGAATGAGGTTCGAGGGAACCTCGTGTTTCCCAATCGTAGCTATCCGAATTCCATCTTGGTAGAAGAATAAGAAGAAGGAGAAACTAGAATAATATGTTATGTTCAGAAAGCTGAAGAAAAGTTTGGATATGTTATTGTTTAAAAGGTTAATTATGTAGATAACAAAAACTATCTCTTTTCGAGTGAAGCATATATTGATTTTCGGTATTTAAACCATTTACTTAAAAAACATGTATGACAAATGGAAAAATGGTTTAAAAACCAAAATGAATAATCTGGTTGTTTATTCTTCTGATTGCAATGCATCAGCTCCTAACATTCCTTTACGTGCTGTCGAATGTTTTGTAAAACAACACACACCAACATCAGGGGTTTTCATAACGTACAAATTTAACTCTTTGTTCGAAATTGCGAAAAAGGCGAACATTTCTGAGATTAAAACGAAATAAAAGGATTCTTTATTCTCTCACGCTTATATCACTTACTCTCTCTCTCTCTTTTTCAGTCTCTCTTTCGCTTTCTCATAGAGAGCAATAGTAACTACATACATCATCATGCAGTTGCTAATATTTAGATGTTCCCTTTATACCTAAATTACAAGGACCTAAGCAATACGATTAGGTCCTTAATACAAAAACACTATTGATAATAACTTATATTAATCACAATATTTTGTTTTAAAACACAGTACAATGTTAAACTGTTTTTTCAAACTTGTAAATATAGTTGAGCCATGTTTATCTATGACTAAATTAAACGACATATATTTATTAAAGGTTATAAAATAAAGGAAATTCTTGTAAAATAAAGGCATAAAATAATGGAAAGGAAGGAAAATTCTGTTTTTTTTATTGTGGATCCTATGGGACTGGCCCTATATGCCATTTCATGGAATTCCGGCTCCAAAATTTTTTACGCAGTTTTCGAGGTTTTTAAAATATTGACTTCGACGGATTTTTACTTCAGGGGGGCTGGAAAGCAAACGGGGAGGGGTTGGGGTCACAAACTCAACGGATTATAAAACTGGCATAATTGGTTAAAATTTCAGCCCAATCGGTCAATAATTGTCAAAAATAGGCTTCAAGTGGTCAATAAAAACCTCGATTTACACGAAAGGAGTAACAAGTGAAAACCGTTTGTCGATATCTCTTACCGTTTTCGAGTTATCGAAGCTCAAAGTTACAAAAGTGTCAATTGACACCGGATTTGTCCGTTACCGTGAAACTAGAAAATTTCTCAAAAAGTAGCTCAGTTTAGCAAACAGAGCTACTTTTCTCGTGAGATATTTCTATTGCTAGAGACGAAAGACAGATTGAGCACACATAGAAATTGAGCTATTTCTAGGTTTGCGATGATAACGAGAACGTACTTCTCGAGAATGTAACTTACATGTGAGAATGTACTTTACATCGAAATTCATCGAATGACAGCGAGAAAAGGCTCAGCGAGAAATTTCGCGCTACCTCCATTTGCACGGTTAGTATTAAACAGAGTTTTTTTTTAAATTCTATTAGGAGCCTATTCGATGATGTTTATAAAAATGTACGGAGCGTCAATCGAGTCGCTTATAAGCTTATGTGGAAATGATCATTGATCAACGCCATTCTTCCATGCTGTAACGATTAAAGTTCATATAACGTGCAGTGGATATGGTAAGAAGGACATACAATTGTTTTAGGTTATTGTAGGCGATCAGGTGTATTCTCTTACTAGCCTAGCAATCAAAAGAAATGAAAATTGGATACCTATTCCCAAGTCTAAGTGGAATTTGCACCTATCGTTAGCAGGCCTTTATTTAAAATTCTTAGCTAAAATAGTAAAATATCTTAAAAAACTCAGGATTTGATGGACACGAATAAGTTAAAAAAGAGTCATTATCACATTCAATTGTCCTTTCCTCATCTTTCCAACAATCTTTGGGTTTTTCTACAAACGAATAGACTTAGCTCTAACTAGCCGTACAGCTCCATCGTGGTGTGAAATTTTACTAGCGCTTTAAAAGATTCAAAGACAAGTTGCAAGCTGCGGCACGAGCACGAAGGAGAGCATTTCTTGGCCCGAGGAATCGTGCGGTCAATGAGCGGGAGTGCTCGATCTCTTACCCTTGACAGTATTTACAGCGGCCGAGCCGTGATAAGCTGCTTAACTCAAATTGATCACCGAACGAGGTCGTTGCCGCACGGTGTTTCGAGGACTGCCAAACTGAAGGACGCCAAGGCACCACCGGGCAGATAGCATTAGTGCCGAAAGCTTTTGTTGGGCGAAGGTATTTAAGTTTCGGGTGGAAAATGCTTTCACACTCACCGGCCCTCGGTGGCTGGGCGAGCGGAACTGGGCCTGTTTAGGAACGGTGGTTGGCAGCGCGTTTCGAGGTAGAAATTGCCCGTCTCACTTCCGCCGCCAGTGGTCTGCGGGATTTCGCAGCGTCCCGCGAGGAAGTGCTTGTAGCTGCGGCATTTGGTGGCGAGCAGTTCGGTGTCGGGATCGAGCGTGGCTTTGAATACTTCCACCACGAAGTAGTGACTGCAGAGCTGTGTTACTGGGCGAAAGGACATTGTGGCGGTGAAGAATCGGGGCTTGGTTCCCGCTTTTCCGGGAAGAACCTATACTTACACAGGCTGGCCGTACCGAAAGCCTTGATGAAGCAGGCACAGTACGGCTGCGGATGGAGGCCACCGTTAACGTAGATGTTCTGGTGGCCCAGCGGAACGGGCGAACCCAGCTGCCCGATGGAACTGTACCAAACTTGAACGAACAGCGCATCGGAGGGATCAAGCGTGTATCGGTCGCCCCGGAGCTTCGGTCCGACGGTGTAGAACGGTCCCAGTGGGTCCAACCCGATGATGGAGCCAAGGTGTCCTCCGAGGATATGTCCGGCGTGTCCGACCAGATGGGCCGTAGCACCTTCGCCGACGAGCGTCACTTGCTCCGGCGGTATGCCGATGGCACCGAGGCTCTGCACAAACCCGGCCAGATAGGTGGCAACCCGGGGGGAGAGTTTGTCAGCGAACGGCTCCAGCTCGGTGTGTGCGAGCGTCTCAAAGTCAACCAGACAGTAGTTACGGTCGGTCAAGGCCAGCGCTAGGCGTTTCACATCGTCCGCAAACTGCATCTTGCCCTGGAGCCAGCCGTGCACAAACAGTGCCGTGGAGCGGTTGTGCTGCAGCACCTCACCGAAGTCACGGACATCGTTCAAGGTGAGGCGAAACTTTTCCGAGTTCCTGCGGGGAAAGGGGATTACACAGTGTGAGTTGAACCGATGCGTACAATCGAAGCACGGGCGGCCGCTTACCTGTTGAAGCACCACAGCGACACGTCCTCCCAGATTGGTCGCGGTTCAATCTTACGCCGTAAGGAAATGTTGTACGATTGGATGTTGTATGTCCAGAGCTTGGTGAGTTGTCTGGCGCTGTGGATGGTGCTGATGTCAAATAGAACCACGGCAAACAGGCCGGGAAGCGCAACCAGAGCAATGATTGCCAAATATGCTGCAGGTTGCATGTTGTATGTCCCACTACGGCCACGTGCTGGCTCCTGGCTATATAACAGCTTTATATCGGTCAGTTCTCAGCGCCTCGAGTGCCGGACGACAAGTGCTTGCAGACGCAAGCCGCAGCGTGTGTTATGAGCGACGGCGGCGTTTGTTGCCCAAATAATAAATAAAAAAACATAAACAGCTATGCGCGTTAGGCACGTTGTTTTGGGTGGAAAGTGATGTAATCAAACTACTTTTTTGCAGTAACACTCAGCAGCTGTACAGTGCAAAAAGGTCATTGAGCTTTAGCCCAGACAAAAAGAGTGCATTCGAACGTAACTGTATACACCGTCGCCTGATTAAGGTGTGCAGCGCCGTAAGGCATGGGCAGATGTTACTTAACCATGCTGCGTTATCTGTTGAGAATTCTCAAGTTACATCGTATTTACATGTTGTTGACTACATGATTAGCCATTGTTGGAGGGGTTTTATAATTGAGGTTATTGTTACACGTAAATACATGTGTTTTTGAGTCTTTTGAATATAGACAAGGCTGCCTAGGTTAGCATAGCTGTATTGTAGTGACGGCCTGGTCGTATTGCTAAGCGTTAGCTAGGTTATGAAAACAACAATAACAATACATACTTCTGGTTTTGCAATGATTATTTCATTGTTGATTGTTGATAATTCATTTGAAAATATATTACAAGCTAGATCCCAATAAGCCCAGGATAAGGTCAAATCACAGAGAGGAAATGCGCTGAGAACAAAAATGTCGGTCGATGCACTTGGGCACTGACAATATGGCCTCTAGGATCGTCATACTTGCAAATGTAAAAAAAAGACTTGATGGTAGCTTTACAGGCTACGAAATGTTATGAGTCATATCGCAATTAGTATCAGGACGATTTAATGACTACACTTACTTATATCGATTACTACTTATATCAACAAATATCCTAGCCAAATTCATCGCCTTTTGCAGCGTCCAAAGTTTTATTTGAATAATGCCGAATATCAATTGAAGAAAGAGAAAAACGGATGTAGTTGAAATGACAGAAAACATATTTTTGTTTCATACGGCCAGCATCGAGTAGCGTTCGTGTTTAGAAATCTCATTATTTTATTTATATTTAATTCGTATTAATTTCACCAAAGGTTTAACATATTTTATGAAAGTTTACATATTATAGTAGAAACCAATTTATGAAAGTTATTTATGAAAGATATTTTATGAAAGTTTACATATTACAGTAGAAACCAATTTTGAAAAGAAAAAAAATTGCTTAAGATGAGCATGCGAGCATTCGTTCTAATCGTATTGGTCGATGAGCTTGGTTGAGTTGAGTGTAGTGGATGCTGTTAAAATGTTGGTGTTTGACCTAACTTCGACTTTGAACATTGACATTGACGAAAATCGTTTAAGGTAGGGCTTTATGAAGCGTCGGACAAACACGACAAATGTGACACTGTCGAGTTAACTATCCAAATTTTACGATTGTAAATGTAACGAACAAACAAACAGCTGCCAATAACCACCTCCTGACAATCAACAGAATGAAACCTGAAGGTGCATACAGCTTCAAGGTGTACACCAGACATGCCAGACAAAATAAAACTGTCATGTTCGATGTCTCGTTTGTCTGCCATGTTTGGCATGTCTGACGGAGCACCTCCATATGATTACGGCTCATAGAGTCCTGCCTAAAAAACCTCTTTAGGACGTTTATTAATTTTAACCAGGCCTGCCCGGATCCTTCTGACTTTTGCAAGGATTGAACTCGAACTGTTAACAACTGGAAAGATATTCATCTGGAAAGATATAACAACTAAAAAGATTGGAAACAAAGTTCTGAATCAATAAAAGTTACTTGCATCTGATTATTTTTGTTCCCGGATTTTTCTCATTAGTTTCCAAACTTTGTATAGCATTAACAGGGGTAGCCCATTCGCTTTTATTTCTCATGTTTATCGTTCCGATTGTTTGAAGGAAGCTGGAGAGAGAAAGGAGAGAGCGTTAGAGAAAATAAACTAAATCCATATAAAATGTAGAATATATACTGAACATTCAAGCCATTTTTGCAAAGTTTACCATTGACGAAAATCGTCTAATTGGCTCAAAATGACCCTCTGTGGTCTTCACAGGAACGGAAGATATTGGTGGATGTGAGTGTCAAGGATCGTTGAGAATGAATTGAACTCAATCAATTGACTATTTAAATTTTTATTATTTCATTATAATCATAATATTAAATCTAAAGACATCTTTGATTATATTGTTGACTTCAAGGTCCTGCAATATTGTTTATCTATTAATCCTGAACTTTCACTGTTGTTACGACCACACGAATGAAACGAATCCTTCTGAAATTTCTGCCAAATTAGTGTTACAAGTAGTTGACATTTTAAAACTTTAGACCATAACCCCAAACAAAACTTGTATGGCCTTACAGAGCAAACGAATGAAAACGGGCAAAATTACCAAACTTTGAACCAAACAGAACCAGAACTCGAAGGCGCTTTCGCTCGCAAGGCTTCGTCGTTATGTTGTGCAAGCTTTCAAGCGTCGGCCCGGCATCATCCTGCCTCGTGCGGCTTTCCTCGTCCGCTGGTGAACCGGTCGGAAAATCGTACTCTGCCAAAGCAGCCGGAGGAGAGAGAGAGAGAGAACCAAACGGTGGCCGAAAAAGAAATGCAACGCATCAACACCATGTGGCGTTCGCGCCCGATAGCACATTCCCGGGCGCAATGAAAAATTGACAAATATTTTAGGACCAACGAAATATTCACGCATTTCACTTTCGTTGGCCACTTTCTTCGCCTGCCGGGCGTGTTGGCGTGGGGTTTTGGCGATGGCGTGAAAATTTATACTATCGTCACGTCTGCGTTAATATGCATGCAATTTGTTATCGGCTTCGCCGGGGGGAAGCGCACGAGACGTCGCACTTTTTCCACGTGTGTGCGTTCTCTCTTTCTCTCTTTTACAGTTGTCGATTTGCGTGTGCTTGTGTCTTTGTGACGTACGTAGAGAAAAACAGTGACTTCCGCGGCCCGGTGGAGCACATGAACACGAAATGGAGCAAGCGTTCCCAGGATATTCAGGCCGATCGATAATTAAACTAAAGCAGACGGCTGGCAAAGCATCCCGAGCACACTGCTTCAAGGGGATAAACTCATTCGACGTTAAAGTGATTTCCTTCCCGTTCAAGCGAGGGCGAGTTGGCGAAACAGGTCGGTCTAGCAGGCCGTGGGTGCGTTTGGACGAGCGCACAGGGTTGCGTTGCTATGGATGTGGCGAGCTGCGACTGCTAGATCGGAGTTGGCGCGTTTGTACCAAGCGTCAAGAACTGACAACAATCAAATCTTCGTGATGGACGATCCTTACTGACATGGGGGCGCGCCCCGTTTGAAGAACATCTCACAAAACAACAAGACAGCAGTAATTTTTGCTTTCGTAAATGTTCTCAACCGTATCCCTCCACGGAAGCGTGCAGTATTTCTGTACCGTGGCAATGTTTGGCCAGCGCGCAGGAAGATCAGAAGTCACCACCGGACGAGGATGGCGCGCATCGTAACAACGGTAACAACGCTTTGATGCAAAACGGACACAGCCACACACACACACACACATACAAGCACAAAAGATTAAACATGAAAAATCCAAACCTCGGACAAACAAATGCAGCGAGATGGAACACAGAGGGAAAAAATCATCGAGAAAAACAAAAAAACTCCCCAGCTTACTGCGTGCGGACACTACTAGCTCTCGGTTTTCAACCCGCAGCCACGGTCGTCGCCTTTGCTCGCAGCGAGCGCACGGGGAATGGGAAAAGTTTCGCAGCACAGCAAATGGCGGCAAAATTAGCTACGGGTTGAGTAATCAGACATCGCCCAGCCAGCGCCGGTGCTGTCGTCCCGCTGGGGGATAGCAAAATACCGGACGGACGGAAATAGATACCAGAGCAAGCGCCGGCCCGGGTGGGGTGGGATTTGTTTTGACCGAAAAGCTGGCAACGAAACGCAAAAACAACCCGATAAGCCGGGCAGGTGATGCTGGCCGGGAAAAGTTTCGGACCGGGCTCGGAGGGATATTCATTTGGTGGGAAATTAGTGCGTTAATACAAGATGCCGGCCGGAGGTTCTTAATAAAAAAGTGTATAAGTACCATCTGGTGCGTGATGCCCGTTGGCTATAATCTCTCCACTGAAATAAAGCAAACAATCCGACTATTTTTGACCGCGCGAAAGGACACAAGGCAGTAATGGTTTCATTTCTGCAGGCCTCTGGAAAGGAGCAACGTACGACACGTACCAATTTTTCAGCCTTGCTTTGGGGCGCACAGAACATGACATAGAATGAAAAAAAAATGCAAATGCGCACCTTCCGCCATAGGCCGCCTAGACTGGATGTTTCCAACAAAAAAAGAAGCGAAAACAAAAAACAAATAATTGTAATGAAAATTAATTGGATTAAAAGGTCCGGCACAACTGTGTCCGGGTCGGGTGGAATTGGAATGCTTAAAATTAATAGACACCTTTTTTTTCCTCAGGTGTTACGGCCCCCCGCTCCCGGTATGCTACGCGCAACGTCACCATGCGCACGGGGGCATTGTTTGCATAAGTGTGGAAAACACGGTGGACATGCGTCCGATTGCGTCCGGGGGTGTCCGAGGGCGCAGTTCATGGCTCATTTTTCCTTCGCCGAACGGGAAAACGAGCGCATATCCGTGTTCTCTTGTATGTGTATATATGTGTGTATGTGTGTGTGTGTGTGTGTTAAGCACTTTACACCGAGCCGAGCCGTAAACGGACGGTGGTGTATCGTTTACGGTTAAACGCCGTGCCACAAATGGATACTTTTGGATAGCAATCGTTTCGGAATCGGAAGCGCCAGGACACCGCTCGCGTTCCCTCACGGTTGGAGGGTGTTTAGTGTATGTGTGTGTGTGTGTGTGCTTTTTAATGTTTGCTTTCGTTGGTCCTCTTTCTAACGGGGCTAAGTTAACAGTTCCTGCGGGTCAAGTAGCTGCCATGTTGAGGAGTTTACAATTTTCGCTGCTGGTCAGTGGGGATAGCGTTTCCGGTCGGTTTGCTTTAACAACTGGCGGAATAAAATTTCTCGTACACGTGTGTTTTAATGCTCTTGCTGGCTGAGCTGAAGTGACGCTTTTGGAAACATACGAAAAATGCTTTTTTATTGCTGACAGTGTTGACTTTGGAATTCAGGATCAAACACAATTGAAATCACTCAGAACCAAACATCTATGATAGGTTCCAACCTTATATGGAAAGTTCCAACCTTCCATATAAGGTGTCTGGAAAAATATCTCTCATCTGGATATCTGGCGATTTCTTGTTCATTATATCAAAGTTCTTCCGAACTGGTCAACATTTGCTCCACTTTTGGAGTTCGAACCATAGTTAGTGCATAGTCTGTATTTTCTGATACTTCCACATACTCCTGTAGGAAAAACAAACTTCTGTTTATACCTTCCTAGTCGATTTTCATCCAGTCAACCGGAAGGAAGTGCGAGATGCTTAAGGACTCCATTTTCTTGGGGGATCCACACACCACACACCCCGTAAGAACGATTTCGTGTGAAATTCTCCCGCGGGGATATTACTGCCTTCCGGGAAGTTTTCATATGGTAGCCTGCTCATATTTTACTCCCTCTCGGATAGTGGCGCCGGTGTTGTTTCAGCTTCGGTGGACTCGGTGGATACCTCCTCGGCACCCCGGTGGGTGAGCGCTTCCTGTGGGGGGAGGGAAACAGTGCAGTGGCGCTATCTGACCGGTTGACACATTCCATGAAATGAATACATTAACGTGGCTAGCGTTCGGCAGCCGCGCCATCGAAATCGAACGTCTCCCGGTGGCGTCACCCTTTACGGGGTCATAACTCAGAAACGGATGTTGCTTTAATGGAAGCGGCCGAAATGCCACATCGAGCAGAAGTTGACGTGAATCTCTAACGCTCGGAGGGCGTGCGTGCCACCTGGCCATTTTATTTCGACCAGGAAGTGTTGGTGGAGTCCGCATTCTTGGAACTGAAGCGGTGAGTCGTTTTTCTATTAGTTTTCGGTTCATTTTTGTGTGGCGAGAGTAGCGAAAAGAAATATTGGAAGTGGTCAGCTAAGGACGCAGGACTGTACAAATATGAAGAACCATGCTACAGAATTAATGAAGTTATTGTAAGTTGAGTAGTTCGATATAGCTCAAAATACTAAAAAATGGATCGGCATTACTCTCATCCACATAAGAACTGTAAAAGCAAGTTTTTGTGCAACGCAGAAGTCGCTCCAACCAATATAGGTTCAATATAGAGTTATAATTGGTAGTTGTGGTAGTTACACCGTGTATACACCTTGTATTCACGACTGACAGATGTCAAGAAGTTGTCAATAGAGCTTTTCTGCTTCTTTTTTTCTTTACTTGGATAGGCAAGCAGAATAGACGAAATAAAACGATTGCTCGAAGAGAAACCCCCACGACTCATTATTATAGGTTCTGTAGGCTCTGTACCAAGTTCATAAGTAAGTTCATAAATTGATTTGTGATTTGTGTTTCATAGCAAAACATAAAGATTCGATTGTATAGGAATCGTTTAGAAGATTGTAAGTTAGAGCGAGACATTTTTTCTTTTTTAATATAGCGAATAGAATAAAGTTGTTCTGTTCTCACCAATTCCAAGAACCATGAAGAAATGTTGGAAACTGGTAAAATTTGGATACCAAATGCCTAATGATGCAAAAAAAAAACAAGCAAAACATTTCCTTATCCCATTGACGGGTGGAATGGCAAATGAAAGTGATAAATACGCGTATAATGTATTCGACAATTTGTCACGATTATGGTCACGTAAAACTGAAACGGAAACGGCGAACGGTTCCTCGCGCCGGAAAACAGTCCAGGGCAGCGGTGGAAAGCCACACGTACGATTCGCCGACTGTGCATTGTAGTGTGGTGCCATATTTTTCTTTATTGCCTACGTTCATCATGATTCACGCGCTCCGCCGTGTACCGCTCCAAGTGTCTGGAGCGTGGCATTGAATTGATGTTTTATTTAAACGATTTTAACCACCACCGACCGGCCGGTGGTCACCGCAATGGGGGAGAAAAAAAAGAAGAGAAACACTAGAATGCTGTGACCACGCGTTGCCGGTACGAACGATTTTCATCCATCATTTGCTCGTCGACCGCATCGGCATTGCATTCCAGTACCGTCACGCTGGGCAGAGTTCTAGAAGCGCGGGCAGAAATTTAAAACACGGCCAAAAAAACATTGCTTCAAACGAAATGAGCGACAGAGAAAGGGACCAACCGCGGCACTGGCGAACAAAACAACGAAACGAAGCCTTCCCACTCGGATAGCGCCAGCGATGCAGAACAAAAACAATAAATTGATTAAAACAATGGTAGCTTTTTATTTCAATTCCACTGGGTGGTTTTTCGTTTTGCATGTCACAACGAAGTTATCGCATCGTTTGGTGGCGGAGGACTGCCGTTTTGTCTGTTTTATTTTCAGCTCTCACAGGATTGGTTGACTTGCCCAGAAGTAGATGGAATCAACAACAACAACAGGACCCCCGGACGAGAAGGTGAGTTCGAAACCTAGACCATCAGTGTCTATTGAAGTTCGGTTTGATTTAGAGGCTGTATAATCGGTTTATTTTGGACATGGTACCATTTTATTTTGGGTTTAAAGAGGTTATAGTTCTTTCTTGAAATAGAACCTTGTAGTCATGGGGTATTTATTAACCAACAAGACGCATCTATGTTGAAGTATGCTGACAATTAGTGTAGTAACCAGCAACCAAACTGCACGTAGTGCAATTGCGGGAGTTATTCTACCCTCACAGAAAGACTGTTACACTCCAATCAAGAGCTGTGAGGATGGAGAGTCACGCAAACCTCATGGACATGGATTTATTCGCAAGCCATGGTACACATGTCGAGGGGTATTGTGTTAATAATTTAATCTAATATTCCATTTGAGTGCGCGCGTGTGTTTCTCCACTGGAGTCGTCTCGCGTCTACAGGACCTGCCCGGAGGATGAACACAGCGAACATGCAACTCACAGCGGGCGCACGGATCTGCTTGATTACCGCTAAAGGATTAAGGCATCCAAACGCACCGAACAGAGCAAAAGTCACCCAACCGGGACAATGCTATGGAGATGGATGAAAGTTTTCCGCGGGAACCAGCACACCACGTCAACATTGTCAGGACATTGTTTTTTTTGCTGCTGCTGCTGCTGCTGTGGCCTCACTACGCGCGCCCACTTTGCCCAATCGGGTCCGGTCCTTGGGCATTCTCACCATGGCGATGAGGAGATTGGAATGATAAGCGCGGCTACACAATTTGGGCCTTTGTTGTGTTTTCCCGCGAGCGATCTCCCCGAAGGAGATGGAGTGTCCGTTGCAGGGAAAAAAGGATTGAATTGAACAGAAAAAAATATGAAAACGGCCCAAACTTCCACCACGTGAGCTCCCAGCGGATGGTCGGGATTGACAGGAAATCAACACCGAAATCGGCCTACGCAATCTAACGGAATGCTGGACGTATTGTGCGGTTCGGTCATGATGGTCATGTGCGTCGCCGTGATCCGGCCAGTAATTGGGCGACCGGGATAAGCGTGGGGGCTTTGGGGGCTTTTTTATTATTCGCGACAAGGCCCGCGTGGAAATGGAGTCGGCGAATGCAATCGGCATCACACAATTCGGGTGGAATCGGGCGAGGAAGACAAACGCAACGGAAAATAGATATGTATAATAGGAAAAAAAAACAAAACGAACACACACACACAATCCGTTTATTCAACGCGATTCGAATGCAGCGTGCTAGTGCAGCTGCCCGAATGGACGACCGCTGAATGCCGGCGTGATGTTGATTGGCCATTTTGTAAGGGATTTATTTGCGAAAGCAGCGCAGTTTGCCAGGAGGTCTCGTCCTGATCCGGGTCTGATCCGGTGGAACCCTAAATCCTGCTCCCAAACAATCCTTTATTGTAGAACGTCTGTTGTGCACTTGGGTGTGCGCGTGTGTGTGGGCACGATGTGATTTGTTTGGGAGTAGTTGTTGTTATTGCTGGTTTTTTTATCCACTAATGGAATAAAAGCGATTAATAAAAATAGTCAACAATATGACGGTTGTGCCAGAGGTTTCGTTGTTATAGCGTTGGCATGTGGTATGGGCGATGAAAAATAAAACAAGCTCTGATATGCATTTTTATAACCTCCGCAAATGGGATTGAGCATCGTCATGTGCAAGAGCGTAGCGTAGTGCGCTTTTTTCTGCTGTTTGCGGTAATCGCTGGGTTTTACGGTACTAAAACAATTACAAAAGCATGAAAGTGTAACTAGAACCGATTAGCATTAATCCGCTGTGCGGTTTGCATACCGTGCGTGAGTGATTTAAAAGGTTTGTGTTGCATTTTTCAATCCGATGCAAATGGAATCTGTCTCATTAATGTAAACCAAAATAGATAGATGTATCTACAATCTGCAATCTGCCACAAGACCGGGAATTTACGTTTTTAATTACTGGCGCTTGTGGTTTGGCGAATTGGAAAGCGTACGTTGTTGTTATTGCGCGATGATGGTGATTAATTGCTGGTCTCGTGAACGGTGGATTTGAACAGCACGACACAAAGCTATGGTATAACATTTATGTTTAAGTAATAATGATAAGAAGGGATCTAAACCATCAAATCCAATGTGGCTTCAATGTCACAGAAGTCGTGGTATACGATCCTTATGGTTAATGGTTTCCGAAAATCAGCTTATTTTCTGATTCAGATTTTCAACAAATTGGTTCAATAACTTGATGATGACTTGAATTCGACTTGAACACCATAGAACAGACATGGTTTGATAGGCTATAGAACAAAATCTCCTTCATTTTAATGAAATGACCATACTGAAAATATGTTGTTGCGTTGAAACAGAACATGTTTTAATGCCATGGACAAAAATAACTTTAACGATTGACATTGGAAAAAATAAAGACCTTAGAACTGGTGGCGAAATCTGATGGAGTATAAGATAGAAGAGTTCAGTGTACGTACTGTTCTTCAGGCTTAAGATCGGAAGGGTTTCAACGAAGGTAACGTGTATTCGATAGCCTCCCGAGATTTCCATAGCATTACTATGCATAGCAGCAGAAAAATTAGATACAAAAGAAGTGCCCGCAACGTCGTATATCCGCCTCCTTCATTGGCTGGATAAAGTACTAGCAACAACTTCTATTAAAAACAAAGAGCATTCTTGTTGTATGATCTTTTGAATGCCCTCAAGAATATTATCCCCCTATTGTTCTTCTTCTACTATCTATTCTTTATTATCCTCCCGTGGCACAACATAACAAAAACATCAAAGTTTACACTTTATATGATATTTTTATTTTAAGACAAACTCAAAGTGTTCAGCTATCCAGCTTAAACATTTTAGGACCTGAATCGGACGTGCAAGCAAAGTAAAACCATTTGCAAAGAGGTCAGCCACATAGGGTTAGGGTTAGCTTAATAAATGAATACACGTTCCCGCAGTCCGGTTTTGGGGGTTGGCCCACTCCCGGAAGCTAGCACCAGGGAAGGTTATGCTTGCCATCTGCTTAGAGGGGTAGATTAGAGATACTCTGTACTGGTTTTCCTGTGAAAACTGCTCGGATCATAATAAGAGTTCTTTCTCCGCCGGCCCAGCACGTTGCTCGTAGCCAACGAGTGGCGTTTGCGTTTCAATCTTCACGGGTTCTACTTTTTTTCTACACTTATCCACACACTGGCTGGCCGCAGATCCATAAGTATGGGTAGAACGCTCGTTATGATAAATTGGTTGCGTCCGGAAGGCTGCCCACCTACCAGCAGAGTGCAAAATTTGAACATCCTTTCGCACCGATACGCTCTCACTTCTTCGTTTCTGTGTCGACCACGGGCCCTGCTTGGTAGCGGGCTCCAGGTCTTTTACGGCCCGTCGATGGATGATAAATAAGAGCATTTTGTACTGCGGTGCTTGAGCTAACATTTTCCAAAAACGAGAAAAAGATAGAAAAAATAAAAACGAAAATCACTTCCCCGTATGGTTGGGTTCAATGGTTTGGGGTTGCCGATGCAAACCGTTGGCTCAAGAATATCCGTCGGTATCCTCGCCAGCAGAGCGCCCTGGCACTGCCGCTCCCACTCCAGCACGTACTCGCATGGTCAAGGATTCGGGATTCGGGCACGAAATGAAGCAGCTTGGCCTGGTAGGTGAGCAATGGTTGGTTAAAGGTTGCGATAAAAATGAGTTCAAGTCAATTTTTCACGGCTCTTATCGGTAACAGCTGGCAGCAGTTCCGGCAGCTACTTCGTCGAGAGCCCTCCCAGTATCGGTATCCGGATCGGGTTTTCCTATTTTTTGCCCTCGCCACTCCATTCCGCAGTAGCTGTGCAGAAACGATGAAAGAAGAGGTTACGCCATAATGATAAAGATATTTCATCTTTCCGATTTTCAGCTTCTCGAAGTGCGGTGTAGGGAACGGAGGCGAGTGCCGGGATGGAAGTTCGGAAGGCATATCAATCAAAACGTACTTGGAGCAGGAAGATGCATATCTCACCGAATGTGCCGATTCATTGTGGCGAGATAGGGGTTTCGATTTTGCGGATGAAATTTGTATTCAGCTCAATCTTTGACCGATTGGCGAATGGGTGCGGTGCTGGCGTAACTTACACATAAGTTTTTGTTTTGACACTAAGTGTAGTCTAGATGGCATGAGAGCATAAGTGGTTCGTGCGTTTGAGTTTAACTGAGAGATGCAAAATATGCAAAGAATTGCATCACAATAAAAAACATAAATTTGACGTCATATGATGCAATAGAAGTAGTGTATATATATCCGTATATGTATGAATTACTGAACTGAAATATGCAAGCTGATCAAACATTCCTACTAGTTGGAATAAATAAGACAAAAATAGTGATGTTAAACTTACTTAATTAGTAAAATGTCTTAAATGACATTACGTACTGTGTAGTCAGGTGTTATTCTACTGACATGACTAATTAACCGGAGCATGGTGATTCTAATGCACAGCACAATGATGAAGTCATTGTATAGGATTCGTCATTGTAGCGGCTCTTTCACTGCCATCCCACATCTTGCCATATTCCACTTGAACGTGTTTTAGAGAGCTTCTTCAGATGATAATCTTGTAAGAAGCTTCTTCAGATGATAATCAATATTTTATGCCATAATTCCTTGATACAATCGATTCAGCCAGAGGTAAAGTGAGTCAGTGTGAGGAAATGCCCTGACGAAAATTTTGTACACAACGCACGACAATACTAATATTGTCAATATCTGTCGTATAATGAAATATTAAAACTTCTTGTTACGCTCGTAATATGATATTCACAGAAAAGAATAGAAATCGTAAGGTTGATACTTGAAATAGGTCATAAACTCTTCTATCTAATCTGATATCTAAAAAATTGACTCAGGCGTTGACTCAGAAGGGAAATAATAAAAAAATATAAAAAAGGAGGACCATCAACTATATGAATACTACAATGAAAAATGAAAACTTCTTTTTCTTTGGCAAGGGGCTTTAAGTTTGTTATGGCAATAATTAAAAAATGTTTCTCTATTAATGATGCTGTTGAATTCAGACGAAAACAATGTTATAATTCCATTGTATAGTAAGGCTATTGAACAATACAAAAATGAGTAAAATGATTACCATAACGAGGTGTTCATAGTCAAGTTGATAAGAACAGTTGGCAGGGTGCCAATTACGAAACACAATCATTCCGGTTTGGCTTTACCAAGACAATTATGAAGTTGATAGTGAAGGGAAGCAGAGAACATGGAGAGATTCAACAAACGTCTTAATCAATATTTTTTGGAAAACTCCACATCTGAGCATGATGATTCTCGTTGTTTAGACCTAGATCTCCCAGATACATAGTGGAACAGACATGGCATAACACAAGCAATTTCGAATAAAAGCATACATTTTTGCTTTAAGGTTTAGTGTCGCAAACAATGCTAATGCTTCAAAAAGTGCAAATATTTTAAGTATCGTGGTTATCACCAGATAATTAAGATCGAGCGATGTTATTACCATGATGTTACTGTGGTGTGTCTGATCTCGGATGTCTCAGTTTCTCGTATGCCCATTTTCACGTCATGTACAGTTACATCGGCCGCACAAGCTCCCAAAACTGACATTCTTAATTAGTATGCAACCCCGTCGAGATGTCACACGGTTTCGCTACACCGTGCGCCACGCGAGCGATGTCGCTACGGCCGGTGGGAGTAACACCGCAGGCTAATTGCACGTTTTGACCTGTTCGAGCGCAGTGCAATCGATAATCGAATTGGTGGGGCCAAACGCGGGATCGACAAAATACGCGCTGTGAGAGAAAAATTATACCTCCAAGCGATGAAACAATCGCAAAATAACGAGTGAAGCAAATAAGCCGGCTTAGTCACGAACAAGAGGAACCGAATTCGAATTCGAATTCGACGGTCTACGGTAAGCTTTGCGTGGTGGAAAAGCTTGACCGGTAAACCCGTCGTCCATCACGAACGTGCATGATGTGTTAGTGGTTTGCGCTGGGAAATGGGTCACATCGGCATGAGTGATGGGCTTGGAGCAGCGTGGAGTCTGCGTGGTCCCGCGTGGAGTGCGTCCATCAATGGATGCTCGTGAAATTTATGATTCAAAAGTTAATTATAATTTCAAAAAGACAACATCGGCCGCGCGTGGTTTTATTGTTATTAGATTAACATTTTTTCAGGCAGACCTGGCCGGGTATGTGGGCAACGTACGCTGTGTGCGAGATTCGTCATCTCAAGTCCTGGGAATGAGCAGGCGTAAATTTGGGAATGGAACGTCCCAAACACCGAGAAGAAAGTGGACCGCTCCGGTTGATGTTCGCAGCTTCTTTGTGGTAGAGCGGTGGTAGCCAAAGAAAGTGAAATCAGCTCGCTGGATCGCCACCTGTGGGAGCGATTTGGGTGCCCGGTGCCGTTAGGCATTAGGTCAGCGGGCCAACTGCTGTGAACCCTGTGGCGACTGAGGCGCGCCCCGGTGTCAAACCGCTCAGAAGCAATCACTCCTCGAAGGTGAATGCCGACTCCGCCGCCCGGGACGCGTGCTGTTTGCTGAGGCCAGTTTTCTCGGCCAGGTCTCACGTGGGCACGCTGCGTCCACGGATGGCATGCGGGGCGCGCACATGCGTGGCGTTTACCCGAGCCGGCGAGCTTTCGTGACTTAATTTGATGCTCGCTGACGATTAAGACAGGTACAGGGAAGGTCACTTTGGCTGTAAATTGAGCAATTTGCAATTCCAGTGCATTGCATTAGCGAAACGTTGCGTGCCGCGGGCGATTGGCAGTTTTTAATTGGCCGCCGGCGACCGGAATTGAGTGTGAGATGAGCGTCCGCAAGTGGGACCGGGTTTGCGTGATACGGCCGGGTGCCGTCTTAATCTGGGCTCGTTTGTCGCATGCGTTCTCGCTTCGTGATATGATCCTCCGGCAGGGCCGATTGAAGAAACCGGTGTTTGGAACGTGTACGGGGGAGTGTCAGTGTGGGTTGTAAATTATTTAAGTCTATTGAATCGACCGATCTCATATTCAAATACAAGCGTACGTAAACTAACAAATCAAATAGGTTTAAAGGTGAGTTTTAATATGAGAGGAAGATCAAGTCAATTACGGATTCGTAATACTGAAATATTTTAAAAATTTTGAAGAACATTGATTTACAAAGTACTCATGAAATCAATTGACGATCGCTGAATTCAAACCAATTTTGTGAATTTAAATGGTAAGGGAAATGGCAGAAATTTATCACACTATTAATATTACTATTATTAGTATATTACTTGAAGAAATCAGCAACAAACTAATGGTAGGATTATATTACTGGAATAGCATGTGGGTGAGTTTAATTTAGAACGGATTTACTGTTAAAAGCGTTCGAGGCAACCGGAAAAGTTCTTGTAGAAGACGCTTTCCCAATACCATGATTTTTAGTTCGGAATTCATTCGCTGTCAGTGAGACAACGTGGCATGGCCAGATTTTTGTTGTAAGAAACTATCGGTGACAGATGATTGAAAACAACATACGTGATACTGGCAGCCAAAACTTCTAGGAATATGTCCACTTCATTCGGAAACGGAAATATGGGTCGTTATCACACTAATTTTAATATAAATAGTTGGTAATTGATACAATGGCAGTATCTGTCTTAATCGGTAACCTGGGAGAGGTACCATTTATCTATGTGGCACCCAAAGGTAAATTTCGAACGTGATTTGAACGAATATCTACCGCTAGAGGGCAGTGGAGTTTTCGGGCCACGGGGCGAATGACCGGGGGTCCTGACCGCCAGAGCAAGAAGGCAAGTTGGAATTTAAGCCCGAATAGCGAAACGAGCGGACGAGTTTTTTTTTAAGCGTTAATGAAGCGAAATAATTTGTCAACAACCTAAGTTACTTTGTCAAAAGTTTAAAAAAAACTTAAAAAAAATAAAAATCAAAAGTTTTTCTACGCGATATCACTTCGGGTCCCCGACATTCCCAACACTAGGAATGTTTAGTATAGTGTGTTATTTGCTGTTCATCAGTTTCATATTTCTTGAATAAAATAAGCTCAGAAATGCTATGTTTGTATACAGTATTAATCGCCTGATCAGGATTGGAATTTGAAGAACATACTAATGTCGAACAAACGGCACACGAAGGTAATGCTCAAATGAACTATGCGTACCACCTCTAGAATTTCACTTACACGCATCATTCAAGCCCGATCATTATATGTCTTGAAGCCAGGGTGCTGTATTTGTCGATTATTTGATGAAATCGATGAACAACTATAAATGAATATGGGACGTGTCATTGGCGTGATGAGATAATCCTGGGCTGATAAGCTCATCAGCTGTTGTCAGCTTACCGACAACAGATGGCGCTTACAGCAAGACTACCAATAACAAGTAGATTGAACTACATTAGCAGAGGAGATGTAATTTCACGCCTGCAGAAGGATGTGAAGTATTAAACACTTATATTACATTTTAGATTTAATGTAATACAATTTATTAAACGCAAATAAGATGGGAATGAACATCGTACAAAAATGAATGAAAAGTTGTTTGTAATGTTAATCGAATAGAAGATGCAAAATAGAATTTACGGTATCCCAACAAGTAACCACTCGACCTCGTTTCTTTATAAACATCTATTAACTGGGTATTTTGACAAGCCCCCATCGGAAATGGTGTCAATTCGGTACGGATTTAGCTGACGAAGCTGCCCAAACAAGGGTTAGTCGCTCAACGAGAGATCTCTCGGGGTCACTGATGATGGGGAACACAAGCTCTCTTATTAATTTAATTACACCGTACACCCCCGCAACATGTCAATCGCTACCTGCCGCACTGCTGCATAATTATGCTATGCCATCAAGTTCTGTGATGATTTGTCATTCGTTGCCGTATTGCAAACCAAAACCGGGCGGTAGTCGTGTTGGGGAGTGTGTTTTTCTAGACAGTGACGATGGACTAGCGACGATCTCGTCCGACGGCGATGGTGTGTTGTGGAACCGATGTCTATGATTGAACAAATGGCACACACTTCTATCGGGCTCGACAGGTCGTGCTTTACTGTGGAATTCGGGTGTAGCAGAAAATTATCATCCACCCGACAGGGCACTCGCTGGGGACGAGAGTCGTACGGGGACGCGTCCGTGCCCGTGCTCGAAAATAACGATCGTTTTGCCATTTCGATGGTGATTAAATTTGTGCGTCGAACTGAAAATTATTGGCTTCCAGCAGACCGCAGACGGACGGCATCTCGTGGACGTGGGCTACTGATAATGACCTTCGCCCGATGCGTTCCATCAGCGCTGATTGATTTCTCAAGGTCCGATGGGAGGTGCGGCGGCCACATCATTCAACGTCCAGTTCACCGAGTGGTGCGGCGGAAAAATAAATCGACATGAAAAGCGTTCGAATAGAGCGATGACTGTTTGCGCCGTGGGCGTTAGGTGAGGAACCCAACGGAAGCAAACGAAGAAGAAAAAAAAACGCCAACAACTATCCGGAAAAGCGATCGAGCAGTGGCAGCAGAAGGAAAATGAAGAAAGAAAGACAGCTCGATGGCGCACAAAAGGTCGGACCAAGAATATTCAATTATATGTAACAAAGGAACAAACAAGCTGGAAAAAAGGAGCTCCAGTAAACGCGTGCGGCCAGTTTTTTTCCGGTGCTTCTCCCGCTCCGAATTGGGGTGGCCCATTTATGAGTTTTCATCTTTTTGCCCACGCTATAAGGCGTATGTATGTTTTTTTTTGCTCTGCTGCGCCGTTTAGCTGGGAGAAGATTTTCGTCTATTTTCTTGCTTCCTCGAACGGGATTGCCGATATCGGCCCGGGGGCCTCAATTCGAAATCCTTCGTCCAGGAGTCCCGGTTCCGATTCCAGGCGGTCCGATATTGACGCGAGAGAGAAGGAGCAGTGAAATCGCACGCACGACTGGACGGGCCTTCCGGCTGCTTGCACCCGGATTGCCTAGATCAATGATGATGATGGTTGTTCGGTCGGATGCGGCAATCTTTGCCGGATGCTTTTCCTACTGGGAAAGCACGGCGGAACGTGTGGGACCGTTTCCGTTTCAGTTTTTTTTGCTCATTTTGTCCCAATCTCCCCTCAACCAGTGTCTCGGTCGGAAACAAACGGCTCGTTGGCGACAATAGGATGTCCGTTGTAGGTTTCGGAACGGTGTGAACGTTTCCGGATTGTATTTATTTGCATTGCAGGGTTTGGTGTTTGTTACCTGTTCTGGCGAACCGTGAATAGGCAGCATTGGAGTTGGAGTTGGGCTATTGGAGGGATGAAAATGTTCCTTTTGAAAGCATTTAGAAGAATTTAGCACAATGTTTTTTAAAGTAGATGCTATTAGACGGAGGTGATAATGTTTGCGATGTTGGTGTTTCAGAATAATTAGCTTATACTAATATAAAGGCAACATACTTAATACAGCAAATCAGTTTATGGAAATTGTTGCTTGGTGTAATAAATTATACATGGTGTCCGTAATATTAATCATAGCAATATATAGATTGAACACTCCCGGAATGCAAATGTAGGGTCATTTGACACATAACAGACTATTTTTGACATTTGTTCAAAGTTTTATAATCTGTTGAGTTTGTGATCTTGTGATCTTTCTTCTTTCTATCCCTCCTCTCAATTAGAAATCTTTCCTTGCTTCTTCTTCCTTCTAGAAGTAACGTCAACTAGCTTACATTGGTTGACTTGTCATTTCTGGCTTTAACTGACTGAACGATTACCCGTAGCTTGGATAGTCAGTCCTGCGTACGAGGGAAGGTTCATTTGAGTTTCGAACCAACAAACTTGTGCACAGGATCATGCACAGGACCGCCCTACCACTCACAAAAACTATAAAAACCTAGCTAAAATGTAGTGTCCAACGCAAGACCACTGACCATATCATAACCTAAATCAACAATTGTGCCATCTGTCAAGTTTTCTCAACAAACTTTAGTCTGTCCATTGCCACCGATTGGTCTGAACATGATCCAAACCCATTGTAAATCTTCCAATCCTTCGAAGAAAAATTTTTTGAAGCCCGAATTTAATACACCGACCTATAGGGGCACATCTTCCGTATATCGAACTATTTTAAACTACTAGCAACACCTTGTATCTTAGAGGATAAAATGTCGTTCAGAAATAGTATAAATAGGGTTGATATTGTAAGGGAAAATAAATAAATAAAAATAGTACTAATGCAAGCAAAGGATCAACTGTGTTCAGTAAAAAAGGGTTCATATGTTTCATGACAGTAAAACACCAATAAACCGCGAATCAATAGGGGCTGGGACTATGGACATGTTCTAAAGAAAACAATGCGATGCCAGAACATTTTACAATACAAAAATCTATTTGATTTATTAATTAACACGAGTGACTTGCTTAACCTATCTTACATGTGAGGAGTCTTAGGTTTAGTGATGCTTCTTCTTGATGTACAGCTTCAGTGGCACGGGCTTTTCCACGATGAATGGTTTCTCGATGTACACGGGGTACGGTTTCTCGATGTGCACCGGGTACGGCACCTTGATGATCTTCGTGTGGTGGTGCTCCTCGTGGTGTTCCTCGCCCTTGCCCTCGATCGGGGCCCACTCCTGGTGGTGCTGTTCCTTCGTTTCGGTAGTGTGGGTCTGAGCCGAGTGTTCCTTCAGCAGATCGGAGCTGCCACCCGAAATGGGGGCCCAATCACCGTGGCCAGCCTCGGTCTCCTTCACCGCTTCGTCGTGGTGCCACTCCTGGGAAGATGCTCCCAGATGTTGCTGCTGCTGCTGGTGCTGCAGCGCCCAATCCTTCGAGTCGTCGGTGCGCAGGTTCTGATGGTGCCAATCGTACGATTGCTCCACCTTTGGCTGCTGGAAGGATGCGCCCTGCTGGAAGTGGAACTGGGGCTGCTGGGCGTGCTCGTCGAAGTGAACCTGCGGGGCACGTTCGGCGTGCCACTCGTGCACCGGATGGGCGAGTGACTTCGGCTCGTGCTCGGAACCTCCCTGAGCCTGAGCCCAGTGATGGTGAGCCTGCGGCTGATATTCCTGATGCCATCCGCCACCAAACTGCTGCTCGGCCAAGGCTCCCGAGGCACCGTGCCCGTGTGCGTCGTCCGATCGCGCTAAGCTGTCTCCAAATCCGCTGTAGTAGTACGACCAGGGGCTTCGCTTGTCCAGTGTCTTTTTCTTCTCGATAGCTACCTTCCCGGCGTATCCGCAGCCGGCGAGGCTGGCGATGCTCACTGCGAAAACGATGAATACCTGCGACGGGAAGAGAACGACATGTCAGAACAAACTCAGAATGGACTCAGCAGAACTCCGGCACACTTGCGCCGGTGCCGCTTACCTTCATTGCTAGTGGTTTCGTGGCTAGTGGTTGCAAGAGCTGTCGAAAGATCACTGATGCTTCCTGCCGGTGAAATGAATCGTTTTATAGTGCAGATGTTGGAAAGGCGCTAGCGACAGCCGGCCAACTGTATGTAAGACTTCCCCTCCAGAGGGGCCAGCGGCCGGACGCCAGGCGCCCCGAAATGCGAATTCACTG
The DNA here is from genome assembly GCA_000349145.1 of Anopheles dirus. Classification (NCBI taxonomy): domain Eukaryota; kingdom Metazoa; phylum Arthropoda; class Insecta; order Diptera; family Culicidae; genus Anopheles; species Anopheles dirus. The sequence continues at coordinate 2,131,488 of KB672802.1, read as the reverse complement.
CACACAGGTGTCGAATTTCTTCCACCCCTTCGCGGCCACGTGCCATTTCGCCCGGCAGTGCACGGCCGGCGAGGGCTGCATCGCACTGCATCACACGCCGGGAGCGAGGGGCAATCGGTTTCAATTTGGTTTTTCCCCACCCGGGCCTGCGATTATCCAACACGGTTTGGGAGATGGGAGTCGTCGGTCCGACCTGGGGGGAGGGAAGTTCGCCGGCAAGCGATTGCACGCCGATTAAACTTCTTTGCCCGGGAGAGAAAGAAACCGAATGGAAACCGTGCCGGCACATTTCGCCTAACGCGCACGGGAAGTGCCTCATTGTTGTGCGCACCAAATCTTTAATCTAATTTGCTCTGCCTAAATTGCGGACCTCGCACGTGTTAGGCGACCGGGAACGGGACCGTCCGGAGGCAGGAGATCCCCACGTAGTTATGGTCGTTACGTCATCTCCGCCAGCTCCGCCATGCCCGGAGCTCGGGTTTGGGATTACTTAATGGGCGACACTTTCCGGGCAGAGAGATGCGATGGCGATCGCCATGCTCCGCCGGAGTACCACAATGCACTTACCGGCGGCGGAGCGCCCGCTGCTCTACTTCCGAAAAGTGAGAGCACTCGAACGGTGCAGATTCTGCGGTGTTACAATTTCGTTTTGCCATTCACCCGCCCGGGCCCGTGCCGGTGGCGGTGGCGAAAGAGAAAGGATCGCATTTGGGACTCCATTAATCAAAAGATTTGCGGCACACTGAGCTGCTGGCGGTGATACAGACAGGTGAGATGGTTTGCGTGTAGATGGGCCTTAATGTCTCCGCTGCCAGTGCCAGCCCTGTCGATGAAGTAATGAGTGTGTCGATTGTCAAACACGTCGGTTGTAAGTAGACGTGAAGGAATTTTTTTTACCAACTCCAACGAGAAAACTGCCACCGAAAGGAAAGTAAGCGATGGTCGGTAGTTATCTTATATAAACAGTCGTTTTTTAATTGTAAACTCATCGGCAGTATTAAGCAACGGAATTATTATTCATTCCTTATTATTTTAGTGTTTATATTTACCATCCTTCAAGCGTGATGTAATACATTGGAGGCTCGTGTTCAAGCCCTTTCGTACGCATTTCTTTCTTGTTTTTTTTTGGGTGCTGCCCGGAGAACCAGAAACATCCAAGGGCATCGAAGGGAACACGTTGCGCAACCTTCATCGCGTGATGTTTGACAGAAGTAGAACAAATCACAGCGGCGCATCACGGGATCCGACATGGGATTGGGAATCGGTGGTATGGTTTTTTTGGCTAATCTGAGTTCTCCACCCAGGGTATCGTGAAATTTGCCCGCTGTAGGTTGCGCGTTTTTTTTAAGTTTGTTTCCCTCGTCAATCGGACGGTTCGTTACGGCAATGTTCGTTTCATTTTCTGCCTGGGAATGGTTTCGATTTCCTAGAAAATTATTTTTGGTTTTTCTTTGTAGCATAGCAGATACTGGTTGATTTTACTTTTATTTTTATTTTATTTGTTTATTTGTTTATCAATAATAGTTTTAACTAACGTATACAGGACGGTATTTGTAGTTGGTCAAAATAATAATGTGAATAATTCAATACTATTTTGTAGTCCGTTTTTCTACAGCAAATATTTGTCTATTCTCACACAGTAGTTTGTTAGGATTGATAGTGTTTTTATGTGTGCATGTGTCCCGTGCACGACCACCTGGTCCCCCGTATCGCTCAACCCGTTCGATATTGGTTAATTAAGAGACGTATCACTCTGTTTTCCAATCAGTGGGTTGCACTCCCAACGGATCGAGCGCAGCAATATTGGATTGGAATCGCAATGAATAAATGATGAGCCGCACGGTTTGATATGTTCTGCCGTGACGTGACGCCGGGGTTCCGCAGTGTCTTGTGTAGATCGAATTTTCATGCGACATGTATGAAGGAGCGATGGGGAAAAACCGGGTAAACGAATTTTTGTTCATGCGGAAAAATATGGTTTACGTTCGTACGACTTTTCGTCAGTCAGTGTGGGTCGTTTGGAATGTTCCGTATTTTGTAAAACCAATGTTTATAAGAATAAACAATGATATTAGTATTACTTCGACAGGGTAAATTTCGACAGGGTAAAGTTTCAAAGTGACCATCAATGTCTATTGTGGTATAAAAATTGTTTCATTTAACAATAAAAAGTAAATCTTAATGCGGTATTGTCGTAAGTTCGATCATGATTGCAAATAGTTTATGACAAATATAATAATCACATTTTTTCAAAAGTATTTTTAAATACGCCATTCTTTATTCGTTTAAGTTGAAATATGTACTAAATACGTTCGATCTACCCCTTCTTATTTCCAATTTTCCCCCAATTTTCTCAAGTGACAATCAATGTTAGTAAAATTTGCCGCTGCTCGGATTCCACATGCTGTTTTACGTTAGCAAAAGTAATTTATAGTAAAAAAATATTTTTACGATGATATCTGTACAAATTGTGTATGTTTTTAAATGATTTTTTTTTGAAGAGCTGGCGGATGAAGCTAGAATAGATCACAAACTAAACATTAGAATTTGTCGACATTAGCTGTGTAGGTGTCAAATGACGCCTATATCTGTCTGAAACGAGAACTTCCTTTTAGTGAGCACTAGAACCGAGAAAAGAAAGATTATTCAAAAAAATATATTAGCAATATTTATTCAGCAAACGACAAAAACACGAATCCTGGAAATCTTCTCATTCAGATGCTTTCCCATGTAAAATTTAATTACTTGTACTGCTCCCGTAAGCATTGCTGCATCAGCTGTTACTCCCGTTTTAGGCATTCATTACCACCAGACCGTCTCATCGATCGATTACGCAGATTAGCAGAGTCAGCAAAATCTGCTTATTTTCACAATCCCTTATTCAAACACGAAATACATTATCGTCGCGAAGTGCACAAAATTTGCATCGGAAAATGCATTTTGCATCGTCTACACATTAACCCCCGCTCGCAAACGAGGAAGCGCTGCTCTAATGGAAGGGTTCGCTCACATCACAGTGACGCCAGATGCGATAAATAATCGTTTATTGAGCTTTGTTTGCAAATGAGCCAGTGAAGTGAAGAAGTCACCCGCATTGCCCAGCGCTAGTCTCTAGGCGCGAGTAGTCTCATCGCAGCCGCGAGTGGTCGAACTTCTTGGCTTTTCGCTTTCACTGCACCGGCAAACATTGGCTTGCCGCGGAAGCCAGCCAGAGCAGCGCGAAAGATGAAAAGCGACTTTTCCTTTCACGGTGGCGCAAAGTTTGGCGCGTCTGTTTGGCCCGTCGCCCGTAAGGAAAACTTTTGAGCTAATACACCCGCGGCGTGCGCTGTCTTTCTTTAGATGGTCACCCAGCCGGGTGGTGCTGGTGGTACGTGGTGGGTGGACACGAAGCATAGTGCGCTAATTGACGGTACTAATTGGCATCAGATTTAGCGATACTTTCGGTGTTCTGGGCTGCGCTGCCCGTGCGGGCCCTGCAGGAAAGTTTGGCCCTGCGTCGATAACGAGTTGCTGCCACCGACGCGCGGCCTTTCGGGTGGTTAATTTATTGAGCTGTTGATTCGGTTAGCGAACCCATTGGCCTCCCCCGGTGGAATTTATGTAACCGAAATTCTGCGGAAGAGCTTCCAGGCGATGAGAGAGAGAGAACAGTGAGTTTGGTTCTTTTTCTTCATGATAACGATTTTCCGCTGAAGACGGCAGGACGGGCAGGAAGATTACATTTGAAGATTAGCTTAAAATTGAATTATAATCATTATGCTAATGCGGACCGGACATTGATATAATGGCTGGCGCGTAGGAGTGAATGTAGAAGAATGTAATTTCGCGTAGGCGAATCTGCAATCTTCATTTGGATGGAATTGGATTGAAGTACCTAATTGTATAGGAATTACATTTGTCGTATGTCGAGTTCTGCTCAAAGCAGACGTATATTACCACCAAATGCAGTTTCTTAATATCGTATAGAAAGAAGATATTCACTCCAGCTCAACTCAATTTACGATTTGATTAGATGGTATGTTTTGCGTCATAAATGTTTTAGGGTTCATGCAAACCTTCAAGTTCCATCGTTCGTCACGCGTGTTCTCCATATCTCCCACAGTGCTCCGTCAAGATGATAAAGATAAAAACGCATATGCCTCGGGCCTCGTTAGCATGCAGGATACTAAATCTTTTCCCATTTTAGCCGCACACGGTCTAGCTCGCACCCGAAGTCGGAACGAGCGGTGAGCGCCAGCGAGAGAACGGCAAGTGCGAGGAAAATCGACGACGTTTCACATGCAAGCGAGAAAATTGGCATTCCAAACGCGTTAAGTCAAACGAGAAGTATCTCGTTGGCGGTCGTATGGGTGCGGCAAACTACAGGCCCCCGCCGCACGGAGCCCTCGCACACAGCGCTTCCTTTTACAGCCGCGCTGGTAACCCGACGTGAGAGGGTGGAAAACATACGCAGAGATTTCCGAGCGTCTTGTCTGGGCCCGTCGCCTTCAAGTCTTGTGTACGACGTCTGGCACGACGTTGCTGTGGTGGCATCCGGTAGCGGGCGGTTGGCGATGGCGAACCGATGGAAAATATTCAGATCACATCAGCACTTTATCTTATTGAATCCTTATTCATAATAAACATAAAAACGAGAGTATAACGCACACGAGCCGCGAGCCAAATGAACGAGCTGCAGAGCCGGGCGCAACGGGGCGGGTCGCGACCGTTCCGCGGGTGCCAACATGAAAGGAAGCGAAAATTGGTCCGTATCCGCAGCAAGCGAGATGCTCGGGCGGCAATGTCTGAGTTGATTATGGGTTAGTCTGATGCCGCCGATGCTAATATGGCCGCTTCGTGCGAATAAAAGCGACGCGAGCCGCGTCAAAACAATCCGTAGCGTGGCGTGGTGGATCCATCGTGCCAGCTGCCGAATGCTTTCCCCCTTGGCCATGTATCATCTCGAGGAGAAAATTTGGAGCATGAAACTGAAACACCCACACAGCAAGGAGGTCGGCATCTTTTGGCTCTAAACAGGAAGTGCAATATTGCGGATCAGTGAGCCGAAGAAGCGGATGGGCTTTCAAAGGCGAAAGGCGTCAAAGGATTTGTCGTCGCTGAAAGGCTGGATGCAGCATGAATTATGTAAATGAATTTAGCCTAGCCCGTAGATCATATTTTTATGTGATTTAGCTTTCTAAGCTTCTCGGAGAATGGTCACCGTCGTGCCGAGATGTTTGATGGAAAAAGAATGTTATCGGAGTGAATTACACTGCAAAGCAATAAAAAAAAACACTTGGGGTTTATGTAGGGATGGCGACTTGGAAAACATATGCCTCTGGGCAGGTCAGGTCGGTATGGTAGAAAGTAGTTCATTTTCTTAAATCTTGTTTATGTTAACATTTAAGGAACAGTCTCTGCAACAAATCTCTATGGAATATCGTTTCCAACACGCTCATTTGATATAACTACATTCAATATATTATGCAAGATGCTATTTGCAGCTTTCTAATATAATTCAATTTTCATTCAATGTTTACTATTTGGACCAGAAGCTTTATACTGTAAGATTGTTTATCCTAAGATGAAAATAAACTAAAGACAGTTTGGATCTAGGCAAGTTTTAAGATCAGATTCTGAGCCACGATATATATTTCCATCGACCCAGTAACTCAAATGATGGAGAAATACAATAACTTAAGTAATTCGTCTTAAACCATCTTATAAATTGTGGAAAACAACTGTTCTAACGAACACTTGAAGTTATTTTTGAATTGTATGTAGATCACTGTCGTTCAAGTAATCTTTGACTAGTGACGCGATAGAACGACACAAACGAAATATGTACGAAAATAGCTAATATTAGGAATTGTCTAGTAAAAAGAAAAAGAAAACAGTGAAATTTGAACTGTGGTATCAAATATTCGTCGTTAGAATAATAAGTGAAAATGATGATAAATTGATGTTTGAAAATCGGTCAAGGTTAGATGTGAGGTTATCTTTTCGTTGGAGTATCAGACCATATATTGAAAATTCATCGTAACAAGCAATGGCAATTGCATATAAGCAAGCAATTGTTTTGACAGAGAGTTTAAACATGTATTGACATTGAATGTAAACAATGCTCACATAAGAAATGTCTTTCATCTTAAGGAGAAAACACAAAAAATAAAAAACACAAATAAAAACACACACACACTCAGGGCATACAGATCAAAACCATAACAAATAGAAATCCGGTCGGTCCTTTTGAACGCATATTTTCGTACGATGTACGCACAACGAAGGCAAAACGAAAATCCCGGGGTATTACATTCGCGTCGTTTCGTCCGAATGGTTCGAAATTGATCACATCCGTCGGCGAAACCGATTGTCCCGTACGGAGGAATAAAAATCAAAACACTCACCATAATCATAATTGATGTTGAATGTTTGATGAATGTTTTCATAAATTCACATCTGTCCGTTTTTATTACGCCCGGGTTGTCGGGATAGCGGGCGTCCGAGAGAAAGGCCCACCCCTGTGTAATGCGGAAATCCATCGCTCCGATACACGAGCAGCTAGTCGCCGGACGCCATCATTTTCATCGGATGACCTCCTGCCACCGGCAGCCGGCTGCTATCCGAACGGGGTGACTCCAGGCGTACCGGAAGGGCCGGGATTCACGAAAGCGAGCGAAACACACGCACACCAGCGAAAACAAAAAAAAACCCAACTAAGGATACGAAATAAAATGAACAGTGTATCGAGTGCGGGGCAAATTTATTAAAGTATCCCATGCATTATGTTTTGGATTATCCCTTTTTCTTGAGTTTTTCCCGGGCGCGGTGCGTCGTTTGGCTTCAATCATCATTATGATTGTTGGCAGCGGTATCATCGCATCTTTCGGCGAGTAAGCTGTCAAAGAATGGGGTGATTCCGGCGCTGGCGTCCTCCCTCAAGATTCTGGAGCTTCTTCTCTGACCACCCGGCCTGACGGTGATCCTGCCCGGCTGGCGGTGGTTGTGGCTGGAGGGTGTAAGGAGCGTGTGGTCGTTAGAAAACCAGCACCGGGCGACGATGCTGGTGGTCTGACGATGTGGTCGTGGCGCGAGTCGCCCGAATCGATGGCGAAAGCGAGAAAGGAAAAGTTATGGTACTCACCCACTTGGAATTGGCAATTTTTGTTGGCCGCTGGGTCGTACAGCGCGGCATGTGGAATTGGCGATTGGCGCGGAAAATGCGTCACACAATATGGTGTGTCCGATTGCGAAAACGGGCGCTTACAGCGAGGGGCACAAACGGAGTGCGCAGTGATTTGTCGACATGTGTAGATTAATTAATTTAATAATTGATGGGACTCTTCACTGCAATCATATTTTGTAGAAGAATAGTGAAAATCGTAATCGTTCTAATCGTTCAATGTAGAATACATCAGATAGAACATATTTTAGTATCTGGTATAATAATAAGTATAGAATCAGTATAGTACATCTGCATATCAATATTCAATATTCAGTGTTAATATTTCAAGATAAATGTTTGAATACTTTTGGTTTGATACAAATGCAATATGATTGGAATCACTACGATGAATGCTAGATTTTTGTCCATTTTGTCTGACTTACCGGAAGAAAGGATTAGAAGATACATGTACCAACAGATTAAGCTGAAATCAAACATTTCATAATTATCTTTAAACATTTGTATGTTTTTCAATACAATTATTTCCAGAGTTTTTCATCCACTGATGAATAGTTCCCAGAGATACATGAATTAGTTTCACCCAATCTTGAAATCGTTCCACCTATTCTTGAAATGGTTATTATGTGTAGTTCAAAGATCTACATCGTACGATCCGATACAATTCCGGCATTGTAAGTATTCAAACTGACACGTTAAACAGTGTATAGAAGCCGTGCGTTGGAAATGGCATTTTATGAATGCGTGGTACGATTTCAAGGTTGAGTGAAACAAACTCATGTAAACTCTAGGAACTGTTCAGAAATGGATAAAAAATGGTGTATCATTAGCATATAGATATTAGCAGTCAAAATGTTAAGATAGCCGTACACATTTCTTCGAAACTTGATAACCTGAAGAAACCTAACCCTGTGGAAAAGTTTGAGAAGTATGGGACATCCCATTAGTATATGGATAGAGGTAACTTCACATGACAGGATCAGTTCCAATATCCAGAATCCCTAAATCTTATCTAGATCGTCTCCTCTTACAAACAGACAAATGGTCTTACAAACCGAAGACCATGACGCAATACAAAATTAATAAAAAAAATAAGAGCACAGAAAAGATGTAGTTCCGGAAATGACACGAACAGTAGATTTCGAAATTGGAGTCATTTGTTGAAATCTGTTTTATAAAAAAACGCTGCGAATTGTTTGCGCACTACTGTGATCCGACCGGCGGCCGGTTCTCGTGAGGTTTTTTTTCCGGGCAGCCACCATCATCGACAGTCGGCAAGTGGTGTAGATGGTGTGTACAATTTATTTATTTATTTCACCAGCACTCATCGTCATCGGCGACGTTCGACAAAACGTCGATTCGTGACGTTTGTTTCGCCGTTGTTCAAATAATTCGCTATGAATAAGTAATGGAATGAACCATTCGGCCAGGGCAGGGAGGAGCGCGGGTAGGGAGAGGTGGAGGAGGGGGGTATGGTTTTCCGACCGGGGAAAAGTTCCGCATTTCCCAAGACGACCGATTCGTCGGCGCCGGCCCGACTCCCGACAGCACTGGCCAGCGTTCGCGTGGATGGTAGCAAAATCTCCCAAGCCCAAGCCTTGGGCTCGGGCGTCGAAATGGTTCCACATTTGGGAAATTCCGAACCGTTTGACGACACCAGCAGCACCGGCGAGTGGAAAGGGCGTACAGGGTGGGGCGTTGTTTATTGGGGGTCCCATTGAGACGATTGACACACACAGCTGATGGGTGACATGATAGCTACTTCCGTACGCCTTCCCAGTCTACCGCACGGCGAAGGGATCCTTGCGAAACGACGAGGCCTGCGCCAGGGAGCTGGGCGTTTTTCGTTTCCATGCCGCTCTCCACGCCGACGAAACTGCGGCGCCGAGCGGGAGCGCCCGGAAGCTTGGGCCTAGCGTGTTTGTTTATCATGCGGAAAAGTGATTTAATGCAATTGAATTATTTAGCAGACGCTGGTGTGTTAACATAATGACTTCTTTTGATGGAACGCTTCTCGGGAACTCGTGTGCGGTGAGTGTGGCGATGGCGCACTCGACGACTGTTGCCAAACGCTATGAAAGACAATGTTTCCTTACGCAAATAGGATGACAATGATGCCTGATGGGAGTGAGGCTACAGTGGTGGCACCGACGGAAAAGTGATGCAAAATCGAGTGGTTTGTATGGGTTTTTGTACGGTTGGTGCTTGATTTGTTTGTAATTTAATCTTACGTGTGGCACATTTGCTAAAAAATTAATTATGAGCTGATCGTCTGTAACCCTAGGTACCGGGAAAGAAGTAAAGGTATCTAATATCATTAAAAAGTTCCCGAAGCTCGCAACGAGCCAACTCCTGACGTGAGGAAACTACAACAGGTATTGTGTTTGCTCAAGCGATCGTTCAGCATGCACGGGAAAACTTTAAGATGCCACCTCAAGCAGAACCCGAGCCTTTGAATTCGACCTCCAGTGTGCGGTCCTGTCTTTTCCGACCCATAACTACCACATAATCTGCAGGTTACCAAGCAGTCAATTTATAATCAAATACAGTCTGCCTGCTCATCTGGAACGCTGCACGGTAAACACCGTCGGCCCGGTCGGTCGTTCGTCGGCAGACAACTGCACCAACTTTGCCGCATCGCATCGGGGCCCTGGATTCGCAACTCAACACTCTTTAAGACACACGCAAGTGTTCCTTCGGGACTGTTCCTTCCGGGGGAACTACACGGCAAAGTTTCCACGGCCCCGGGACGGATTCCTTGGCGTGGTTTTCATCTTCAAATAATAGTAATAATAACATCCCGGGACCGGGAATGCCGCCTATGCCGAGACCCAGCCCGAAAAGGTGCGGCTGAAGGTGATACTACTTCACGGGCACGCGCGCGCGTGGGCGAGTGGCGGGAGGCCTCTTTTTGGGATGTGGGTAACTTTACCGTGTCCCGTTGTTTCGGCTAAAAGGGACGCTCAAGTGGGTTGCTTCAGTTCGAGCGGTTGGTTGCGGTTTTGCTCAGTAGCAACTACTTCAGCCTGCTTGGCTTCTCCGGCGTTATAATCCGTGCCCGCCGGTGCCCGCCTGCGACCCATAATGGATTCTATCATTTTCACTTTCCGCTCGTGGTTGGCTTTCGTGGAGGGTGGAAGAATTCGGCACGGGCGAGAGGGACACAGCGCAAGAAGTGCTCTGCGTTCCACACGGTAAGACGGGTTTGAAAAAGATGTCTGGAGCAATGGATGCAACGGGAGAAGTCTCTTTCTGGTGCCAGGGAGCCATAACGAGCCCGGGTTTTGTGGCTTCGAGTCGTGTGTATGGGCGGTGGTTAGAGATGCCGCCGACGGACAGCGTCCGTGAGGTGTGAAAAGCCGGCCGAAACACTTGAGACACGCAATTAAGGCGTTTTTTCTCGAACGCTGGGTTTTCTGGGCATTTTGGGAGTTTTGGGTTTTTGGAAGGAATGGATCGTGGTTGCTTCCACTAGTGTGGCTGTGAGAAACGTTCGACATCCGTTGTTTGGAAATGGCAGAGCGCCAAAATATCTCAGTTTATTTGAATTTAATGAGCGGTCAGTTTTTATAGCTCTGATCTGACTGTTTCTCCTACTCTCTCGTGCCTCGGATCCATTTAGAATCACTCCGATGTGTGGCAAATGAAGCTGTCGATATTGCTTCCACCACAATTTGTTTGTGCGTGTGTTTGTGTGTTGCTACTGACGTGGAACAGGTACAAGGAACAACTTTTACCCCTCCATGGCTCCCCTAAAAACACCTGCGTCCTGGTAGAAGCAGTTTGTTCGGTGGTTAGGCATCCATTGTAAGCGTCGCTGATCTGCTGCTGAATCTGGTTTAATTATCGTTATCGGGTGTAACAAGTGTCACCGGTGCTGGATAAACAACGCCCATAACGCCGCGCACACAGGTGGAATTAATGAGGCAACGGATTAACTTGTGTTTTCCCGTGCGTGCCTGCCAAACCGAACCACCACCCGAACGCACCATCCGGCACCGTCTAATTAATACAATTGGTGACGTTTGATGCGGAGATTGCGTTCGTGGGGACATACACGAGGACAAACTTTCCCACCACACCCCGGTGGATGGGTCCTGAGAGTTGGCAACAAATTTACAAACGCTCGTATCGTTTCTTGTTCACTTTCGAAAGCCATTCCCGGGGGTGGTTGGACCCCTGGCTGCTGACCTCAGTTAGCTGACAGGTTAATAAACATATTTGGAGAGGCACCAGGAGCAGCAGCAGCTATTTTAAAGGATGCCAACAGTAAGGGGACGGCCCAGATTGGGTTCCTCTTGGGGTTTGAAGCATCCTGCCTCGTTTTGGGGGCTACCCACAAAACTCGTCCCCATACACCGCACATCCCATCACCGGGAGCCAATCTTCAAGCCAATGGCAACTGGGGAGAACGCTCTGCGAGGACAACTCGGTTGCAGTATTGCCACCTAGCAACCGTTGCGCTAGGACACATTAGCCAGGTATTGTGGCAGTTTTCCACTTGAAGTTATCTGTAGTTGTTTAGCTTGTTACGCTCGAAGCGTAACCGGAGTACCGAGAGTGCACTTTTGTCTTGCTGCATTCAAACTCGACAGCCCAACCCGAGCGTGAAGGGCGAAGTTGCGGTGGGCTTTAGTTTTATTCTGCTCGTGATACACATTCGACACATTTTACATTCCGAGCGTTTTGGTTTTCATGTGTACTGGATGCACCGGTGGTAACATTGGTTACATTTTCTTATTACTGGCTAACGAAATGCTCATTCGAGGGATGGTTTTCGTAAAATTCAGGGAACTTCGAGAGTTCAGTTAAAGGTCATTCCTAGTACCGTTCTGTTCTTGAGCATGGGAGCCCTATAGAGCTTAAGAAGTTGCATTGTTCTGTAGAGTCTTTCATGGCAGAGCTTTGTCGTGGTTTGTTCATGGAATTTTGAGTTGGCAAGTTCACTGGGGAACACAGTGCTCTAACGTTCAACAAGAGTTGTAAAGTGCGATGCTTGAGGGAACGAGTGCGTCGAAGTAAGTGAATTGCTCAGTTTAACTTTGTTTAGAATTCTTGTCGTCCATTCAAAAAATCTAGATCTTATACTTTGTCGTAGTAGTTGAAGATAAGAATGATAGATTGTTTTAATTTATCTTCAAAAAGCACGAAGATGTCCTGAAAGACACGCACATATCAGAATAATTTGTGAATATTGCAATGTTTCCAATAAAGGCAGTCATGTGCGATGGAAACGCAGTTGCCACCATGACACCCGTGCATTGAGTTATTCTCGTCGCAAATTCCTACACACTGGTCACATTACGCCTGTTGATTCAGGCTGCAGTCTGTGCGACAAGCAACGTTATGCACACCCTGTCATATACACCGTAACGAATATGTTTGTACGAGCTACGAGCGTTGAATGTTTAAGTATATTTTCTTGCCACGTTTTGCATCGTAAATGGAACCGACGATGAGATTCGGGGGCAAGCAGCCTCATGGATGGGGGAGTCCGTTTGTCTGCAAAGTGAAAGAGAAAAACTCCTTCCACGACATAGTCTACGGATTGCAGGAAAAAAAACCTGCCCTGCATCGATGGCGCTCACTGTGATTTGTACCGGAGAGCAATAATAAATTTGCTAAGCAGAACAAGACGTGAAGCAGAACGGCGTCGAAGAAAGCGTCACGGGAAGGAAATATCCTATCGGAGCATCTTCTGCATCGTCGACGATGTAGAAAAGTCAGCGCATCATCCGTCTGCCCGTTCGTCCGTCCGGCCAGCGGAATGCTTTGATGCTGCTGACGCTAGTGAAGATGAAGATGCTCCATTTTCTTCGACCGGAGCGGTGTTCCTGCGGGCGTGTGTGTGAGTTCGTCTGGCCGTACGAACGGAGCTGCTTGTTGATAATGTCAAAATTAAACTGCTTTTGATAAATACGAGAAACGTGCTCAAACAATAACCAAAGTTAGCGCCAGACCTCGTCGTCGTTTGACGTGTCCGCCGGTCCGGTCGGACGGAACGTGCAGGGCCGGTGGCTTTTGCAGCGTGTCGTACACTCGAAGCTGGAAAATGTTGGATTGCAAAATAATTGCAGCTGCACAGCGTGCAGTTGGGATGGCGTGCGTGTGGCCCTCCCGAAAGGAAATTGAGTTATGGTCGCAGTGGACGAACAACCGCACCGGCATGGGGATGCCAAAGGCGCGCAAGAGTAACGAAAAGGAAAAACTGTAACAATCATCGTTGATCGAGGCAGATGTTGTTTCACGGATGAAATATCAATTACGATATTAGCCGGGTGGAGGCAGTGGCAATCAGTGTTGCTATGCTGGGACGGGTTGAATTTTAAAAATGTGTGTTTTTGTTGACTTTAACGAGCAAACGATCGCCAGTTACACTTGACAATTTGTCTGGTTTGATGTACATTTCAACTGGAAGGAAACAACATGGCTGGGTAGTGGGAGCTTTAAGAAAGAAAACTATATGCGTATTAAGGGATGATTTTTGTTTCCCTCGTGTTCATCTTTAGTGTCGTTTTTGTTGTTGCTGCGATTTCTCATTATCTGCTCAGCAATCCATAGATCATAATTGATTGTTGATTGAATGTTGATTACAATCTAATTCTTCTATTGCCATGTCTCACATTCTGAAGAGAAGAACTGAAGTCTCACAGTGTGGTGGTCCCACAGATATCATTATTTGTGTTTTATTCAGCTATTTGAACATCTTTTGTAATTCACATTCACGTTCACATTCTAAAAGAATTGAATATTGCAATGATTTCGTTGCCAAGTGATATGTAATTTAGTTTACTTGTTTGAGGAGCACTGCTGATCATTTTGACGATTTTATCGATTTGTGTTTTTTTGTGGATGTTGATGACTGTTAAAAAATGGACGCGAGTATTAAATTCCTTAGACAAGCTTTCGGAGAGCGAGCCAAAAAATTGTCTTTTTATTTACACACCGTCTCGCCTAAAGACCGTTGCTGCGGTCGCATTTATGCTGTTCTCGCGGAACGCTCTTCGATCCTAAATTCCTGATCCTTTTCGATCCTGATTCTCTTGGAAGTACTCAAAACGCGTAGTACTAATACAGTGGCATTTGACGTTTCCCAACAGATGACATTTGGCTTGAATTTTTAGTTATTTCTATTTAGATATTAGTTTATTAACCCTAATGTCTACGACCGCATACCCGGGTATGTTTTTCAAATTTAAAAATCAATATCTCTGAATCTAGTAGTCCCA
>KB672802.1:2099053-2111791 GCA_000349145.1 Anopheles dirus | reverse complement strand
CATCGATTTCCATACAAAATGTATGGCATACCCGGGTATGCTGGTCGTATGGATTCGTATAGTTTTTTGGTCGTAGACAGTAGGGTTAAGCAATGTCCATTGGAAGCAATATTTGAAAACGTGGTGTGGCGAAATGTTTTGATGTGACGGCCACATGACAGCTTGTTTGTTTATGTTTGCTATACCACAGTAGAATGCTGGCAAAAACCACAGTAGAGAGAGGCGAGTTTAAGAAAGATACAGGATGATAGGGAATAGGGGAGAAGGAGAGAAAACGGCCAGCGCGGAGTCTTACGATCAGCACGGTACGGCAAATAGACTATTATTTTGGCGCCTGATATTGCGACCGAAAATACGTCTAAAGTGGAAATATTCCGACATCCGAACCGCGATCAAGATGGAGAAGTAACATGGATTAAAAGTACAAAATTGTTTATTTAAGAAAAAAAAACATAAAAACTTCAAGTAACTGGAGAAAGATGTATCTGTTTGAATTAATTCAGTTCTTAGTTAACTTAAATTGATTGGTTTTGGTTAAATAAAGTTAATAAACAAAAACGATGATATAATTTATCGCGAGTGTTTTATTTTTCATCTCAGGATAAAGTTAAAAGCAACGAATAAAGTGAAACGAGCTCCAAGAAGAACGAGATGAGAAAACCCGTGTATGCTAGTATAGTTTAATTATAGTACAATTCTTATACTCCCATTCAAAGGAAAACATTTGTGTATCATAATCCTTAGAAGTTTTCATATAAGTAATCCTATTTTTTACGATCAAATATTAAGATAGGTTTATACGACGAGAAAAAACTACAATACTTCTTCAATTTCTTCATTTGCTTAAAGATGACGTCACTTTATAAAGGTAACTTCGATAAACTTTAAGTTTTTTAATGTTTCCTCATTTTTTAACTGAACTTTTTTTTTAAATCAAATGTTGAAATGGATAATATCGAAAAATGCAATAATTCGGTCTAAAAGAATCTTCCCATAATCACAAAATAAAATACAGGAAATTTGTCATAAAAAATCCGTTTACATTAAACATTGGTGCTAATGCGGTGATCGCTTTTGATGTTTCGAAACTCTCCCAAAACCGCACATTCGCGAACCTTCGTCGGACTGCGATGTTAATAATGTCAATTATTTAATCTAAATTCTGCTGACCGTGACAGCGTCCGCGGTAAGTCTGGCCACGGGCCGGCTCATTGTTAGCGCATCGCGCGATGAACGATGTTCGCGGAAAGTTTATTACACCAGCACCTCCACTTGCCAGTGCACTCGCCGGCTTTGTTTGCATTTTTAGCTAAATAACAATTATGGTTTTTATGATTACACCGGACGCGACGCTAACGAGCGTGCGCCATTTCGAAAAGGACCCACCGGGGCCCGCCGCGGTAATGGGTTTGCGGCCGACGGATTGGGCAGCATTTAATTTGCATCCCATATGAAAAGTGGTTTTCCCCGGATTTGCTTCGCGCGAGCAACGGGAGCATTGAATAAACAGGACACAGGGCGTTCGTGGTGGGCGCGTTTGGAC
The DNA here is from genome assembly GCA_000349145.1 of Anopheles dirus. NCBI lineage: Eukaryota > Metazoa > Arthropoda > Insecta > Diptera > Culicidae > Anopheles > Anopheles dirus. Next base: position 2,110,248 of record KB672802.1, on the reverse strand, counting down.
CGGCTGCATCGGGGACCAGTTGCACAAAGTTGGCAGCAGCGGGGATCATGGGAACAACATGTTTGTATATGTGTCCGGGTCGGTGCGCGGTCAGGATGGAGCTTTGTTGTCACGTGTTTACGCGCAGATCCACACGGGATATATCCTGTAAATGGCCCGTGACAACCTTGACCAGCGGCCCCAGCTGCAGTGTCCTCGGTGGATTTTATTCGTGGAGTTTTTTTCCCCCACTGTTTTCGGTAGAATCCCACCCGCTGTCGTGCTTTTGATGGTGGGGTAAGACTGTGGGGGAGCGAGGGGAAAGCGCGTTAACGAGTGAAATGAGATTCACCCCCGGGTGTATACACACTAGCGCGGCTCACCTTACCGTCGCGCCAAACCACGCGCGCCATTCTCTATTTCCACGGAAACACAATATGTTCAACTAAAATTTTGTGGTTATCTGATGGCCGCGGAACCGCGGGACCGTCCGCCCGATCGTTAATGGGCCGTGGGGTGAATAAACATTCGCAAATTACCTGCTGCGGTTCGGGCCGGGGATGCAGTGCATTGTGCAGCCCGGGCGGGATGCATGTGGATGCGCTTAGCGCTCGGTAAACGGTGCGATAGCCGTGTCAAATGTGGTCTGGTGATTAAAAAATTAGCATCACGGGCATGCCCAGGCCGCCGGATTGTCCGTACGGATTATTTGGATCAGTGCGAAACGATGGGCTGCTGGGCAGGTCGTGGCCTTGTCGTGCAGCGTGTTTTATAGTTTCGCATGAAATATTAATCGCGCAGTTGTTGGAGTTGGGAGCAAATTTGATGGATTCGCGCAGGTGGCGGTTTAAGTGATACTGCCGCACTACGGCTGTGATGTTAAATTATGTGTTTTGTGATTTTCAATCCCTGTGTATAATAGATTACAGTTAATGATTACTACAAAAATAGCATTTTTATTACAATTACAAAAAAATCATTAGCAGTTTAGGCCAAACAAAAAGCATAAAAGATACACTACACCGATGATTTAGGATCTTTTTTTTGTCACTTTGATGTACATATCACACTCAGGTTTGCTGTAGCAGCCTTAGAGTAAGTCATTTGTATTGCCAGCGATTTTTTTTCACGAATTATTAACATATTTTTGTCCTAGGCTCGATTTTTCCTATGTTTTCTAACACAAACCGAGGCCTGGTTTAGGTATACAACATATGTGATCCAATCATATACGGATTTTTGTGACAATTCCGATATACACAATCAGATTATTTACAAATGCTCCATTGATTTTGTTAGGGTTAGTTTTTTCGTTTCTACACTTCGACGGACTGGTCATTTTTGCTGCCATATAGTAGTAGTGTGGACACGACCGACCTGATCTCCACTTTATCTGCGAACGCCGTCCGTCGAATACTCACTATCATGCTCACTATTACATGCTCACTAATACTAACACTTAACACTAACGCTTATTCTTAACAGATCACTTATACTAAAACCTACACACTATCTGTAATTCACTACACGCGAAACCTACATGCTAACTCTTATACAGTACATTCTTCCCGCAATAATTGTTTGATGTTTAATCATTGTTCAACTTCCGTCGGATCTTGTAATTCTTGTTTTTCATATGAATCATATACAGCTGCCTTAACCTTTGAACTTTTTAGTTGGTTCACGGGAACCACCCGAACATTTCCTCCTAGTTTTATCAAATATCTTAGTAAACTTAATCTTCTTAATTTCACTACTGTAACGGGTGTCTAACGTACTAATTCTTTAAAATGATTGCTATACCATATCTTGTATCCCTCTTCAAATTTGAGAATTTTCCTGTTTCCTTTTTTTCCTTTTTGGAAAAAATGTTTTCCTTTTTCGTTCCACGGAATTATTTAAACTGATGTTGTCCTGCTCTACTGTTTTCTATAAAAATTGAAATAAATAATTGAAATAAAAATCAACCTTCATATTATTTGCATCATGGAACAATCAGCGCAGTCGATTGACATAACGCTTCCCCCCGGTTATCACGCTTTACAGACACTCACAGTAATTCCACGAAATTCAATCTACTAACAGTTGCAACCGGCAGCGGCGTCTATTGCACGCCGCACATTAATGATGGCACAGACGAGATAATAAAACCTGAGCGTTTCTGTACCATTTGCTTAAAGTGCTGTATAACCTGCTCGGGTCACACTCACCGCGGACGGCGGACTGAAGTCTTGGCGACACGCCGCAGTTGAAGTACTGGTGCACGTTTTGTAACGCGGTACCGGCCACGAGTCGCAAGTGACTGCTTGCTTTCCCGCCTCTCGGTCCAGGTTCGCAGAGATCGTGGCGAAGTGAGGTGTGCACTTCACGGCATCTTCCGGCATCGACTCCGGAGTATGTACGGAGGAGAGCAACACTGAAAGCACGGCAGAACAAAAAGTCAAAACACACCGACCGATGATTATGAAGTACGGCTGCGGCCGGTGGAGGCAGTGCATTACCATTCAGAGTCATGACAACCTTTTGTCTTCCGAGCGTCGTCCGGGGGGGTTGCATTCGTTGGGGATGCACTCGGGATCGCATGCAATGAAGACGTTGCCACCGTTGCGTCGGTGTCTCGGTGTGCCGCCCGGTGAGGCTGGGAAAGGTCCAGATTGGTTGCCGAGAAGGAGAAGGAGCAAACCGAACACGGCGCTCCGTGCAGGCGTTCCGGTTGACGATTGATGGTCGCACGATAGGACGCCGTTGCCAGAGGTACAGAGGGCTGGTACGCCAACGGCACACCACTCCCGGGCACTGACGCAGATGACGAGGAGACACGGTTTGTACATGGTTTTTAGCCTTTTATCACGCGTCATCATTTTCCCATTCAGCAGGATCGCCCGCCATCGTGATAGGCGTGCTGCTTCCTGCTCTTCCGTCGTCCGCTCCGGGGGTGCCTCCTGACGTGGGGGTCTCTGTCGCGTGCATGAATCCCAGCCAGCAAGCGTTCCGCGTGTCGCACGGAGCACGGATTTCGCTCCCCGCCGAAACCATAATAATGATGTTGCAGGGAAAATGGAAATGAGAAAAAGTGGAACCCCCGTCCGATTAATAATGACATTGTTAATATTGAATTAATGTAAGCGTCGGTGGAAGACGGAGGACGTCTAACACATGCTGGAGTCAGGAAGGTGGGCAGTGTGAGCAAAAAAAAACTGTTGTGCAAACGCTGGAAGCTGTCCGGAATGGACCGAGTCGAGTTCGATGGATGGATGGTTCGCGACGACTTGCTACCGTGTGCCCGGTTGCACGGTGCCAGGGTCGATTTCTTACCGCCGATGAACCGGTGAGGCAAGATATGAAACTTTGATATGACAAATTTATTATTATAATGAGGAAATACGAAGTGCATACGGGTCGCGTTCACGCCACGTTTTCGGGGGCTTCTCCCGCGGGGCTATGGAAGCACCCGACCGGTGACCGTATTTTATCGTCGCTTCTTGTGGCCGTGGTCGAAATCAGCATGGCGTTCGGGGTTTTCGCGCGCGAGTCCAACCCCTGCTCGGGAATGGGATTCGCGTGCATGGAATAAATAGGGGCTCTTGGCCTGGTGGGTCGGTTGATGAGTCCACGGTAGAAATTGAGCCGTGCCCGAGATGTGTAGCAGTTGTTGTTCCAGTGAAGCTTCAGTGAAGACAGGAGAAAAGTTTTGAAATTCCGTTAGTATAACATTTTGTGGAAAGAAAAATGGGGTTGAAAAGTGTTTTAAAACAAAAATCGCGATAAATGATATAAAGAAATTTTCAAAAAACTCGTATAAGAATAATTTGTATACAATTTTTATCGACATAATCAAGGTTTCGGGTTCACCTGGGCTGCACAGCTTCCGGACTCATCACCATCTGCTGCAAAAAGCTTCGCGAAATTCCGCTACACCTTAGAACCCGGCTGGATCCCGTGCGTCCCAGGCACGAATTCTCGGCGAAGCGGTCCGAGATGAATATTTGATGCATTCATTTCGGGCTGGCGCAGAGGCAGAGCACTCACGGAATTCACACGACTTTGATGGGTTGCCTGAGCCGGCTCCTTGGAGACCGCGAGGCTTCCACCAAGCACCCCGAAACGGGTGCTGGTGGTGGAATTTAGATCAGGTAGCCCGCGAAGACGAGCCTCCGCGGTGAGTACGAGTTTGGACATGGAAAAACTTGTGTCCTTTGTTCCGGGCATCCCGAGGACGACCGATATTCATCTTCCTCCTGCAGTGCGTCGCATCAAGGTGCCCCGAAGCCGGGCCAGAGAGGATGCGGGCCAGGGATATAAATCAGCTGGTTGGGAATTTCTGCATCGTGTCGGCTCTCGCACCGGCAAGACAGCCCGCCCGACGTCGACGTTAATGCTTGCGTTCTGCTTCCTCCGGTGCGACCTAACAATGGCCATCCATTGTGAGCGCTTGACAGAAATGATGGCGATATACATTTATATTAGCACGCTGCTGCCGGATCCGTCCGCGCGCGCCCACTCCGCGACCCACTCACCCCCTCCGCGGCCCGGGTACGCATGTGCAGCGTGCAGCGTTGCACATGCACCGGCTCCGTGTGGCGTGGAAGGTGGCGTGGGTAGGCGCTTTCGCTGCGGCCGTTGCAAGGAGCTTCTTCTGGCGTGGGTTTCGCATTAGGCAGCGCTTTGGCGCAAACTTGTCCAACGCCCTTACCGGTCCTACCGCCCTCCGCACCGTCAACGCAGGCTGCCGGCTTCCTGTTCGGTGAGTTGTTTTGCATAATCAAATAAATTAAAATAATTTATAAGCCAGCGTGATACTTTCGCTGGCGGAATGCATACCGGGCCCCGGCTGGACGGTGGACGCGCACGTAGTCTGCTCACTGTTTGTATAACAGTAAATTATCATTATCGTGTTTCGGTTCTTAATTTGACATGGCGTAAAATTTCCACGGCATCGCGCCGTCGGTGGGTCCGTTCGGTGCAGCGAAACGATTTATAAGCTGTAATCAATTAACGGCTGCCCCGGCCAGGGCAGTTTTAATCATCGTCGAGGTAGGATGGAGCTGTAAGCCCGGTAGCGCGAGGCTGGATGTGTTGGATGGGTAACATCTGCATGATCTCAATGCACTTAGAAATGTTACAATTAAAGAGTTTGTTCAAAGGGATTTTCTGCTAACAAAATTATTATTGTTCTTTGCACTGTTATAATTATAAGATTTATAAATCTTCATTGGAAAAGTAAACAAATGATCTCATTTCAATGACGAGGTATTGCGGAATAGCTGTTTATCCTGGTCAAGATCCTGTTGTCTGACCAGGAAAACATAAAAATGTATCTAGTATTTCCTTTGGTTTGGTTAGGTATAGTTTGGCTGCTATAGTACAGATCTACGAAATTAACAAATCGCAACGATCACCGCAAGACAAAGGATATCAACACGATCCCGATCGCAAAGGTCCTTACGCCAAGAAAAAGAATTGCTACCTTATGGATAAATCTACGATTTTGCTCTCAGCATGCATCGTGAATTAGAAGGGTAAATTTGGCAATATGACTCACGATAGTCGATGCCGATAGAGAGGGTCATGGCTCTGAATGCGGTTGAGGGAACCTCGTGGTCCCCAATCGTAGAAGCCCGAATTCAATCTCGACAAAAGAAGTAGAAGAAGAAGAAAAGTAAATTATCAAAAACATGTTGGTGTTGGGTGCTTCCAGATGAACGGGTCTTCTTCTTCCATATATTCCTTAGTTGCGAACAACTCATGAGTGTGCCTGTTGCAGTCGAGTTGCCCGAATGCAGTCGAGTAGCTTGCAGTATTTTGCAACAACAGCTCCACAGTACAGCTGGATCATCGACGTTTCTTCGACTTATTTGTCATTTGATCAGCTGCGTTTGTTAGTATTCAGTAGCTTAAGATTGGACAAGCATAGCTTGATATTTAATCACATTAATAAATGTTATTTTATAAAATAGGGTTAATAGCATGAGTCGTTTTTCAAATAGAGTAATGTTTTGAATCTAATTTTTATTTTTTGCCATTTTTTGTTTAACTATTTTTCTCTTCTCATCTAAAGGTTCTCTTGTAATCTGAAACATATCTTCGAAAAGATGAAACTCATTCTTCAAATGAAAAATAACACATATAGTTAATGTTCGTTCGCGGGAGTTTTTCGGTAGCAGTTTTCGGATGCGATTTGTGTTTTGCGTATAGTTACCAAAGTCGTGTTGCGAGGATATGAGTTGAAAAGGTAAGAGGGCGATCATGAAAGATCGCCTCATATTTATTAATTTTAGGTTCGGGTGAGAGCCCCTGCTCTCATCCCGAACGTTGCCTGCGCGAGTGCCCCAGCTTAACGAAAGCACGAACAAGTGTCAGTGCCGTCAGGGTTGTGTACAAACAGTTAACATGAATTAACATTCCTAGTTAATGGCTGTTAACGATTAATTCTCATTGAAACAGATAAGTTTTATTAGGTTTTGCTAGATAAGTTCTACTGTTCCGACTGAGTTTCATAATTTGAAGAAACTAAATAAAATAAATTCAACTGAGTATCTTTTATGTTACTTCTTCAAATAATTCCAGTTTTCTAATTTAATTGTATTACGAGGTTAATCTGTCAAGCGATGCGGTTTATTAACGTGACATCAATAATATTTTCATTTAATTATTTTCAGTTTACCAACGAAATTTTAACTCTCACGTGCCTTTTCGATTGGTGCAAGAAAATCAATCACAATACTAAACAATGATCATACACAAAACGGACACTGTAAACCACTTCCTGCCGTGCATTTCCGTCAGCGAACGGTGCGGAAAATTGCTCCAAACAGCTGGAAAGCACTGTTCCGCACAGCCACAGCCGCAAATTGCACCGGGCACCGGGCTCTACGCTGCGCTGGTAAATAATAACAAGTTTTGCTAACCGCCGGGCTAAATAATTCCGAAACAATTGACCTCAATGGAATTGGAACTTTTTCAATTTCATGTATTTTCGGGACGAGCGAAAAGGTCTTCGCACTGAACCCACGGGTAAAAAGGAGCGCCATCGAGAGGAGAGCAAAAATATCGTCCGATGTGCGGCGATGGCTGCAGTATTTGTCAGCAGCTTCGAGAAGAGCCAACAGGGCAAACAGCTACGAGTACGTACGATACAAAGCTCGGGCGAAATGATGGTAAAGTTTCAACACGATAAAATATGAAAAATCGCATTTAGAGTGACCGGTATTGTTTGATTTTGTTTTGTTTCGGCACGGATCAATTGTTTCGTTGCTCAGTTTATGACCGAAAAGTCCTTGCTCGTGGTGGTACTGCTAGTTCGATTCTAGTTTTCGGTATTGATCTGTTAACACTAAAGGTCATGTGTGGGGTCCAATTGACACTTTTCCACTTTCTATGTACTGGTATAAAGGGTATGCCATCCAGAACTCACAATAAATTGTAATATTCCAAGTGAAACTGTAATAATCCATTAAAAACTCAAAGATAAAATAAGAAAACATTTTTGAAACGCATAACTCGTACGATTCGGTGTTGAAACTAAGGGAAACGTAATTGAGCGAGAGCTGCGCTATAGAGAGGTTTCAAAATAAAGCACAAGCTTATTGCAAAAACCGATGTAGCACCGCAGAAAGCACAACGGTGGCTATTGTTTAATCCTTTCACATTGGCGCACACCAGAAATGTCAATACACCGTTTCGATGTCCAAAGTGAAGGAGTTGCCTCCGTTCGCGGAGAATTCTTGCAAAAGTTGACACGTGAAAGCTCAACGCAATCGTGCCAGGTCAGGTGGTGGTGAAGCCAGAGCAATGAAGCCGACGAGGATGGTGCTTGTACACACGTCACCATGTAAGCCAAGGAACTATGTGGGAAAAATTGAAGTGCTTCCTGTTCGACATACCCCGCATGGTGCGCTTGTGCGATCGTAAAGTTGCCAAGGCAGGGATACTCGCATGGAATGTTCGTTCAGTTGATTCCAGGTTCTCGCTGTCGCTCCCAGCACGTGGGTTCGAGGAGGGATTTCCTATCCGTTCCCGCTCGCTCGGTGGCGGTGGGAAATGTACAAATTGAAAATACAGTCGACGCAGAAAGTGCCCTTTGTGGTGCTCACTCATCCTCGCACCGATTGGGGAAGGATAGCGAAGCGGTGGGGCGACGCGGGCAAACTTTCAATTGAGCTTCGCTTCTTGCATTTTTGAAATTTTACGTACCTCCCTGCCGCTCCCGTTCCCTATCCGTGCTGTCATAATTTCGATCCGAGTACAGTGAAGAATGAGTTGTTTCTCAAGATTGTCTCGCCTTACCGATATTGTCTCGGATGTACTTAAGTTACTTTTTCTCTACCCGCTTGCCCGTCGAGTACCCTCCACCGTGAACCGGCAGCTCCGTAATGCACGGGAAACACTAGCTGAACCCTTTTTTTTTTTGCTTCCGGGAAAGTAGTCCGGAAAATCCGGGAAATGTAAAAGTGATCCCGTCAGGCGGGACGGAAAGTGAGTGTATTGGGAAAAAGTTTTCTACCCAAACTCATCCTTGATTGTTTAATAAACAATAAATCATTATTGTGCAACTTTTCGCGTTATTATCTCTTCCCGGAAAGGGGGTTTTCCGGTTTCCTTTCACTATGCTAGCACCGTACTGAGTGGGTTGCTCTTTGGGAGTGTTCTGGATAAGAATGTCTTCATTGTATTATTTTTTTTCAACAAGCGTTTGATATTGGGTGAAGTTTTCCACTTTATGTTCCCCTTTGAACGATGGTTTATTACCGGATTCATTATGTTGCTTGTTGAAGCGAGCAAAATGAAGGTGAAAGTAAAGATGCATTATGCTTGCTAGCAGTAATTTGGTTCTTGTTTCAAAGATGGTATGAAGAGTTATATCTGAGCCTTTTAACAACTTTGAAATTCGTAATATGAATCTAGAAATTATAAAAACTATTATTAGAAAAAAATAATATTAATAAAAATAGTAATAATTATAATTATAATATAGTATAAATATAGTTCTAATAAAAGAACACATGACAAAAAACAATGGTAAAAAATAGCCAGTATGTTAATAGCGTTTAGTTTTGATGAATGAGATGCCTTGGGTGTACAATAAAACTATAAAAATATCATGACCCTCATACATTTTTTAATATTTCCCCGCAAATACTTGCTGACAACCTCAATAGATTACAAAAGCAGAATAACATCGATGAATTTTAATTTTCGTTATTTGTGTCCTTCTCATACGGCTAACAGTGCGTTCTAATGAAACGTACCCTAGCCTCGTATAATCACGATCATTCCGATAAAATGCCAATGGGAATACATTGTTCGGTGTGAAAAGAATGAATATATATGCTAATATGCTTCCAGAGCCACGCATTGTCCTGCTACCCGGACAGGAACGCATCCGTACTAATTAGGAACGTAATTTCACACTCCATTTCATCCTCGACCGGAACGGTGGAGTTGATTTTTCCTCTCGACCATTCGACTAAAAGCGTGAGGGGTATATTTATAGCACCCAGAGCATGAATGCCAATATTGCACGCCGTGCTGCATGCAAGACACGACACATCGCGGGGTTAGATGCAAATCATCTTTCGAGACTTAATTAACTTATGACTAGTGACGCAGTTGCAGTTGCAAAAACGGTCTCCCTCTCATCGGTTTGCCTGAGGTGGTAGAAGTACACGCCAACATGGCTCTGAGAGCTGGTGCAATGGCTCATCGACAGTCATAGGTGCATGTCCGCACGTCGCTGCACTCGATCACAATCGTGCACACGAAATGGGGCATGGTGATGCAGAAGATATGCATCGGATCGCATCGCATCGGGCGCGAATGACTCGGAGAGTGATAATTGTCAGGCGCCGGCAAAGTGAACATCGTTTAGCATCGATAGCGCACAGATGGCTGGCGAGTGAGCTCATCGCTTCATCCCTTCATCACTCCATATCGCGATGCTAATGGCCTAAGACGAGCGGAAATAATTTCGCGCCCCATGAACGCCATGTGTTGCATTCTTTTCCACGACTTCAACGGAAAGCGAGCATCGAGGCAGGCAAAAAAAATCTGGAGAAGGGTAAAGATACAATAAATATTTGAATATTATTTTCCCCGGACCCGTAAGCTGTCCCACCACACGCATAATCACTGGTGGTTCTAATTGAAAGCGGTATATATTTGTGTAAATTATAGCAACCCTAAACTGACAGCCAGATAGGGAAAGGAGAAAGTAATTTTCATGGAAACCTAATTTAAAAGCTAACCCAATTAGGATGCGCTTAGGTTTGTTAAAAAAAGATTGTATATGAAAATTTAATAAGGGTTTAGCTCAATAAGTGCAACATAATGTGGAAAGTGGGTTTGCTAATACGACACAAATGCATAAATCAAATTATGAATCGTGTTTTGCATAATGCTCGCTGAAATCGTATTAATTATCTTCCATTCTCTAAGGGAAACATACTTTAAATACAAACTTTCATTATTTATTCATAATTTTAGATACCTTTTATGTGGATGAAAATATTATTTATGTATTCAGCATTGCCCCTATTTATATAATAATGATTCGAGCGGAGCGATTTGCGAAACAACTGCTTTATTTAACGTCCAGATCTCGAATGCCTACGCATTCGGCGCTTACGTTTAGCCGTATACATGTGTGTGTACATACAGTGTGTGTTACCTATAGTAGCACACAATAAGATGTATACACGTTATTATATATTCATTAAAAAAAATAACGTAAGAAATACTGCAAACATTAAAAGCGTTGTTTTTTAGCAAGGCTTCCATTTGCAGGCGTTTCAATGCCGTACTCTAGACTCTGCAGCACATTAAGATTTTATGACGAAATGGTTTCAAAGCATAGGCATACTAAAATGGCTTCATTTTAAAAAAACATATTGGAGTTGGAAAGTGCAGGGTGAAAAGTGCATTGTCCGTTTCTGAATTATTGATGCTCAAATTATGCGAAGTTTGTTTTTTTTGTTGCACCGGAAATGTAGTAAGTGATGAATAAAATTTAATGTAATTTAAAAAAACTTGGGGGTTTTCGGATTACAATGCATGAAATGTCTAAAACAAGCACACCTTAAGTTTGCTATGGTAATTTGGGAGATTCGCGTGATGCGGTTCTTTCAGACTCTCAACTTACTGCATGGTGAGGTAAACTTTCACCTTAGCCAGATCTTGTCGGGTCACGGATTCTTCCGCGAGTTTTTGGCGGTATGCAA